>OY723392.1:4671987-4906477 GCA_963210295.1 Ophion ellenae
AAAATCTAGAACATTGACATCTCCGAAATAGAAAGACGTGAGTATCTAATATCGGTAATACCATCTATAGCAAAAAGCCAGATATCGAGGATACAAACTTCAAAAGTTTTGATCTCAGATAGGCAAACGAGCGATGGTCCATAATAGCGAACACCGAAATAGCGAACATCAAAGAAGTGGACGAGTTGCTTCATAATTTTCTGCCGATTTTCGCTAACACGTACGAGATTCTTTTAAAGTCTTTAAGAGGGGATATACATTTACAATGATCAAAAAATCAATTTATTTTCTTTAAGGGATAACACCATTCTAAGAATTTGGAGAAAATCGTTTTCTTTTGGCTTCAAAAATACTTTGGGGTCATAAAAACAATATGCAGTTGGTCCTGCAGCGATTTTTTTTAAGGTCGAATAGGTGTGTACAGTAGAACCTCGATTATCCGAACCTCGATCATCCGAACCCTCAATTATCCGAACGATGACTTAGTTTATCCGGAAGCTCAATTATCCGAACGATGACTTAGTTTATCCGGAAGCTCAATTATCCGAACGTTGGCGCGAAAGATACATGGTTGCTCGCTGCCACCGCCGTGAGCAACAATGAGCAACCCAACGCAACTTCTCCTTGTCAAACAGCTGCGAGACTTAGACGCTCAAAAACGCGTTGCAGCCGTTCGTCAATTAAAAATGGACGATGTTATTTTTAAAAAATATTGAAAAAGGCATTCGACTTTTTTCAGGTGTTTAAAACACACACACACACACACACGCGCGCACACGCACACGCACACACACACACACACACACACACACGCACACGCGCGCACACACACACACACACACACACACACACACACACACACACACACACACATATATATATATATATATATACAGGGTGGGCGGAACATTGACGTCCAAAAATAAAATTTAGGTCCCTTGTATCCTGGGGTATCCGAATAACCCCCATGTATATCCCGCGACTTTTCATAGTTTTCGAGTTATGAATTTTCGAGAATTTTCGACCTGACCAATTTAAAAAAAATCTAAAAAAAAGTAGAAGACTGTCGAGATTTTTTTTGCAGCTGAATCTTCATGTGTAGTACTTTTATGCATAAAATAATCAGCTTCGTAACTGTGATGAAAGTTATTATAATGTTGGTCTAAAGTGAAAAATTTACGTTCGGTAAATTATGACTTAAATTTTCAACTTTAAATTAAACATCTAAACAAGTGACTTCATGGTTCCTAATGAGGCCTCAAGAATGCGCCAGACTCTCAGCTTTCCTAATCATTTAAAAAAGCAGTACTTAATAGGGGTACTTTGGCTACAATTGACCTTCAAAGACAGCGAGGTGGAAAATTCTTGAAATTAGCCATCTGATTTAAAAAAAAAATTTGCCGATTTTATCATTCCTAAGGTTATTTAGTTTGTTAACTAACCAAAAATGACTGCAGGAAAGCTAAGATTTAAACATTTAGAGGTTTATTTTTTTTTAGTTCAATTTAAGTTTAATGAATTTTGCGCCATCCGTTCTTGTAACGAGAACGGATCGCGTAAACGAGCTTTTACCTGATCCATGAGAACGGATCGCGCAAAATTCATTAAACTTAAATTAAACTAAAAAAAATAAACCTCCAAATGTTTCAATCTTAGCTTTCCCTGCAGTCATTTTTGGTTAGTTGACAAACAAAATAACCTTAGAAATGATAAAATGGGCAATTTTTTTTTAATCTGATGGCTAATTATAAGAATTTTCCACCTCGCTGTCATTGAAGGTCAATTGTAGCCAAAGTAGCCCTATCAAGTACTACTCTTTTTAATGATTATGAAAGCTGACAGTCTGGCGCATTCTTAGAGCCTAATTAGGAACCATGAAGTCACCTGTTTAGATTTTTAATTTAAAGTTGAAAATTTAAGTCATAATTTACCGAACGTACATTTTTCACTTTAGACCAACATATTCATAACTTTCATCACAGTTACGAAGCTGATTATTTTATGCATTAAAGTACTACTCATAAAGATTCAGTTGGAAAAAAAATCTCGATAGTCTTCTACTTTTTTTAAAGATTTTTTTCCAATTGGTCAGGTCGAAAATTCTCAAAAATGCAGTAAAAAATTCATAACTCGAAAACTATGAAAAGTCGCGCGACATGCATGGGGGTTATTCGGATACCCCACGATACAAAGGACCTAAATTTTATTTAAAGGCGTCAATGTTCCGGCCACCGTGTAAGAATATATATATTCTTATATAATAATAAATAAATAAATAAATAAATATATATATATATATATATATATATATATATATATATATATATATATTTCAACGTTAATATGTATGGCAAATTTTAATATACATTTATGTATTTTTTAATGTAAAAAGGTGTTGTTGATGATCCCGTCCCAAAAAACCCACGTTTCGATTATCCGAACTTTTGATTGTCCGAACTAGTCTCGGTCCCGATTGGTTCGGATAATCGAGGTTCTACTGTATGCGTAAGGCAGGTTTGCAGTCACAAGAGCCTCGCGGTTGAGATATGAGCGTGCGGGCTTTGAGTGTAGACGTCGCGGGTTCGATCCCCGGTAGCAATGTCTTGTTTTTTTTATTAAGCATATACGAATAAATAATGCCTGAACAGGCGAGAATAGCTAAAGCGAGAGTAAATTCGAAATGTTCTGAAAATAAAATGAAGAAAAAAAAAGTTGATTCACCGGGGATTGAACCCCGACCTTCACATCGTAATCCGTCACGCTACCAACTCAGCCACGACGCTCACTGCAGATAAAGAAACATTTATGATATACGCTTTTCCATAATGTTTACTGTTGAAAAAAAATGCCGAAACGATTTGCCGCGATCGTTTCGGCATTTTTTTTCAACGCGGTTCGTCGTTAATTTTTTTAACCCGCATTTTCGGCATAAACGGGCAACCGCGAGAAAATAATGATCTCGATATATGTTTTTCCCTTTGAAATTCATTTAATGCATATTCCAATCCGCAGTACGGCCACGCATATATGTCGAGCTCGATCGGACGGAAAACCTCGCTCCGTTCGCCGGTCGAGCGAGCGAGGGGCAGAGACTTTTCCCCCACCGAGCTACCCATTCGTGTTCACGCAGCTGCGATACCGACTTGAGCGGTGATCACTGACTCGCGCGGCTACAAGGGAATCTGCAACCTCGACAGAGGCGATGATCACGAAATCATACTCCCGAACTCGCCGCCGCGACTTGGCGCCATTTACGAGGCACGCCGAAAAGGGCCGCGTTGTGCATCTCCCCACTAATCTCTGGGCCGAATGGGTGAAAAAGTGACATGTAAAAGCGATGATATTTCCTAGTTTGAAATTCAGCCACGGTAGCGCTCTTGTTCCAAAGATACCGCTGTGAAGTTACGCGTTGGTCATACAACGAAGTGAGCTCTGAGTTTTATTTCCGTTTTATACGTCTTTATTCGCGGTGTATTTCTTTCGAGTGTGTATAAAGTGTGTATAAAGTGAAAAAAGTGCTCCTGCAAAATATTGTGACTCGTCACCTCGTAAAAGATAACGTACTGGTGAGGAGAAGGCATTTTTTTTTACATATTTGATGACATTTGAGGTAATATTTCGTTATTATAATTTGCCGGTTAATTAAATTGAGGTTATGGCAACATTTGTGACGTTTTTTTTCACGCTCGAAGCGGGCGTAATTTCTACTGCAGTGAGGGATTAATGTGCATATTTCGAGTTGAAATATGAACAAAACTAATAAACAATATGTGACGTTTAAATAACCGAAACTACGCCATATTAAATGGTATCGTGCTGCCCTCTGTACTCTACCTCGTGTTCTACCTTCGCCATGCATCGCTCTCAGAACACGCCGAGACGCAACACGAATCGCTATGGTACGTCTACCACGTGTAACGATATCCCGTTTATGTATATAATAAAGCATTCACTACACAGAGCAACGTGTGCAATAATTAACGCATGGTGTCTCAGACACTACACAATACATATTTTCAATTTCAACCATTATACTAGCTTGCAGCGTTGGAAATTAGACGCTAGTTCAATTTATTCAAGCTGCATATTACAATAACAAAATATTACCCCGCAAGACATCTAATATTTACAATAATGAATTTCTTTATTTTTGCAGACTGCTTCATCGAGGTCGAGATGCGTAAGCCGTGCGTATCCGGGATGCCGAAGTGGGCGACGTGCCGTTAGGGCGGAACGGACGCGTGCTGGATTACGGCAGCTATCGGTTTGTCAAGTACCCGGAGTAAGTCTTTGGCTCTACATTTTTTTCTTATTTTCGAGAGTAAAGCACTTAGCAGCGCTGCTCAGTATCCAGTCAACGCGGTTCCCCTGTCGAGCTAAAAATCGCATAGCAGTGCCGCCAAGTGCTTTGTTGTCGATTATGCGATCAATACAGCAAACTCCCGCTAAATGTTTAATAAATAACTGTCGCTGACCCTCCCGCTTGAGAGGAAAGTCTCGCTCATGCTTTTGCTCTTTAGTGGCGGAGAAGGGTCCTTCGGTTACTGTCGCACCGCGCAGATCAGGATCCTGACAGTGCGAGAGTTAGCGGAAGTTCACTGTACTTATAATATCAGTGCATGTCACTAATATTTTTTTGTCGTTTGAAATTAAATATTATATTAAATTACAGAATATGCTGCAGCGATGGAGCAAGGCCATCCAACACCAGCTTGCTACGAATGATTGAGTGTGCGAGCCCCACTTCTCTGACTCCGATGTGGTCAAAGAAGATCGTACACAAATGCCTGATGGAGAAATCGTTATTATTCCCCGCAGGAACTATTCGTTGGTTGCAGATGCATTGCCCATCGCAGTATATAACGGGGTAAGAATAGTAATATTTTATGTTATACGGGTGTCCCACGATAGAATGTCATCCGTGAAATGCGGGGATGGGGGTGAATTTCCGAGACGATTGATATAAGCATATTTGGGTCCCAGATCAACCCCTGAATTGTTATTAATTTTGCAAGGCAGTTAATCAGGCGCACCCGTTGAGCGGGCCTACGTCGGTGAGCGACACGCACATGTGGTAGTGCCCGGCGGATTGGTTCACCGACGCAGGCCCGCTCAACGGGCGCTCCTGATTGGCTGCCTTGAAAAATTAATAACAATTCAGGGATTGATTTGGGACCCCTACATACTTATACCAATCGTCTCGGAATTTCACCCCCAACTCCGCATTTCACGGATGACATTCTACCGTGGGTCACCCTGTATAATCTGTATTGCATCTTTTGTGGGTTATTTTTTTGCCGCCTTTTTATTTGCCTTGCCATTCTGCTTTCATTATACATTGTTTTCGTTTCTCTTTTCTTTATTTCCTTCTCTTTTCTCGTTCAATTTTTTTGCAACACTCTCCTTCTTCACAAGAGTTTTTGCAACACTCTCCTTCGTCAATGCAATAATCAATAATTGTTTTTTGCGACAGGAGAACAAACAATACGCCGCATCGTACGATAAACATTTTGCTCCACGGTATAACCAAAAACAAATAAATAATGCAAACGAGTTCGGGCTCCATTCGTACTCGGATCGTTTGCTCGCGGGGAGTTGAACTCGTTAACCTCGGGCACGAGAGAACGATAATGAGATCCTCGAGCTTGCGAAGCACACCCAAACGTTTGACCACACTTATTCATGAACAGTGGTCAGAATTATTTAAAAAAACAGTTCTAAGCATCAAGTCCAAGAGATAAGCTCGGAGAAATTGTACACGCGCATACTCTGGAGTATCAGATCTTCGATTAATATTTATTTCCCGTGTTATTCGCAGGCATGAACACAGTATCAAGCTTCAATATCCGGAAGCCGACGTCCAACCATTTTTGTTCAAGTCACACCAATACTTTCAGGACTTCAAACAGCAAGGTATCAAGGACATACATCAGGCAAGAAGAAGTCGGAATAATATTAATGCCCAGTGTAACAACCATTATACGACAGGTGAGGGACACCAAATTGTACAATCGGGCTCTCGCCAACAAGAGGCATGAAAAACTAATACTTTTTCTCTTGAAACAGGTATCGCGGTAAGCGTAAAGAATTTTTTAGAAGATAAATAAGTTGTAATTTGGATTCATAATTATATTTAAATTAACGTATAAACTAAAAAAATAAGCGATCAGGGTGCGCGATACATTTTTTTGTATACATTGATAACGCAGAGAATCAAGAACTAAATAAGCATCGAAATCATCTAAAAGCCTCGCGCGTTCCGTCGAGTGACGTCACGCGCGAGTCGTGCTCACATTGCTTTTTCCCTTGAAGCCTTCGTTTCGGCTTGGCCGCACATGAACGAGCTCGGCGTCCATGTATTGGTGTAGCTGCCGAAGGAGCGGTCGGGAAACTTCGGCGCACTCGGCTCTTTCCGAAGATGTCTGAGCGTCGCTTACTCACGGACACGCGCTACTATGATTGTGTGATGTGCGCGTAAGAGACCAGAGAGGGGATAACTTTTGCGCGCGATCTCGCTGCACTGCTTGCTGGGATGCGTATTCGATCCTCTTCCATCTCTCTTACACGACATCGATACTCAGCTTCCTGCTCGAGGTCTTAGAGATAGTGGCGCCATCCCGGTCTGACCACATTTTTGTAGCCACTTTGAAATGCACAGATCGGCCTCCTCCCACTCTAGCCTCCATGACCTCTAGTCTCCATGCAAATGCTAGTCGCCCGAGACGACAAAGGTTCCCCCTCTCTTGCGAGAGAAAAGGAACGAGCCTCCTGGTCCACCACATCGGTAGCCATCTTGTTCGCCTCGTGCCTTGTCTCAGTCTTCTGTCTTTTCCTCCACGCTTCTCGTTGAAATAATATATTGTAGTGTGTGTTGATTAAATCATATCTTGTCAGAGAAAGTGGAATTCCTCTCCTGGCCTATCGCACTCGCTACAACGTGTTGCGCCTGCATGTACGTCGAGCGGCCATCTACTCTATCGAGGACTCCTCGGCGTGGAGGCGAGGACTGCCGAGAACCAAGAGTACACCACGTGGAGTACACTTATCTATTATTTGTATGAAGTGAATACTCAGTGCATAGGATATTATAACGTACATGTATAATGTAGTGCACATCTTCGTCCTTTTTTCTTTACAATATTTTAATTTCATTTTGTTTACAAAAAGCAGCAGCAGCAGCGTGGAACACATATGTGGCATCCATATGTACATGCACATCACATATACGACATAGAATGACGCCCGTACGTATTTCTGCTCTTTTAAATAAAATAGTAACTTCCGTACCACATAAACGAAATGTTACAAACGTTGAGATTAATCATGTAAAAAAGAAAAAAATTCGTTCACATATAAGTTGACAAATTCAATATTTTGAGGTTATACATATATACTGTAACGTGCTACACGAAATAGCAATAATTGCAAGAAAAGAATGTATATTTCTTTTCATTATTGTCAACATAAAATAATTATTTCCTTTTTCATTTACAGATGGAAAACCAGATTAAACAGCAGGCGCAAACAAATTTTTGTTTAAATATTCCCAATCACTCATGTTCCTCTGTACGAGTTTTATTTATTATATCATTCACTCTTCAGGCACCCCACTGATTTTTATTGCAGTGACCGAAAACGGAAAAAGAATGGTCAAGTGACTAACCTAACTTTTCCTTCAGTGACCGAAAACCGAAAACAAAACCAGTCAAGTGACTAACCTCACTTTTATTATAGTGACCGAAATCCGAAAAAAACGGTCAAGTGACTAACCTCAAAAAAACAGTGTTCGGTCACTGTTCAGTCACTTTTTTCGGTTCAAAAAGGGCAGAAAATGACCGTGACCGAAATAGGGTCATTTTGACCAATCTATGGTATTTTTTTAGGTTCCCAATCCACTAGGGTAACCTCAATACGGCGAGCAACAGATTGGGCGGTTGAAAACATGTCGCTGAGTCACTGATACCTGTTGTTTTTTCTGCGGTTTAGACAGAGTACATTTTCGATAAATTGAAAGCATATTCCCTCAAAATGGTGATGCGGTGCGCCGTACGGCGCATGAAGTGGCAGCGTAACAAATTTGAAAGGATTAATTCTGCTTACCTCGATATGAGAACAAATACATGTACAAAAATTTAAAAAATATCGGAGAATTTTCTGCATTTGTAGTTTTATTAAGGGGCTATACCAGTGTGACACTTTCAAAACATTGATTTTTTTTTATTGCCTTTTTTGATATTGTATACTTCCAAGAATATTATTATCATTTATATCAATATCATTTTATATTGCAAAAGTCTATAGTTAAATCTTTAAACGCGTTTTTTTTCGAAATGAGATTTTTAAAATTTGCTGACCGTAAGATCGCGCGTAAAAGTCACCCCCTCTCTAGTCTCTTACGCGCCCATCACACAATCATAGTAGCGCGTGTCCGTGAGCGAGCGACGCTCGGACATCTTCGGAAAGAGCCGAACGCTGAACGATGATTTCAATGCTTATTTAGCTCTTGATTCTCTGCGTTATTAATGTATACACAAAAATGTATCGCGCACTCTGATCGCTTATTTTTTTAGTTTACACGTTAATTTAAATAAATCTAAATTACAATTTATTTATCTTCTAAAAAATTGTTTATGCTTTACTCACACCCATCCTTATGCCAAATAAATTATAATTCATAAAAGTAAGCGGAAATATATTTATATTCGTATTATAATATTAATTCTCATACTTTCATCAAGCGATAAAGCATTATCCCCAAAAACAAGCCAATCATCCAGCCGGCCGCGAATCGTAAGTACCAGTAAGTGCACATATTCTACAGGCGATGAGATGGTTTCGTTGATAGCGTTCCTGGCTTCGGTCCGCAGGGGCGCGGGATCGTTCCCCGAACTCAGTATTTTTTTCTAAATTTATTTCTACTATTAATTCATATTCGATTAGTTATTTTTATTAGTTATCATTATTATTTTAATTAGTTATTTTTAGGCGTCGAATAATTTATCGCTCACTGTGACCGCTTATTTTATTAGTTTGTACGTTAATTTAAATATAATAATAAATCTAAATTACAACTTATTTATCTTCTAAAAAATCGTTTACGCTTTACTCACCCCCGTCCCTATGCCAAATAAATTGTAATTCATAAAAGTAAGCGGAAATATATTTATATTCGTATTATTATATTCATTCTCATACTTTCATCAAGCGATAAAGCATTATCCCAAAAGATTTTTGAGATATCGTGAGAGAGTTGTCGATCGGACGTCGAGCCACGAGCTTCGCGATAAAGAGACGTGTCGCGGTCTCTCTCGCGCCCCTGACGTCGCGCTCTCGTTCTCGTTTTAGAGGCACGACGTCGTGCTCTCTCGTTTTCGGTTGTGTGACGTTTCTGCGTACATTTCGCGTTTGCGTTGAGTTCGTTTACGCAAAAAGTTCCTGGGTGGTTATTCCGCCGGTTCCCGCACTATAAAATAAAACATGATTTTATTTTATTCGTGACGTTACCGGTGTCGCGTAAGTGACAGACACCGTTAAAGGTTAATCTACACCCCGGTGAATCCCGACCCCTCTACCATATCCCACAGCCTGAGCGGTCGTGCTTTACCGCAACCGTTCTCCCCCGTGTAAGTGCATCCAGTTTAGTCCGGTTAGACGATTCCGGCGACTAAAAATCGATGAGAGCTCCAGTCTCCGAACCCGGTTAGGATTCCGGGAGATAAAAAATCAAGGAGAGCTCTAGTCTCCGTTTGGCGGGTCGGGTTGGATCCCCCGACCCCAGTTTAGTCTGGTCGAGATGTCCGGCGATAAAAAGTCTCGTCCGCCCCGGGTACTGCGGATGCACGTGCACGGGAGGAACGGCCGAAGGTGACGAATTTCTCGCACCAGATCTCGAATTGAGTTCCCGCTTCCGGTTAGAAAAAATAATCCCGTCACAATACTTATCACCACGAAAACTAGATTCATGCTTGTCACGCGCGCTTGGCTTTAGAAAGTTTGCTTGTTTGGTTACGATTAGGATCATATATTCTTTTATTGTATCAATCGAAAGTGACAAGGATAACGCCTTAACGAACATAAAAGTGGGTCAGAAATAAAGGGATAAAAGCATGGCCGACTAGTGCTGCCTCTATCTGACTCCCCACCCCCGACCGCGCCAGAGCGGGTATTCTGATCGCGAAGAACCTAGTGGCGACTAATGAACTACCAACTCTCCTCAATAAGCTACCTACCCCTACCAGAGACTAGTAGGGAGATGTACGACAGAGATTATTAGGGAGATGTACAACGCTCCCCTTTCCACCTCGCCAAAGTTAGCCCCCTCCCACTTTGACTAATTGAACTTTTTTTACGAATCGTTTGGTGGTCGTTTGGTAGCGTTTGGTAAACCCATGGAGGCTTGAGTAGGAGGAGTCCGATCTGTGCTTTTCAAAGTGGCTACAAAAATGTGGTCAAACAGGGATGGCGCCGATATCCCTAAGACCTCGAGAAGTAAGCTGAGTATCGATGTCGTGTAAGAGAGATGGAAGAGGATGGAATACGCATCCTGTCATAGATGTCGCTGTGATCACCGTTGTAAGCGGCGGCAGTAAGTTCGAAAGCGAGGAGCCAGTTGTAACGAAGAGGGTCCCGAGCCAACACGTAAAGGGCTCAATACATGTACAAGGCCGATTCTGACGCAAGGGGACGTGGTGTGTCAAGAGTAGGGAAGCTAAGGTCGCGCTACGGTCGGGGGAGGTCGCCGGGGCGCGTGTGACGTTACAGAAGAGCATCTTGTCCGTGAAGCGCCTGGCGGGGGGGGGGGGGGGTCCGACATGTGGTAGCTGGGGGGCGAGAAGGGAGAGGGTGAATGAAACATACACTTTTTGTTATTATAAGAATCACTTTTTTATTTTTAATTGTGTGTGTGTGTGTGTGTGTGTGTGTTGCCGCATGCGTTACAAAATGAGTCTCTATTCACAACCCGTGTCACTAAACTGAAACAAACAAGAAGAAACGTTTTTTTATTGTTAAGACTTTTTTTACATAAACTTATTTCATTCTTATGATTCAATTCACAACACTCAATGATTTTTGATCCCGTGCATCTCAAATACGCGGATTTCGGCATCGCTTGGAATAAAGGCTCTCTGCAGTCCTTGCAATATTTGCCCTCAGTGAATTTTAGTATTTCAACGGTGTGGACGCGGACCTCACGCATTTCCGTAAAGACGCCTCTTGCATTGGCGAAACACGATATGCACAGCGAAATATCCATGTGCACGCCTTCATAAAACAGATGGTGCACGCAAACTTTGTCCATATGGTTGAAACTATTTACGGCCACTCTATTTAAGTAGCGTTTCGAGTATTCATAGTGTTCACCATCATCACTATCACTCGCATAATCCGAGTCATCCCAGATGACTTGATCATCGTTGTCGTCGTCATGGTTGGCGTTGTCGACATCATCATCATCTTCATCGTCAGCGTCGTCGTCGACGTCGTCCTCAATGGCGATGACCTCAGGTTCTTCATCTTCAATAACGATGACCTCGGGCTCATCATCATCGTCCGGTTCGGCGACTCCATTGTTGACGTCCATGCAGCGTTCACCACCGTCATTGATTTCAACGACGTCACTATCATAATAGTGATATTCAGCTAAATATACATCGTCAACCACGATCATTTCTTCTTCACTATCCGAAATCACGATTTCTTCAGCCATTTTTAATTTTTCTCACGCTATCTTGTCGATGTACAGTCAACTCCGGTACACTCTGCGGAGGTTCGAGACTATAATGATGAAAACTGCTGCCCCAAATGCCCTTTTGGGGAAGTGCATATTTTCGAATCCCTATAGACTTTTTCTAGTATAGTGGGGATGCCTATCTGCTGTTCGATTTTTTAAACATAGTTTTAGTACGAGAGATGGAAAGCGCTTTCGCACTTGGACATAGGCGAAATACGACAAAAAACGTTGTCTCTTAAGAAGTTACCTAGAGGGCTAAGAAAAGGCGCATGAATTTATCCAGATGTTCTTTTTTGTCAACTATCTGAACGGAGGCTCATGCCCGAGACACTGTTGTACACTGCAACGTATCAACCACCTCGTCCGAAAGTCTCAAATTTTACGACTCTTTTTTTTCTTCTTACGTCGAGCGCCAGGGACCGTCATGCCCTATCGCTTCGCATGTGCAACTCAAGCCTCATCATTCCATAGGTCCACATTAGAAAACCCATAAAATTTTACGACAGCATGCGACGAAGACAGTGATCTGGGGAAAAAAATGCATTTCCATTTTACAGGGCTTTAGTTTTTCATCGCTGAATGATAATATATACAGAGAGTGCAACGTCAAACTTTGATATCGACACTTGAGATCATGCAGGTCTGGACAAGTTAGCCCCATGGTTAAGGATTTTTTCTTCGTTAACACCACTCTCCAAGCTATTAGAATTTTTTTATTGCTTTGTTATTCAGAGCATATATGATAACGAGGTGTTTATTTTGAAAAACTATAAACTTTCGGAGATCTGTGGATGAAGACCTTTTTAAGGCTTCGACCGTGGACCACTTGAGCGCCGATGGAGAGCCCATGATTTTTTTTTTTTTTTCACTACACGCATCTCGACTGAGATGCTCTTTTATTTTTCCCGGCAATCCAATGCGATATTAGAAAATTCTCGTGGGCTGGTGATATTTTCCGAGATGGTAGGGAAAGACGAAAAATGTCTAAAGGCAAAAACCATTTTTAATGATGTGCTGCGCTCAAAAGTGTTCGCACTTTGGATCGAGCAGTCAGTTAGTGAACACGATCTCTTTTGGGAAGCCTCGTTTCATCAAATATGGAGGGCAACGTGGAGAAGTCAGAACAAATCTTGCACGACCAAGCCGCGCTCCTAAGTTCATTCGAAGATTCTGCTGTGTGGGAACAACGGTGCGTTGAGTTTATCGAAGAATTGGAAACGCAAATAGCGCGGCTGGAAGGATTGAGAAATTGTGTGCGGCGTCGTTTCATACACACGGGCGCAGGACATGGTGATCATGAGTTAATCTGGCGTGAGATTGAAAGATCCTTCGAGAGTCGCATATTGACCGGTTCCATCATCAATCGCAGCCACATCGAGCTGAGACACTTCCTAAATGATGCTCGCGTCCTAGTGCTTCATCATGTGCAAAATATCATCGACAAGCACAACAGCATTAAAATCAATACAGTGTTTAATGGTGAATTCGCGAGTGGTGACAAACATGCGACTAAAAGTATCAACACGCGAAACTGTGAACTATTTAGCACAAGCGATTTGGGTGAGTGGTATGAACAGCGTGTTATGGAGCCCACTTTAACCTTCCTCGATGAATTTCAAGAACGTGATAGTGGCTGGGCTCTGCGGAAAATACTTAACCTCAGGATAAATGTGAATAAGTATAATCCGATGCATGCCGGGTGCTCCATATCATTGCCGCGGGAAATAATGTTGAAGAAGGCTGTGGTTAACGTCAAATCCGACGATAACGCATGTTTCGCATGGGCAGTTGTCGCTGCTCTATACACAGCCGAACGAGATAGTGCCCGTCCATTTTCTTACCCTCATTATTCGACAGTACTGAATCTCCCGGATATCGAATTCCCGGTGACGATACATCAAATAAAAAAGTTTGAACTTCAAAACAATGTATCAATCAACGTGTATACCACCACCACCAAAAAGGACATTGTTCCAATACGCGTAAATCAATACAAGAAGGAAAAGCACATCAATTTGCTGTACATGCAAGATATCGAGGACAGCAATGTGGGGCACTTCGTATGGATCAAGAACTTGTCGAGACTCGTGACGAAGCAACGCAGCAAAAAGGGGCATAAAAATTATATTTGTGATCGGTATGTAGTTACCATAATATATATATATATATATATATATATATATATATATATATATATATATGTACGTCTCAATATATATATATATATATATATATATATATATATATTGAGACGTACA
This sequence comes from Ophion ellenae, assembly GCA_963210295.1. Taxonomy (NCBI): domain Eukaryota; kingdom Metazoa; phylum Arthropoda; class Insecta; order Hymenoptera; family Ichneumonidae; genus Ophion; species Ophion ellenae. The sequence continues at coordinate 4,685,977 of OY723392.1, forward strand.
GGTCCGTCTCATCAACGAATAATCCCACCACAATTACAAAGAGTTAACCGATTTCGGGAGACAGAAGAGAAGGGGAAAGAAAAACCGGTAAAATCAGGATAAGCACGCTAATTGAATTAATGGCGGACAATAACAGAGAAAGACTAACGGTCACCCAAGTAAATTCAGACGTTACACTAATCGAATTAAGGGGAAAGAGAAACCGGCAGAAACCGGACAAACCAACTAATTGAATTAAAGACGGAGAAGAAGGGGATTTGAAAAGCGGTAAAATCCGGGTATAAAAGGACGAGATTTTTGGAGAAAGAGCGCTCTTTGAATCCCTCGTGGATCGACAAGTACTGCTTGGCAAAGTACCTCCCTAGTGGAAGGAAACGCTGGGAACACGGAACGTTGAGAAACAAGTGAAACAAGGAGTCGCGCCTAAAAAACAGTTCAGAGAACACTTCTTTCATTCCTCGCGGATCGACCAGTACTGCTTGGCAAAGTACCTCCCTAGTGGAAGGAAACGCTGGGAACACGGAACATTGAGAAACAAGGAAAAACCGGAGTTGCGCCTAAAAGGCTTCAGAAAGCTCTCGTCATTTTTTGGAAATTAACTAGTACTGCTGGACCAAGTACATCCCTCGTGGATCGGAAACGTCTGGAACACGGAACGTTAAGGAACAAAAAAGGAAGCAGAATTGAGATACATTTATTTTAAAAGGGAAAAGATCGGAAAATCAAAGAAAAATAAAAAGAGCAATAAGGAAAGTTAATAAATTAGATAGCAAACAATTAGCGCTAAATAAGTAGGAAAGGTATAGCAGGAGAAAATAGGAAGCGAGAAGGTATCAGAACGAGCGAGCGTTACGAATTGATATAAGGAAAAATATTAAATCTGAAAAATACAAGAAATATTATATTAGGAGATGCGAAAGCGTACGCTACAGTCATACGAAACACGCACGCACACACACACACACACACACACACACACACACACACACACACACACACACACACACACACACACACACACACACACACACACACACACACGCACGCACGCACGCACACACACACACGCACGTATACACACACACACACACACAGGGATCATCGATTAATACGGATCAGGATCACAAAAAGGGCAAGTAGGTATTCCGAAATTACGGGAGCACCGAAACCTATGCAAAAAAGGGTCATTCGAGTGCTCGCGGCACATCGCTCGATTAAGCTATCGAAGACGGGTAGGTGGCGACATCGCATGTCACGATCAAGGACCGGGCGATCAATTATCGACGCGCGATAATTGATCGGGAGAGAGCATAGATCACCGCTACGCGGAGGGCAGTGCCAGGGTAGGGGAATAGATCTCGACGCGCGACAAGAGAGAGCGCGCGCCGGCGGCCCATAGATCGCGATTTCTAGCGCCACGAGTGGGAGAGCGCCGCGACGCGATGCGCCCTAAGAGAAAGGTATAAAGGAAAGTACCGCACCACTATAGGTCTAGCACCGATACCTATCGCGCCGCCAGCGAAAGCACGTCGCAACCTGAGGGCGACTGAAGCCACAGAACTAGAAGAGAGGGGGAAATCGATATCGATCCATGATAAATGATCCCTCCCGACCTTATTGTACCATGCGAGTAATGAATAATTGACCGACCGAGTAAAATCTTGCGAAACACACTATAAAACAACGCAAACAACACAGTACACTCGTACATAGCGTTATTATTATTATTTTTATTATATCGAGCCATAAAAACTGAATAAATCATATTTTTGTTAAAATTACCCAAAACACCCGAGTTTCTATTAATTTCTTCCCTGTTCGAGTCCCCGAACCTATACATTTATTTGTAACGAATTAACACCCGTTACAATATATATGTATATATATATACACTACTGTGTCCAAAAAAATAAGGTGACATTGTATTTATTTCGAAAATTCTTTATTTATTTTTCCAAATCAATTTCATCCCCTTCAAAGTAATCCCTTCCCGATGCAATGCACTTATGCTAACGGATTTTCCAATCTTCGAAACGCTGATTGTAGTCACTTTCTGGGATGGCCTTCAGTTCCGTCTTCGCTGCGGCTTGAATCTCCTCTATCGTATCAAAACGGTATGCCCGGAGCGTTCTTTTGAGCTTGCTGAACAGCGAGAACTCGCACGGCGCCAGATCAGGTGAATACGGTGGTTGCGGAACGGTATGGGTTGAGTTTTTGGCGAAATGATCACGAATTACGAGTGCAGTATGGGATGGTGCATTATCGTGGCAACGAAAAACTCACTTTTAGCAGCTCACAAAACGACGCGTATCTCAAACACTAATGAATATTTTGACATGTAAATTTGACATAAATGTCACTGACAGTACTGCCAACCTAAAAAAAAAAATTCTCCAAATCCTTCGACGCGCGCAGTTTAAATTCAAATGTCACCTTATTTTTTGGACACAGTAGTGTGTGTATATATATATATATATATATATATACAGGGTGGTCCGTAATTACTGACCCACCCGGGACTGGCGGGTTCGGGGTGGTGCCCGAAACAATCGTACCAAGGCGTTTTTCGATCCGTCCATTAGTTTTCGAATGGGGGCGATTAGAATTTCGTATTGTTGTAGGGCCGACGCCTGCCCTCGACGACGACGCTACTCGAGTGCCGCGTCTGAGCGCGTGAAATGTAGAAGGCAACGGGCGAGGTAGGTAGGCGTTTGTCTCGCGTGCCTTGGCGATTTGACATTTCGTATGTCATCTGCTATGGCCTTCCGCCATATTTGGTGGGCAAGTTCAGACCGCGTTTGACAGATGACGGCGAGCATGATATGACGTTTCGCGTATCATTCTCTTAGGCTGGCAGCGGACCAATCGGGTTCGAGACGCGAGACAAGGACGGACGATAGGGTATTTCACTCTTCGTCTTCTGTCGCGCGACTTGTATTGCAATTTTTCGTGCGGGCAATGACACCCGTGTAAAATTGCCGCCGGAGTATCTCCGATCTTAATGATTTTTATGATGTTTTATGGGTTTCGTTCAAATTTGAAAATGGAAACGATCTCCTTTATCGTAGCGCAAACGGCAATAACGGCCACAAAAAATTAAATACCCGAAATCATAATAACAAAATTACAGCAGGCGTTCATCATTAAAAATGGTTTGTCGTCGACTGGGGAAAACCCATTTTTGGTTGAGGGTGCACCGTTTTCTCCGTTTTCGAAAAAAATAGATGCTGAAAGCGTTTCTGATTGCTCTGTTATCGATCGGAACGAGACCAAATCATTTGGTTTCGATTTCATCGAGAAAAAGGTGACGTGAAGTTTTCGACAGTGTCCTATGGATCCTTGGAATCATAAGAATTGATTTCATCTCCGTTCGCGACCGGGCGCGAGATCATCTCGTCGCATCGTCATCGAAAAAGAGATGAAATCATCGACGGCCCCGACGGGACGTTTTCGGGTGTGCCCTTAGGATCCTACACGCATCATACACAGAATTGATTGCACCTCCGTTCGCAATCGGGAATGAGATGAAATCATCTCGTCTCGATCTCCTCGAAAAGGAGATGAAATCAACGACGGGCTCGACAGGACTTTTTCGAGTGTGTTATTTGGATCCTCGACGCATCATGCACGGACTTGATTTCATCTCCGTTCGCCACCAGGAACGAGATGGAATTATCTCGTCCCGAACTCATCGCAATGGAGATGAAATCAACGGCAGACTCGATGGAACTTTTTCGAGTGTGTCATTCGGATCGTAGACGCATCATGCACAGATTTGATTTCATCTCCGTTCGCCACCGGGAACGAGATGGAATCATCTCGTTCCGATCTCTTCGAAAAGGAGATAAAATCAACGACGGGCTCGACGGGACTTTTTTGAGTATGTTATTTGGATCCTCGACGCATCATGACCAGAATTGATTTCATCTCCGTTCGCCACCAGGAACGAGACGAAATCATCTCGTCCCGAACTCATCGCAATGGAGATAAAATCAACGGCAGACTCGATGGAACTTTTTCGAGTGTGTCATTCGGATCGTAGACGCATCATGCACAGATTTGATTTCATCTCCGTTCGCCAGCGGGAACTAGATGGAATCATCTCGTCCCGATCTCTTCGAAAAGGAGATGAAATCAACGACGGGCTCGACGGGACTTTTTCGAGTATGTTATTTGGATCCTCGACGCATTATGCCCAGAATTGATTTCATCTCCGTTCACCACCAGGAACGAGATGGAATCATCTCGTCCCGATCTCCTCGAAAAGGAGATGAAATCAACGACGGACTCAACAGGACTTTTTCGAGTATGTTAATTGGATCCTCGACGCATCATGCCCAGAATTGATTTCATCTCCGTTCACCACCAGGAACGAGATGGAATCATCTCGTCTCGATCTCCTCGAAAAGGAGATGAAATCAACGACGGACTCGATAGGACTTTTGCGAGTATGTTATTTGGATCCTCGACGCATCATGCCCAGAATTGATTTCATCTCCGTTCGCCACCAGGAACGAGATGAAATCATCTCATCCCGAACTCATCGCAATGGAGATGAAATCAACGGCAGACTCGATGGAACTTTTTCGAGTGTGTCATTCGGATCGTAGACGCATCATGCACAGATTTGATTTCATCTCCGTTCGCCACCGGGAACGAGATGGAATCATCTCGTCCAGATCTCTTCGAAATGGAGATGAAATCAACGACAGACTCGATGGAACTTTTTCGAGTGTGTCATTCGGATCGTAGACGCATCATGCACAGATTTGATTTCATCTCCGTTCGCCACCGGGAACGAGATGGAATCATCTCGTTCCGATCTCTTCGAAAAGGAGATGAAATCAACGACGGGCTCGACGGGACTTTTTTGAGTATGTTATTTGGATCCTCGACGCATCATGACCAGAATTGATTTCATCTCCGTTCGCCACCAGGAACGAGACGAAATCATCTCGTCCCGAACTCATCGCAATGGAGATGAAATCAACGGCAGACTCGATGGAACTTTTTCGAGTGTGTCATTCGGATCGTAGACGCATTATGCACAGATTTGATTTCATCTCCGTTCGTCACCGGGAACGAGATGGAATCATCTCGTTCCGATCTCTTCGAAAAGGAGATGAAATCAACGACGGGCTCGACGGGACTTTTTTGAGTATGTTATTTGGATCCTCGACGCATCATGACCAGAATTGATTTCATCTCCGTTTGCCACCAGGAACGAGATGAAATCATCTCGTGCCGAACCCATCGCAATGGAGATGAAATCAACGACAGACTTGATTGGACTTTTTCGCGTGTGTCATTCGTATCGTAGACGCATCATGCACAGATTTGATTTCATCTCCGTTCGCCAGCGGGAACGAGATGGAATCATCTCGTCCCGATCTCTTCGAAAAGGAGATGAAATCAACGACGGGCTCGACGGGACTTTTTTGAGTATGTTATTTGGATCCTCGACGCATCATGACCAGAATTGATTTCATCTCCGTTTGCCACCAGGAACGAGATGAAATCATCTCGTGCCGAACCCATCGCAATGGAGATGAAATCAACGACAGACTTGATTGGACTTTTTCGCGTGTGTCATTCGTATCGTAGACGCATCATGCACAGATTTGATTTCATCTCCGTTCGCCAGCGGGAACGAGAGGGAATCATCTCGTCCCGATCTCTTCGAAAAGGAGATGAAATCAACGGCAGACTCGATGGAACTTTTTCGAGTGTGTCATTCGGATCGTAGACGCATCATGCACAGATTTGATTTCATCTCCGTTCGCCAGCGGGAACGAGATGGAATCATCTCGTCCCGATCTCTTCGAAAAGGAGATGAAATCAACGACGGGCTCGACGGGACTTTTTTAAGTATGTTATTTGGATCCTCGACGCATCATGACCAGAATTGATTTCATCTCCGTTCGCCACCAGGAACGAGATGAAATCATCTCGTGCCGAACCCATCGCAATGGAGATGAAATCAACGACAGACTTGATTCGACTTTTTCGCGTGTGTCATTCGTATCGTAGACGCATCATGCACAGATTTGATTTCATCTCCGTTCCCCAGCGGGAACGAGATGGAATCATCTCGTCCCGATCTCTTCGAAAAGGAGATGGAATCAACGACGGGCTCTACGGGACTTTTTTTAGTATGTTATTTGGATCCTCGACGCATCATGACCAGAATTGATTTCATCTCCGTTCGCCACCGGGAACGAGATGAAATCATCTCGTCCCGATCTCTTCGAAAAGGAGATGAAATCAACGACGGGCTCGACAGGACTTTTTCGAGTATGTTATTTGGATCCTAGACGCATCATGCCCAGAATTGATTTCATCTCCGTTCACCACCAGGAACGAGATGGAATCATCTCGTCCCGATCTCCTCGAAAAGGAGATGAAATCAACGACGGACTCGACAGGACTTTTTCGAGTATGTTATTTGGATCCTCGACGCACCATGCCCAGAATTGATTTCATCTCCGTTCACCACCAGGAACGAGATGGAATCATCTCGTCTCGATCTCCTCGAAAAGGAGATGAAATCAACGACGGACTCGATAGGACTTCTGCGAGTATGTTATTTGGAGCCTCGACGCATCATGCCCAGATTTGATTTCATCTCCGTTCGCCACCGGGAACGAGATGGAATCATCTCGTCCCGATCTCTTCGAAAAGGAGATGAAATCAACGACGGGCTCGACGGGACTTTTTCGAGTATGTTATTTGGATCCTCGACGCATTATGCCCAGAATTGATTTCATCTCCGTTCACCACCAGGAACGAGATGGAATCATCTCGTCCCGATCTCCTCGAAAAGGAGATGAAATCAACGACGGACTCAACAGGACTTTTTCGAGTATGTTATTTGGATCCTCGACGCATCATGGCCAGAATTGATTTCATCTCCGTTCACCACCAGGAACGAGATGGAATCATCTCGTCTCGATCTCCTCGAAAAGGAGATGAAATCAACGACGGACTCGATAGGACATTTGCGAGTATGTTATTTGGATCCTCGACGCATCATGCCCAGAATTGATTTCATCTCCGTTCGCCACCAGGAACGAGATGAAATCATCTCGTCCCGAACTCATCGCAATGGAGATGAAATCAACGGCAGACTCGATGGAACTTTTTCGAGTGTGTCATTCGGATCGTAGACGCATCATGCACAGATTTGATTTCATCTCCGTTCGCCACCGGGAACGAGATGGAATCATCTCGTCCAGATCTCTTCGAAATGGAGATGAAATCAACGACAGACTCGATGGAACTTTTTCGAGTGTGTCATTCGGATCGTAGACGCATCATGCACAGATTTGATTTCATCTCCGTTCGCCACCGGGAACGAGATGGAATCATCTCGTTCCGATCTCTTCGAAAAGGAGATGAAATCAACGACGGGCTCGATAGGACTTTTGCGAGTATGTTATTTGGAGCCTCGACGCATCATGCCCAGATTTGATTTCATCTCCGTTCGCCACCGGGAACGAGATGGAATCATCTCGTCCCGATCTCTTCGAAAAGGAGATGAAATCAACGACGGGCTCGACGGGACTTTTTCGAGTATGTTATTTGGATCCTCGACGCATTATGCCCAGAATTGATTTCATCTCCGTTCGCCAGCGGGAACGAGATGGAATCATCTCGTCCCGATCTCTTCGAAAAGGAGATGAAATCAACGACGGGCTCGACGGGACTTTTTTGAGTATGTTATTTGGATCCTCGACGCATCATGATCAGAATTGATTTCATCTCCGTTTGTCACCAGGAACGAGATGAAATCATCTCGTGCCGAACCCATCGCAATGGAGATGAAATCAACGACAGACTTGATTGGACTTTTTCGCGTGTGTCATTCGTATCGTAGACGCATCATGCACAGATTTGATTTCATCTCCGTTCGCCAGCGGGAACTAGATGGAATCATCTCGTCCTGATCTCTTCGAAAAGGAGATGAAATCAATGACGGGCTCGACGGGACTTTTTTGAGTATGTTATTTGGATCCTCGACGCATCATGACCAGAATTGATTTCATCTCCGTTCGCCACCAGGAACGAGATGAAATCATCTCGTCCCGAACTCATCGCAATGGAGATGAAATCAACGGCAGACTCGATGGAACTTTTTCGAGTGTGTCATTCGGATCGTAGACGCATCATGCACAGATTTGATTTCATCTCCGTTCGCCAGCGGGAACGAGATGGAATCATCTCGTCCCGATCTCTTCGAAAAGGAGATGAAATCAACGACGGGCTCGACGGGACTTTTTTGAGTATGTTATTTGGATCCTCGACGCATCATGACCAGAATTGATTTCATCTCCGTTCGCCACCAGGAACGAGACGAAATCATCTCGTCCCGAACTCATCGCAATGGAGATGAAATCAACGGCAGACTCGATGGAACTTTTTCGAGTGTGTCATTCGGATCGTAGACGCATTATGCACAGATTTGATTTCATCTCCGTTCGTCACCGGGAACGAGATGGAATCATCTCGTTCCGATCTCTTCGAAAAGGAGATGAAATCAACGACGGGCTCGACGGGACTTTTTTGAGTATGTTATTTGGATCCTCGACGCATCATGACCAGAATTGATTTCATCTCCGTTTGCCACCAGGAACGAGATGAAATCATCTCGTGCCGAACCCATCGCAATGGAGATGAAATCAACGACAGACTTGATTGGACTTTTTCGCGTGTGTCATTCGTATCGTAGACGCATCATGCACAGATTTGATTTCATCTCCGTTCGCCAGCGGGAACGAGAGGGAATCATCTCGTCCCGATCTCTTCGAAAAGGAGATGAAATCAACGACGGGCTCGACGGGACTTTTTTGAGTATGTTATTTGGATCCTCGACGCATCATGACCAGAATTGATTTCATCTCCGTTCGCCAGCGGGAACGAGAATGAATCATCTCGTCCCGATCTCTTCGAAAAGGAGATGAAATCAACGACGGGCTCGACGGGACTTTTTTGAGTATGTTATTTGGATCCTCGACGCATCATGACCAGAATTGATTTCATCTCCGTTCGCCACCAGGAACGAGACGAAATCATCTCGTCCCGAACTCATCGCAATGGAGATGAAATCAACGGCAGACTCGATGGAACTTTTTCGAGTGTGTCATTCGGATCGTAGACGCATCATGCACAGATTTGATTTCATCTCCGTTCGCCAGCGGGAACGAGATGGAATCATCTCGTCCCGATCTCTTCGAAAAGGAGATGAAATCAACGACGGGCTCGACGGGACTTTTTTAAGTATGTTATTTGGATCCTCGACGCATCATGACCAGAATTGATTTCATCTCCGTTCGCCACCAGGAACGAGATGAAATCATCTCGTGCCGAACCCATCGCAATGGAGATGAAATCAACGACAGACTTGATTCGACTTTTTCGCGTGTGTCATTCGTATCGTAGACGCATCATGCACAGATTTGATTTCATCTCCGTTCCCCAGCGGGAACGAGATGGAATCATCTCGTCCCGATCTCTTCGAAAAGGAGATGGAATCAACGACGGGCTCTACGGGACTTTTTTTAGTATGTTATTTGGATCCTCGACGCATCATGACCAGAATTGATTTCATCTCCGTTCGCCACCGGGAACGAGATGAAATCATCTCGTCCCGATCTCTTCGAAAAGGAGATGAAATCAACGACGGGCTCGACAGGACTTTTTCGAGTATGTTATTTGGATCCTAGACGCATCATGCCCAGAATTGATTTCATCTCCGTTCACCACCAGGAACGAGATGGAATCATCTCGTCCCGATCTCCTCGAAAAGGAGATGAAATCAACGACGGACTCGACAGGACTTTTTCGAGTATGTTATTTGGATCCTCGACGCACCATGCCCAGAATTGATTTCATCTCCGTTCACCACCAGGAACGAGATGGAATCATCTCGTCTCGATCTCCTCGAAAAGGAGATGAAATCAACGACGGACTCGATAGGACTTTTGCGAGTATGTTATTTGGAGCCTCGACGCATCATGCCCAGATTTGATTTCATCTCCGTTCGCCACCGGGAACGAGATGGAATCATCTCGTCCCGATCTCTTCGAAAAGGAGATGAAATCAACGACGGGCTCGACGGGACTTTTTCGAGTATGTTATTTGGATCCTCGACGCATTATGCCCAGAATTGATTTCATCTCCGTTCACCACCAGGAACGAGATGGAATCATCTCGTCCCGATCTCCTCGAAAAGGAGATGAAATCAACGACGGACTCAACAGGACTTTTTCGAGTATGTTATTTGGATCCTCGACGCATCATGCCCAGAATTGATTTCATCTCCGTTCACCACCAGGAACGAGATGGAATCATCTCGTCTCGATCTCCTCGAAAAGGAGATGAAATCAACGACGGACTCGATAGGACTTTTGCGAGTATGTTATTTGGATCCTCGACGCATCATGCCCAGAATTGATTTCATCTCCGTTCGCCACCAGGAACGAGATGAAATCATCTCGTCCCGAACTCATCGCAATGGAGATGAAATCAACGGCAGACTCGATGGAACTTTTTCGAGTGTGTCATTCGGATCGTAGACGCATCATGCACAGATTTGATTTCATCTCCGTTCGCCACCGGGAACGAGATGGAATCATCTCGTCCAGATCTCTTCGAAATGGAGATGAAATCAACGACAGACTCGATGGAACTTTTTCGAGTGTGTCATTCGGATCGTAGACGCATCATGCACAGATTTGATTTCATCTCCGTTCGCCACCGGGAACGAGATGGAATCATCTCGTTCCGATCTCTTCGAAAAGGAGATGAAATCAACGACGGGCTCGACGGGACTTTTTTGAGTATGTTATTTGGATCCTCGACGCATCATGACCAGAATTGATTTCATCTCCGTTCACCACCAGGAACGAGACGAAATCATCTCGTCCCGAACTCATCGCAATGGAGATGAAATCAACGGCAGACTCGATGGAACTTTTTCGAGTGTGTCATTCGGATCGTAGACGCATCATGCACAGATTTGATTTCATCTCCGTTCGCCACCGGGAAAGAGATGGAATCATCTCGTTCCGATCTCTTCGAAAAGGAGATGAAATCAACGACGGGCTCGACGGGACTTTTTTGAGTATGTTATTTGGATCCTCGACGCATCATGACCAGAATTGATTTCATCTCCGTTTGCCACCAGGAACGAGATGAAATCATCTCGTGCCGAACCCATCGCAATGGAGATGAAATCAACGACAGACTTGATTGGACTTTTTCGCGTGTGTCATTCGTATCGTAGACGCATCATGCACAGATTTGATTTCATCTCCGTTCGCCAGCGGGAACGAGATGGAATCATCTCGTCCCGATCTCTTCGAAAAGGAGATGAAATCAACGACGGGCTCGACGGGACTTTTTTGAGTATGTTATTTGGATCCTCGACGCATCATGACCAGAATTGATTTCATCTCCGTTCGCCAGCGGGAACGAGAATGAATCATCTCGTCCCGATCTCTTCGAAAAGGAGATGAAATCAACGACGGGCTCGACGGGACTTTTTTGAGTATGTTATTTGGATCCTCGACGCATCATGACCAGAATTGATTTCATCTCCGTTCGCCACCAGGAACGAGACGAAATCATCTCGTCCCGAACTCATCGCAATGGAGATGAAATCAACGGCAGACTCGATGGAACTTTTTCGAGTGTGTCATTCGGATCGTAGACGCATCATGCACAGATTTGATTTCATCTCCGTTCGCCAGCGGGAACTAGATGGAATCATCTCGTCCTGATCTCTTCGAAAAGGAGATGAAATCAATGACGGGCTCGACGGGACTTTTTTGAGTATGTTATTTGGATCCTCGACGCATCATGACCAGAATTGATTTCATCTCCGTTCGCCACCAGGAACGAGATGAAATCATCTCGTCCCGAACTCATCGCAATGGAGATGAAATCAACGGCAGACTCGATGGAACTTTTTCGAGTGTGTCATTCGGATCGTAGACGCATCATGCACAGATTTGATTTCATCTCCGTTCGCCAGCGGGAACGAGATGGAATCATCTCGTCCCGATCTCTTCGAAAAGGAGATGAAATCAACGACGGGCTCGACGGGACTTTTTTGAGTATGTTATTTGGATCCTCGACGCATCATGACCAGAATTGATTTCATCTCCGTTTGCCACCAGGAACGAGATGAAATCATCTCGTGCCGAACCCATCGCAATGGAGATGAAATCAACGACAGACTTGATTCGACTTTTTCGCGTGTGTCATTCGTATCGTAGACGCATCATGCACAGATTTGATTTCATCTCCGTTCCCCAGCGGGAACGAGATGGAATCATCTCGTCCCGATCTCTTCGAAAAGGAGATGGAATCAACGACGGGCTCTACGGGACTTTTTTTAGTATGTTATTTGGATCCTCGACGCATCATGACCAGAATTGATTTCATCTCCGTTCGCCACCGGGAACGAGATGAAATCATCTCGTCCCGATCTCTTCGAAAAGGAGATGAAATCAACGACGGGCTCGACAGGACTTTTTCGAGTATGTTATTTGGATCCTAGACGCATCATGCCCAGAATTGATTTCATCTCCGTTCACCACCAGGAACGAGATGGAATCATCTCGTCCCGATCTCCTCGAAAAGGAGATGAAATCAACGACGGACTCGACAGGACTTTTTCGAGTATGTTATTTGGATCCTCGACGCACCATGCCCAGAATTGATTTCATCTCCGTTCACCACCAGGAACGAGATGGAATCATCTCGTCTCGATCTCCTCGAAAAGGAGATGAAATCAACGACGGACTCGATAGGACTTTTGCGAGTATGTTATTTGGAGCCTCGACGCATCATGCCCAGATTTGATTTCATCTCCGTTCGCCACCGGGAACGAGATGGAATCATCTCGTCCCGATCTCTTCGAAAAGGAGATGAAATCAACGACGGGCTCGACGGGACTTTTTCGAGTATGTTATTTGGATCCTCGACGCATTATGCCCAGAATTGATTTCATCTCCGTTCACCACCAGGAACGAGATGGAATCATCTCGTCCCGATCTCCTCGAAAAGGAGATGAAATCAACGACGGACTCAACAGGACTTTTTCGAGTATGTTATTTGGATCCTCGACGCATCATGCCCAGAATTGATTTCATCTCCGTTCACCACCAGGAACGAGATGGAATCATCTCGTCTCGATCTCCTCGAAAAGGAGATGAAATCAACGACGGACTCGATAGGACTTTTGCGAGTATGTTATTTGGATCCTCGACGCATCATGCCCAGAATTGATTTCATCTCCGTTCGCCACCAGGAACGAGATGGAATCATCTCGTCCAGATCTCTTCGAAATGGAGATGAAATCAACGACAGACTCGATGGAACTTTTTCGAGTGTGTCATTCGGATCGTAGACGCATCATGCACAGATTTGATTTCATCTCCGTTCGCCACCGGGAACGAGATGGAATCATCTCGTTCCGATCTCTTCGAAAAGGAGATGAAATCAACGACGGGCTCGACGGGACTTTTTTGAGTATGTTATTTGGATCCTCGACGCATCATGACCAGAATTGATTTCATCTCCGTTCACCACCAGGAACGAGACGAAATCATCTCGTCCCGAACTCATCGCAATGGAGATGAAATCAACGGCAGACTCGATGGAACTTTTTCGAGTGTGTCATTCGGATCGTAGACGCATCATGCACAGATTTGATTTCATCTCCGTTCGCCACCGGGAACGAGATGGAATCATCTCGTTCCGATCTCTTCGAAAAGGAGATGAAATCAACGACGGGCTCGACGGGACTTTTTTGAGTATGTTATGGTGATCCTCGACGCATCATGACCAGAAATGATTTCATCTCCGTTTGCCACCAGGAACGAGATGAAATCATCTCGTGCCGAACCCATCGCAATGGAGATGAAATCAACGACAGACTTGATTGGACTTTTTCGCGTGTGTCATTCGTATCGTAGACGCATCATGCACAGATTTGATTTCATCTCCGTTCGCCAGCGGGAACGAGATGGAATCATCTCGTCCCGATCTCTTCGAAAAGGAGATGAAATCAACGACGGGCTCGACGGGACTTTTTTGAGTATGTTATTTGGATCCTCGACGCATCATGACCAGAATTGATTTCATCTCCGTTTGCCACCAGGAACGAGATGAAATCATCTCGTGCCGAACCCATCGCAATGGAGATGAAATCAACGACAGACTTGATTGGACTTTTTCGCGTGTGTCATTCGTATCGTAGACGCATCATGCACAGATTTGATTTCATCTCCGTTCGCCAGCGGGAACTAGATGGAATCATCTCGTCCTGATCTCTTCGAAAAGGAGATGAAATCAATGACGGGCTCGACGGGACTTTTTTGAGTATGTTATTTGGATACTCGACGCATCATGACCAGAATTGATTTCATCTCCGTTCGCCACCAGGAACGAGATGAAATCATCTCGTCCCGAACTCATCGCAATGGAGATGAAATCAACGGCAGACTCGATGGAACTTTTTCGAGTGTGTCATTCGGATCGTAGACGCATCATGCACAGATTTGATTTCATCTCCGTTCGCCAGCGGGAACGAGATGGAATCATCTCGTCCCGATCTCTTCGAAAAGGAGATGAAATCAACGACGGGCTCGACGGGACTTTTTTGAGTATGTTATTTGGATCCTCGACGCATCATGACCAGAATTGATTTCATCTCCGTTTGCCACCAGGAACGAGATGAAATCATCTCGTGCCGAACCCATCGCAATGGAGATGAAATCAACGACAGACTTGATTCGACTTTTTCGCGTGTGTCATTCGTATCGTAGACGCATCATGCACAGATTTGATTTCATCTCCGTTCCCCAGCGGGAACGAGATGGAATCATCTCGTCCCGATCTCTTCGAAAAGGAGATGAAATCAACGACGGGCTCTACGGGACTTTTTTTAGTATGTTATTTGGATCCTCGACGCATCATGACCAGAATTGATTTCATCTCCGTTCGCCACCGGGAACGAGATGGAATCATCTCGTCCCGATCTCTTCGAAAAGGAGATGAAATCAACGACGGGCTCGACAGGACTTTTTCGAGTATGTTATTTGGATCCTAGACGCATCATGCCCAGAATTGATTTCATCTCCGTTCACCACCAGGAACGAGATGGAATCATCTCGTCCCGATCTCCTCGAAAAGGAGATGAAATCAACGACGGACTCGACAGGACTTTTTCGAGTATGTTATTTGGATCCTCGACGCACCATGCCCAGAATTGATTTCATCTCCGTTCACCACCAGGAACGAGATGGAATCATCTCGTCTCGATCTCCTCGAAAAGGAGATGAAATCAACGACGGACTCGATAGGACTTTTGCGAGTATGTTATTTGGATCCTCGACGCATCATGCCCAGATTTGATTTCATCTCCGTTCGCCACCGGGAACGAGATGGAATCATCTCGTCCCGATCTCTTCGAAATGGAGATGAAATCAACGACAGACTCGATGGAACTTTTTCGAGTGTGTCATTCGGATCGTAGACGCATCATGCACAGATTTGATTTCATCTCCGTTCGCCAGCGGGAACTAGATGGAATCATCTCGTCCTGATCTCTTCGAAAAGGAGATGAAATCAATGACGGGCTCGACGGGACTTTTTTGAGTATGTTATTTGGATCCTCGACGCATCATGACCAGAATTGATTTCATCTCCGTTCGCCACCAGGAACGAGATGAAATCATCTCGTCCCGAACTCATCGCAATGGAGATGAAATCAACGGCAGACTCGATGGAACTTTTTCGAGTGTGTCATTCGGATCGTAGACGCATCATGCACAGATTTGATTTCATCTCCGTTCGCCAGCGGGAACGAGATGGAATCATCTCGTCCCGATCTCTTCGAAAAGGAGATGAAATCAACGACGGGCTCGACGGGACTTTTTTGAGTATGTTATTTGGATCCTCGACGCATCATGACCAGAATTGATTTCATCTCCGTTTGCCACCAGGAACGAGATGAAATCATCTCGTGCCGAACCCATCGCAATGGAGATGAAATCAACGACAGACTTGATTGGACTTTTTCGCGTGTGTCATTCGTATCGTAGACGCATCATGCACAGATTTGATTTCATCTCCGTTCGCCAGCGGGAACGAGATGGAATCATCTCGTCCCGATCTCTTCGAAAAGGAGATGAAATCAACGACGGGCTCGACGGGACTTTTTTGAGTATGTTATTTGGATCCTCGACGCATCATGACCAGAATTGATTTCATCTCCGTTCGCCAGCGGGAACGAGAATGAATCATCTCGTCCCGATCTCTTCGAAAAGGAGATGAAATCAACGACGGGCTCGACGGGACTTTTTTGAGTATGTTATTTGGATCCTCGACGCATCATGACCAGAATTGATTTCATCTCCGTTCGCCAGCGGGAACGAGAATGAATCATCTCGTCCCGATCTCTTCGAAAAGGAGATGAAATCAACGACGGGCTCGACGGGACTTTTTTGAGTATGTTATTTGGATCCTCGACGCATCATGACCAGAATTGATTTCATCTCCGTTCGCCACCAGGAACGAGACGAAATCATCTCGTCCCGAACTCATCGCAATGGAGATGAAATCAACGGCAGACTCGATGGAACTTTTTCGAGTGTGTCATTCGGATCGTAGACGCATCATGCACAGATTTGATTTCATCTCCGTTCGCCAGCGGGAACTAGATGGAATCATCTCGTCCTGATCTCTTCGAAAAGGAGATGAAATCAATGACGGGCTCGACGGGACTATTTTGAGTATGTTATTTGGATCCTCGACGCATCATGACCAGAATTGATTTCATCTCCGTTCGCCACCAGGAACGAGATGAAATCATCTCGTCCCGAACTCATCGCAATGGAGATGAAATCAACGGCAGACTCGATGGAACTTTTTCGAGTGTGTCATTCGGATCGTAGACGCATCATGCACAGATTTGATTTCATCTCCGTTCGCCAGCGGGAACGAGATGGAATCATCTCGTCCCGATCTCTTCGAAAAGGAGATGAAATCAACGACGGGCTCGACGGGACTTTTTTGAGTATGTTATTTGGATCCTCGACGCATCATGACCAGAATTGATTTCATCTCCGTTTGCCACCAGGAACGAGATGAAATCATCTCGTGCCGAACCCATCGCAATGGAGATGAAATCAACGACAGACTTGATTCGACTTTTTCGCGTGTGTCATTCGTATCGTAGACGCATCATGCACAGATTTGATTTCATCTCCGTTCCCCAGCGGGAACGAGATGGAATCATCTCGTCCCGATCTCTTCGAAAAGGAGATGAAATCAACGACGGGCTCTACGGGACTTTTTTTAGTATGTTATTTGGATCCTCGACGCATCATGACCAGAATTGATTTCATCTCCGTTCGCCACCGGGAACGAGATGGAATCATCTCGTCCCGATCTCTTCGAAAAGGAGATGAAATCAACGACGGGCTCGACAGGACTTTTTCGAGTATGTTATTTGGATCCTAGACGCATCATGCCCAGAATTGATTTCATCTCCGTTCACCACCAGGAACGAGATGGAATCATCTCGTCCCGATCTCCTCGAAAAGGAGATGAAATCAACGACGGACTCGACAGGACTTTTTCGAGTATGTTATTTGGATCCTCGACGCACCATGCCCAGAATTGATTTCATCTCCGTTCACCACCAGGAACGAGATGGAATCATCTCGTCTCGATCTCCTCGAAAAGGAGATGAAATCAACGACGGACTCGATAGGACTTTTGCGAGTATGTTATTTGGATCCTCGACGCATCATGCCCAGATTTGATTTCATCTCCGTTCGCCACCGGGAACGAGATGGAATCATCTCGTCCCGATCTCTTCGAAATGGAGATGAAATCAACGACAGACTCGATGGAACTTTTTCGAGTGTGTCATTCGGATCGTAGACGCATCATGCACAGATTTGATTTCATCTCCGTTCGCCAGCGGGAACTAGATGGAATCATCTCGTCCTGATCTCTTCGAAAAGGAGATGAAATCAATGACGGGCTCGACGGGACTTTTTTGAGTATGTTATTTGGATCCTCGACGCATCATGACCAGAATTGATTTCATCTCCGTTCGCCACCAGGAACGAGATGAAATCATCTCGTCCCGAACTCATCGCAATGGAGATGAAATCAACGGCAGACTCGATGGAACTTTTTCGAGTGTGTCATTCGGATCGTAGACGCATCATGCACAGATTTGATTTCATCTCCGTTCGCCAGCGGGAACGAGATGGAATCATCTCGTCCCGATCTCTTCGAAAAGGAGATGAAATCAACGACGGGCTCGACGGGACTTTTTTGAGTATGTTATTTGGATCCTCGACGCATCATGACCAGAATTGATTTCATCTCCGTTCGCCACCAGGAACGAGACGAAATCATCTCGTCCCGAACTCATCGCAATGGAGATGAAATCAACGGCAGACTCGATGGAACTTTTTCGAGTGTGTCATTCGGATCGTAGACGCATTATGCACAGATTTGATTTCATCTCCGTTCGTCACCGGGAACGAGATGGAATCATCTCGTTCCGATCTCTTCGAAAAGGAGATGAAATCAACGACGGGCTCGACGGGACTTTTTTGAGTATGTTATTTGGATCCTCGACGCATCATGACCAGAATTGATTTCATCTCCGTTTGCCACCAGGAACGAGATGAAATCATCTCGTGCCGAACCCATCGCAATGGAGATGAAATCAACGACAGACTTGATTGGACTTTTTCGCGTGTGTCATTCGTATCGTAGACGCATCATGCACAGATTTGATTTCATCTCCGTTCGCCAGCGGGAACGAGAGGGAATCATCTCGTCCCGATCTCTTCGAAAAGGAGATGAAATCAACGACGGGCTCGACGGGACTTTTTTGAGTATGTTATTTGGATCCTCGACGCATCATGACCAGAATTGATTTCATCTCCGTTCGCCAGCGGGAACGAGAATGAATCATCTCGTCCCGATCTCTTCGAAAAGGAGATGAAATCAACGACGGGCTCGACGGGACTTTTTTGAGTATGTTATTTGGATCCTCGACGCATCATGACCAGAATTGATTTCATCTCCGTTCGCCACCAGGAACGAGACGAAATCATCTCGTCCCGAACTCATCGCAATGGAGATGAAATCAACGGCAGACTCGATGGAACTTTTTCGAGTGTGTCATTCGGATCGTAGACGCATCATGCACAGATTTGATTTCATCTCCGTTCGCCAGCGGGAACTAGATGGAATCATCTCGTCCTGATCTCTTCGAAAAGGAGATGAAATCAATGACGGGCTCGACGGGACTATTTTGAGTATGTTATTTGGATCCTCGACGCATCATGACCAGAATTGATTTCATCTCCGTTCGCCACCAGGAACGAGATGAAATCATCTCGTCCCGAACTCATCGCAATGGAGATGAAATCAACGGCAGACTCGATGGAACTTTTTCGAGTGTGTCATTCGGATCGTAGACGCATCATACACAGATTTGATTTCATCTCCGTTCGCCAGCGGGAACGAGAAGGAATCATCTCGTCCCGATCTCTTCGAAAAGGAGATGAAATCAACGACGGGCTCGACGGGACTTTTTTGAGTATGTTATTTGGATCCTCGACGCATCATGACCAGAATTGATTTCATCTCCGTTTGCCACCAGGAACGAGATGAAATCATCTCGTGCCGAACCCATCGCAATGGAGATGAAATCAACGACAGACTTGATTCGACTTTTTCGCGTGTGTCATTCGTATCGTAGACGCATCATGCACAGATTTGATTTCATCTCCGTTCCCCAGCGGGAACGAGATGGAATCATCTCGTCCCGATCTCTTCGAAAAGGAGATGAAATCAACGACGGGCTCTACGGGACTTTTTTTAGTATGTTATTTGGATCCTCGACGCATCATGACCAGAATTGATTTCATCTCCGTTCGCCACCGGGAACGAGATGGAATCATCTCGTCCCGATCTCTTCGAAAAGGAGATGAAATCAACGACGGGCTCGACAGGACTTTTTCGAGTATGTTATTTGGATCCTAGACGCATCATGCCCAGAATTGATTTCATCTCCGTTCACCACCAGGAACGAGATGGAATCATCTCGTCCCGATCTCCTCGAAAAGGAGATGAAATCAACGACGGACTCGACAGGACTTTTTCGAGTATGTTATTTGGATCCTCGACGCACCATGCCCAGAATTGATTTCATCTCCGTTCACCACCAGGAACGAGATGGAATCATCTCGTCTCGATCTCCTCGAAAAGGAGATGAAATCAACGACGGACTCGATAGGACTTTTGCGAGTATGTTATTTGGATCCTCGACGCATCATGCCCAGATTTGATTTCATCTCCGTTCGCCACCGGGAACGAGATGGAATCATCTCGTCCCGATCTCTTCGAAATGGAGATGAAATCAACGACAGACTCGATGGAACTTTTTCGAGTGTGTCATTCGGATCGTAGACGCATCATGCACAGATTTGATTTCATCTCCGTTCGCCAGCGGGAACTAGATGGAATCATCTCGTCCTGATCTCTTCGAAAAGGAGATGAAATCAATGACGGGCTCGACGGGACTTTTTTGAGTATGTTATTTGGATCCTCGACGCATCATGACCAGAATTGATTTCATCTCCGTTCGCCACCAGGAACGAGATGAAATCATCTCGTCCCGAACTCATCGCAATGGAGATGAAATCAACGGCAGACTCGATGGAACTTTTTCGAGTGTGTCATTCGGATCGTAGACGCATCATGCACAGATTTGATTTCATCTCCGTTCGCCAGCGGGAACGAGATGGAATCATCTCGTCCCGATCTCTTCGAAAAGGAGATGAAATCAACGACGGGCTCGACGGGACTTTTTTGAGTATGTTATTTGGATCCTCGACGCATCATGACCAGAATTGATTTCATCTCCGTTCGCCACCAGGAACGAGACGAAATCATCTCGTCCCGAACTCATCGCAATGGAGATGAAATCAACGGCAGACTCGATGGAACTTTTTCGAGTGTGTCATTCGGATCGTAGACGCATTATGCACAGATTTGATTTCATCTCCGTTCGTCACCGGGAACGAGATGGAATCATCTCGTTCCGATCTCTTCGAAAAGGAGATGAAATCAACGACGGGCTCGACGGGACTTTTTTGAGTATGTTATTTGGATCCTCGACGCATCATGACCAGAATTGATTTCATCTCCGTTTGCCACCAGGAACGAGATGAAATCATCTCGTGCCGAACCCATCGCAATGGAGATGAAATCAACGACAGACTTGATTGGACTTTTTCGCGTGTGTCATTCGTATCGTAGACGCATCATGCACAGATTTGATTTCATCTCCGTTCGCCAGCGGGAACGAGAGGGAATCATCTCGTCCCGATCTCTTCGAAAAGGAGATGAAATCAACGACGGGCTCGACGGGACTTTTTTGAGTATGTTATTTGGATCCTCGACGCATCATGACCAGAATTGATTTCATCTCCGTTCGCCAGCGGGAACGAGAATGAATCATCTCGTCCCGATCTCTTCGAAAAGGAGATGAAATCAACGACGGGCTCGACGGGACTTTTTTGAGTATGTTATTTGGATCCTCGACGCATCATGACCAGAATTGATTTCATCTCCGTTCGCCACCAGGAACGAGACGAAATCATCTCGTCCCGAACTCATCGCAATGGAGATGAAATCAACGGCAGACTCGATGGAACTTTTTCGAGTGTGTCATTCGGATCGTAGACGCATCATGCACAGATTTGATTTCATCTCCGTTCGCCAGCGGGAACGAGATGGAATCATCTCGTCCCGATCTCTTCGAAAAGGAGATGAAATCAACGACGGGCTCGACGGGACTTTTTTAAGTATGTTATTTGGATCCTCGACGCATCATGACCAGAATTGATTTCATCTCCGTTCGCCACCAGGAACGAGATGAAATCATCTCGTGCCGAACCCATCGCAATGGAGATGAAATCAACGACAGACTTGATTCGACTTTTTCGCGTGTGTCATTCGTATCGTAGACGCATCATGCACAGATTTGATTTCATCTCCGTTCCCCAGCGGGAACGAGATGGAATCATCTCGTCCCGATCTCTTCGAAAAGGAGATGAAATCAACGACGGGCTCTACGGGACTTTTTTTAGTATGTTATTTGGATCCTCGACGCATCATGACCAGAATTGATTTCATCTCCGTTCGCCACCGGGAACGAGATGGAATCATCTCGTCCCGATCTCTTCGAAAAGGAGATGAAATCAACGACGGGCTCGACAGGACTTTTTCGAGTATGTTATTTGGATCCTAGACGCATCATGCCCAGAATTGATTTCATCTCCGTTCACCACCAGGAACGAGATGGAATCATCTCGTCCCGATCTCCTCGAAAAGGAGATGAAATCAACGACGGACTCGACAGGACTTTTTCGAGTATGTTATTTGGATCCTCGACGCACCATGCCCAGAATTGATTTCATCTCCGTTCACCACCAGGAACGAGATGGAATCATCTCGTCTCGATCTCCTCGAAAAGGAGATGAAATCAACGACGGACTCGATAGGACTTTTGCGAGTATGTTATTTGGATCCTCGACGCATCATGCCCAGATTTGATTTCATCTCCGTTCGCCACCGGGAACGAGATGGAATCATCTCGTCCCGATCTCTTCGAAATGGAGATGAAATCAACGACAGACTCGATGGAACTTTTTCGAGTGTGTCATTCGGATCGTAGACGCATCATGCACAGATTTGATTTCATCTCCGTTCGCCAGCGGGAACTAGATGGAATCATCTCGTCCTGATCTCTTCGAAAAGGAGATGAAATCAATGACGGGCTCGACGGGACTTTTTTGAGTATGTTATTTGGATCCTCGACGCATCATGACCAGAATTGATTTCATCTCCGTTCGCCACCAGGAACGAGATGAAATCATCTCGTCCCGAACTCATCGCAATGGAGATGAAATCAACGGCAGACTCGATGGAACTTTTTCGAGTGTGTCATTCGGATCGTAGACGCACCATGCACAGATTTGATTTCATCTCCGTTCGCCAGCGGGAACGAGATGGAATCATCTCGTCCCGATCTCTTCGAAAAGGAGATGAAATCAACGACGGGCTCGACGGGACTTTTTTGAGTATGTTATTTGGATCCTCGACGCATCATGACCAGAATTGATTTCATCTCCGTTCGCCACCAGGAACGAGACGAAATCATCTCGTCCCGAACTCATCGCAATGGAGATGAAATCAACGGCAGACTCGATGGAACTTTTTCGAGTGTGTCATTCGGATCGTAGACGCATTATGCACAGATTTGATTTCATCTCCGTTCGTCACCGGGAACGAGATGGAATCATCTCGTTCCGATCTCTTCGAAAAGGAGATGAAATCAACGACGGGCTCGGCGGGACTTTTTTGAGTATGTTATTTGGATCCTCGACGCATCATGACCAGAATTGATTTCATCTCCGTTTGCCACCAGGAACGAGATGAAATCATCTCGTGCCGAACCCATCGCAATGGAGATGAAATCAACGACAGACTTGATTGGACTTTTTCGCGTGTGTCATTCGTATCGTAGACGCATCATGCACAGATTTGATTTCATCTCCGTTCGCCAGCGGGAACGAGAGGGAATCATCTCGTCCCGATCTCTTCGAAAAGGAGATGAAATCAACGACGGGCTCGACGGGACTTTTTTGAGTATGTTATTTGGATCCTCGACGCATCATGACCAGAATTGATTTCATCTCCGTTCGCCAGCGGGAACGAGAATGAATCATCTCGTCCCGATCTCTTCGAAAAGAAGATGAAATCAACGACGGGCTCGACGGGACTTTTTTGAGTATGTTATTTGGATCCTCGACGCATCATGACCAGAATTGATTTCATCTCCGTTCGCCACCAGGAACGAGACGAAATCATCTCGTCCCGAACTCATCGCAATGGAGATGAAATCAACGGCAGACTCGATGGAACTTTTTCGAGTGTGTCATTCGGATCGTAGACGCATCATGCACAGATTTGATTTCATCTCCGTTCGCCAGCGGGAACGAGATGGAATCATCTCGTCCCGATCTCTTCGAAAAGGAGATGAAATCAACGACGGGCTCGACGGGACTTTTTTAAGTATGTTATTTGGATCCTCGACGCATCATGACCAGAATTGATTTCATCTCCGTTCGCCACCAGGAACGAGATGAAATCATCTCGTGCCGAACCCATCGCAATGGAGATGAAATCAACGACAGACTTGATTCGACTTTTTCGCGTGTGTCATTCGTATCGTAGACGCATCATGCACAGATTTGATTTCATCTCCGTTCCCCAGCGGGAACGAGATGGAATCATCTCGTCCCGATCTCTTCGAAAAGGAGATGAAATCAACGACGGGCTCTACGGGACTTTTTTTAGTATGTTATTTGGATCCTCGACGCATCATGACCAGAATTGATTTCATCTCCGTTCGCCACCGGGAACGAGATGGAATCATCTCGTCCCGATCTCTTCGAAAAGGAGATGAAATCAACGACGGGCTCGACAGGACTTTTTCGAGTATGTTATTTGGATCCTAGACGCATCATGCCCAGAATTGATTTCATCTCCGTTCACCACCAGGAACGAGATGGAATCATCTCGTCCCGATCTCCTCGAAAAGGAGATGAAATCAACGACGGACTCGACAGGACTTTTTCGAGTATGTTATTTGGATCCTCGACGCACCATGCCCAGAATTGATTTCATCTCCGTTCACCACCAGGAACGAGATGGAATCATCTCGTCTCGATCTCCTCGAAAAGGAGATGAAATCAACGACGGACTCGATAGGACTTTTGCGAGTATGTTATTTGGATCCTCGACGCATCATGCCCAGATTTGATTTCATCTCCGTTCGCCACCGGGAACGAGATGGAATCATCTCGTCCCGATCTCTTCGAAATGGAGATGAAATCAACGACAGACTCGATGGAACTTTTTCGAGTGTGTCATTCGGATCGTAGACGCATCATGCACAGATTTGATTTCATCTCCGTTCGCCAGCGGGAACTAGATGGAATCATCTCGTCCTGATCTCTTCGAAAAGGAGATGAAATCAATGACGGGCTCGACGGGACTTTTTTGAGTATGTTATTTGGATCCTCGACGCATCATGACCAGAATTGATTTCATCTCCGTTCGCCACCAGGAACGAGATGAAATCATCTCGTCCCGAACTCATCGCAATGGAGATGAAATCAACGGCAGACTCGATGGAACTTTTTCGAGTGTGTCATTCGGATCGTAGACGCATCATGCACAGATTTGATTTCATCTCCGTTCGCCAGCGGGAACGAGATGGAATCATCTCGTCCCGATCTCTTCGAAAAGGAGATGAAATCAACGACGGGCTCGACGGGACTTTTTTGAGTATGTTATTTGGATCCTCGACGCATCATGACCAGAATTGATTTCATCTCCGTTCGCCACCAGGAACGAGACGAAATCATCTCGTCCCGAACTCATCGCAATGGAGATGAAATCAACGGCAGACTCGATGGAACTTTTTCGAGTGTGTCATTCGGATCGTAGACGCATTATGCACAGATTTGATTTCATCTCCGTTCGTCACCGGGAACGAGATGGAAGCATCTCGTTCCGATCTCTTCGAAAAGGAGATGAAATCAACGACGGGCTCGACGGGACTTTTTTGAGTATGTTATTTGGATCCTCGACGCATCATGACCAGAATTGATTTCATCTCCGTTTGCCACCAGGAACGAGATGAAATCATCTCGTGCCGAACCCATCGCAATGGAGATGAAATCAACGACAGACTTGATTGGACTTTTTCGCGTGTGTCATTCGTATCGTAGACGCATCATGCACAGATTTGATTTCATCTCCGTTCGCCAGCGGGAACGAGAGGGAATCATCTCGTCCCGATCTCTTCGAAAAGGAGATGAAATCAACGACGGGCTCGACGGGACTTTTTTGAGTATGTTATTTGGATCCTCGACGCATCATGACCAGAATTGATTTCATCTCCGTTCGCCAGCGGGAACGAGAATGAATCATCTCGTCCCGATCTCTTCGAAAAGGAGATGAAATCAACGACGGGCTCGACGGGACTTTTTTGAGTATGTTATTTGGATCCTCGACGCATCATGACCAGAATTGATTTCATCTCCGTTCGCCACCAGGAACGAGACGAAATCATCTCGTCCCGAACTCATCGCAATGGAGATGAAATCAACGGCAGACTCGATGGAACTTTTTCGAGTGTGTCATTCGGATCGTAGACGCATCATGCACAGATTTGATTTCATCTCCGTTCGCCAGCGGGAACGAGATGGAATCATCTCGTCCCGATCTCTTCGAAAAGGAGATGAAATCAACGACGGGCTCGACGGGACTTTTTTAAGTATGTTATTTGGATCCTCGACGCATCATGACCAGAATTGATTTCATCTCCGTTCGCCACCAGGAACGAGATGAAATCATCTCGTGCCGAACCCATCGCAATGGAGATGAAATCAACGACAGACTTGATTCGACTTTTTCGCGTGTGTCATTCGTATCGTAGACGCATCATGCACAGATTTGATTTCATCTCCGTTCCCCAGCGGGAACGAGATGGAATCATCTCGTCCCGATCTCTTCGAAAAGGAGATGGAATCAACGACGGGCTCTACGGGACTTTTTTTTGTATGTTATTTGGATCCTCGACGCATCATGACCAGAATTGATTTCATCTCCGTTCGCCACCGGGAACGAGATGAAATCATCTCGTCCCGATCTCTTCGAAAAGGAGATGAAATCAACGACGGGCTCGACAGGACTTTTTCGAGTATGTTATTTGGATCCTAGACGCATCATGCCCAGAATTGATTTCATCTCCGTTCACCACCAGGAACGAGATGGAATCATCTCGTCCCGATCTCCTCGAAAAGGAGATGAAATCAACGACGGACTCGACAGGACTTTTTCGAGTATGTTATTTGGATCCTCGACGCACCATGCCCAGAATTGATTTCATCTCCGTTCACCACCAGGAACGAGATGGAATCATCTCGTCTCGATCTCCTCGAAAAGGAGATGAAATCAACGACGGACTCGATAGGACTTTTGCGAGTATGTTATTTGGAGCCTCGACGCATCATGCCCAGATTTGATTTCATCTCCGTTCGCCACCGGGAACGAGATGGAATCATCTCGTCCCGATCTCTTCGAAAAGGAGATGAAATCAACGACGGGCTCGACGGGACTTTTTCGAGTATGTTATTTGGATCCTCGACGCATTATGCCCAGAATTGATTTCATCTCCGTTCACCACCAGGAACGAGATGGAATCATCTCGTCCCGATCTCCTCGAAAAGGAGATGAAATCAACGACGGACTCAACAGGACTTTTTCGAGTATGTTATTTGGATCCTCGACGCATCATGCCCAGAATTGATTTCATCTCCGTTCACCACCAGGAACGAGATGGAATCATCTCGTCTCGATCTCCTCGAAAAGGAGATGAAATCAACGACGGACTCGATAGGACTTTTGCGAGTATGTTATTTGGATCCTCGACGCATCATGCCCAGAATTGATTTCATCTCCGTTCGCCACCAGGAACGAGATGAAATCATCTCGTCCCGAACTCATCGCAATGGAGATGAAATCAACGGCAGACTCGATGGAACTTTTTCGAGTGTGTCATTCGGATCGTAGACGCATCATGCACAGATTTGATTTCATCTCCGTTCGCCACCGGGAACGAGATGGAATCATCTCGTCCAGATCTCTTCGAAATGGAGATGAAATCAACGACAGACTCGATGGAACTTTTTCGAGTGTGTCATTCGGATCGTAGACGCATCATGCACAGATTAGATTTCATTTCCGTTCGCCACCGAGAACGAGATGGAATCATCTCGTTCCGATCTCTTCGAAAAGGAGATGAAATCAACGACGGGCTCGACGGGACTTTTTTGAGTATGTTATTTGGATCCTCGACGCATCATGACCAGAATTGATTTCATCTCCGTTCACCACCAGGAACGAGACGAAATCATCTCGTCCCGAACTCATCGCAATGGAGATGAAATCAACGGCAGACTCGATGGAACTTTTTCGAGTGTGTCATTCGGATCGTAGACGCATCATGCACAGATTTGATTTCATCTCCGTTCGCCACCGAGAACGAGATGGAATCATCTCGTTCCGATCTCTTCGAAAAGGAGATGAAATCAACGACGGGCTCGACGGGACTTTTTTGAGTATGTTATTTGGATCCTCGACGCATCATGACCAGAATTGATTTCATCTCCGTTTGCCACCAGGAACGAGATGAAATCATCTCGTGCCGAACCCATCGCAATGGAGATGAAATCAACGACAGACTTGATTGGACTTTTTCGCGTGTGTCATTCGTATCGTAGACGCATCATGCACAGATTTGATTTCATCTCCGTTCGCCAGCGGGAACGAGATGGAATCATCTCGTCCCGATCTCTTCGAAAAGGAGATGAAATCAACGACGGGCTCGACGGGACTTTTTTGAGTATGTTATTTGGATCCTCGACGCATCATGACCAGAATTGATTTCATCTCCGTTTGCCACCAGGAACGAGATGAAATCATCTCGTGCCGAACCCATCGCAATGGAGATGAAATCAACGACAGACTTGATTGGACTTTTTCGCGTGTGTCATTCGTATCGTAGACGCATCATGCACAGATTTGATTTCATCTCCGTTCGCCAGCGGGAACTAGATGGAATCATCTCGTCCTGATCTCTTCGAAAAGGAGATGAAATCAATGACGGGCTCGACGGGACTTTTTTGAGTATGTTATTTGGATCCTCGACGCATCATGACCAGAATTGATTTCATCTCCGTTTGCCACCAGGAACGAGATGAAATCATCTCGTGCCGAACCCATCGCAATGGAGATGAAATCAACGACAGACTTGATTGGACTTTTTCGCGTGTGTCATTCGTATCGTAGACGCATCATGCACAGATTTGATTTCATCTCCGTTCGCCAGCGGGAACTAGATGGAATCATCTCGTCCTGATCTCTTCGAAAAGGAGATGAAATCAATGACGGGCTCGACGGGACTTTTTTGAGTATGTTATTTGGATCCTCGACGCATCATGACCAGAATTGATTTCATCTCCGTTCGCCACCAGGAACGAGATGAAATCATCTCGTCCCGAACTCATCGCAATGGAGATGAAATCAACGGCAGACTCGATGGAACTTTTTCGAGTGTGTCATTCGGATCGTAGACGCATCATGCACAGATTTGATTTCATCTCCGTTCGCCAGCGGGAACGAGATGGAATCATCTCGTCCCGATCTCTTCGAAAAGGAGATGAAATCAACGACGGGCTCGACGGGACTTTTTTGAGTATGTTATTTGGATCCTCGACGCATCATGACCAGAATTGATTTCATCTCCGTTTGCCACCAGGAACGAGATGAAATCATCTCGTGCCGAACCCATCGCAATGGAGATGAAATCAACGACAGACTTGATTGGACTTTTTCGCGTGTGTCATTCGTATCGTAGACGCATCATGCACAGATTTGATTTCATCTCCGTTCGCCAGCGGGAACGAGATGGAATCATCTCGTCCCGATCTCTTCGAAAAGGAGATGAAATCAACGACGGGCTCGACGGGACTTTTTTGAGTATGTTATTTGGATCCTCGACGCATCATGACCAGAATTGATTTCATCTCCGTTCGCCAGCGGGAACGAGAATGAATCATCTCGTCCCGATCTCTTCGAAAAGGAGATGAAATCAACGACGGGCTCGACGGGACTTTTTTGAGTATGTTATTTGGATCCTCGACGCATCATGACCAGAATTGATTTCATCTCCGTTCGCCACCAGGAACGAGACGAAATCATCTCGTCCCGAACTCATCGCAATGGAGATGAAATCAACGGCAGACTCGATGGAACTTTTTCGAGTGTGTCATTCGGATCGTAGACGCATCATGCACAGATTTGATTTCATCTCCGTTCGCCAGCGGGAACTAGATGGAATCATCTCGTCCTGATCTCTTCGAAAAGGAGATGAAATCAATGACGGGCTCGACGGGACTTTTTTGAGTATGTTATTTGGATCCTCGACGCATCATGACCAGAATTGATTTCATCTCCGTTCGCCACCAGGAACGAGATGAAATCATCTCGTCCCGAACTCATCGCAATGGAGATGAAATCAACGGCAGACTCGATGGAACTTTTTCGAGTGTGTCATTCGGATCGTAGACGCATCATGCACAGATTTGATTTCATCTCCGTTCGCCAGCGGGAACGAGATGGAATCATCTCGTCCCGATCTCTTCGAAAAGGAGATGAAATCAACGACGGGCTCGACGGGACTTTTTCGAGTATGTTATTTGGATCCTCGACGCACCATGCCCAGAATTGATTTCATCTCCGTTCACCACCAGGAACGAGATGGAATCATCTCGTCTCGATCTCCTCGAAAAGGAGATGAAATCAACGACGGACTCGATAGGACTTTTGCGAGTATGTTATTTGGAGCCTCGACGCATCATGCCCAGATTTGATTTCATCTCCGTTCGCCACCGGGAACGAGATGGAATCATCTCGTCCCGATCTCTTCGAAAAGGAGATGAAATCAACGACGGGCTCGACGGGACTTTTTCGAGTATGTTATTTGGATCCTCGACGCATTATGCCCAGAATTGATTTCATCTCCGTTCACCACCAGGAACGAGATGGAATCATCTCGTCCCGATCTCCTCGAAAAGGAGATGAAATCAACGACGGACTCAACAGGACTTTTTCGAGTATGTTATTTGGATCCTCGACGCATCATGCCCAGAATTGATTTCATCTCCGTTCACCACCAGGAACGAGATGGAATCATCTCGTCTCGATCTCCTCGAAAAGGAGATGAAATCAACGACGGACTCGATAGGACTTTTGCGAGTATGTTATTTGGATCCTCGACGCATCATGCCCAGAATTGATTTCATCTCCGTTCGCCACCAGGAACGAGATGAAATCATCTCGTCCCGAACTCATCGCAATGGAGATGAAATCAACGGCAGACTCGATGGAACTTTTTCGAGTGTGTCATTCGGATCGTAGACGCATCATGCACAGATTTGATTTCATCTCCGTTCGCCACCGGGAACGAGATGGAATCATCTCGTCCAGATCTCTTCGAAATGGAGATGAAATCAACGACAGACTCGATGGAACTTTTTCGAGTGTGTCATTCGGATCGTAGACGCATCATGCACAGATTAGATTTCATTTCCGTTCGCCACCGGGAACGAGATGGAATCATCTCGTTCCGATCTCTTCGAAAAGGAGATGAAATCAACGACGGGCTCGACGGGACTTTTTTGAGTATGTTATTTGGATCCTCGACGCATCATGACCAGAATTGATTTCATCTCCGTTCACCACCAGGAACGAGACGAAATCATCTCGTCCCGAACTCATCGCAATGGAGATGAAATCAACGGCAGACTCGATGGAACTTTTTCGAGTGTGTCATTCGGATCGTAGACGCATCATGCACAGATTTGATTTCATCTCCGTTCGCCACCGAGAACGAGATGGAATCATCTCGTTCCGATCTCTTCGAAAAGGAGATGAAATCAACGACGGGCTCGACGGGACTTTTTTGAGTATGTTATTTGGATCCTCGACGCATCATGACCAGAATTGATTTCATCTCCGTTTGCCACCAGGAACGAGATGAAATCATCTCGTGCCGAACCCATCGCAATGGAGATGAAATCAACGACAGACTTGATTGGACTTTTTCGCGTGTGTCATTCGTATCGTAGACGCATCATGCACAGATTTGATTTCATCTCCGTTCGCCAGCGGGAACGAGATGGAATCATCTCGTCCCGATCTCTTCGAAAAGGAGATGAAATCAACGACGGGCTCGACGGGACTTTTTTGAGTATGTTATTTGGATCCTCGACGCATCATGACCAGAATTGATTTCATCTCCGTTCGCCAGCGGGAACGAGAATGAATCATCTCGTCCCGATCTCTTCGAAAAGGAGATGAAATCAACGACGGGCTCGACGGGACTTTTTTGAGTATGTTATTTGGATCCTCGACGCATCATGACCAGAATTGATTTCATCTCCGTTCGCCACCAGGAACGAGACGAAATCATCTCGTCCCGAACTCATCGCAATGGAGATGAAATCAACGGCAGACTCGATGGAACTTTTTCGAGTGTGTCATTCGGATCGTAGACGCATCATGCACAGATTTGATTTCATCTCCGTTCGCCAGCGGGAACTAGATGGAATCATCTCGTCCTGATCTCTTCGAAAAGGAGATGAAATCAATGACGGGCTCGACGGGACTTTTTTGAGTATGTTATTTGGATCCTCGACGCATCATGACCAGAATTGATTTCATCTCCGTTCGCCACCAGGAACGAGATGAAATCATCTCGTCCCGAACTCATCGCAATGGAGATGAAATCAACGGCAGACTCGATGGAACTTTTTCGAGTGTGTCATTCGGATCGTAGACGCATCATGCACAGATTTGATTTCATCTCCGTTCGCCAGCGGGAACGAGATGGAATCATCTCGTCCCGATCTCTTCGAAAAGGAGATGAAATCAACGACGGGCTCGACGGGACTTTTTTGAGTATGATATTTGGATCCTCGACGCATCATGACCAGAATTGATTTCATCTCCGTTTGCCACCAGGAACGAGATGAAATCATCTCGTGCCGAACCCATCGCAATGGAGATGAAATCAACGACAGACTTGATTCGACTTTTTCGCGTGTGTCATTCGTATCGTAGACGCATCATGCACAGATTTGATTTCATCTCCGTTCCCCAGCGGGAACGAGATGGAATCATCTCGTCCCGATCTCTTCGAAGAGGAGATGAAATCAACGACGGGCTCTACGGGACTTTTTTTAGTATGTTATTTGGATCCTCGACGCATCATGACCAGAATTGATTTCATCTCCGTTCGCCACCGGGAACGAGATGGAATCATCTCGTCCCGATCTCTTCGAAAAGGAGATGAAATCAACGACGGGCTCGACAGGACTTTTTCGAGTATGTTATTTGGATCCTAGACGCATCATGCCCAGAATTGATTTCATCTCCGTTCACCACCAGGAACGAGATGGAATCATCTCGTCCCGATCTCCTCGAAAAGGAGATGAAATCAACGACGGACTCGACAGGACTTTTTCGAGTATGTTATTTGGATCCTCGACGCACCATGCCCAGAATTGATTTCATCTCCGTTCACCACCAGGAACGAGATGGAATCATCTCGGCTCGATCTCCTCGAAAAGGAGATGAAATCAACGACGGACTCGATAGGACTTTTGCGAGTATGTTATTTGGATCCTCGACGCATCATGCCCAGATTTGATTTCATCTCCGTTCGCCACCGGGAACGAGATGGAATCATCTCGTCCCGATCTCTTCGCAATGGAGATGAAATCAACGGCAGACTCGATGGAACTTTTTCGAGTGTGTCATTCGGATCGTAGACGCATCATGCACAGATTTGATTTCATCTCCGTTCGCCAGCGGGAACGAGATGGAATCATCTCGTCCCGATCTCTTCGAAAAGGAGATGAAATCAACGACGGGCTCGACGGGACTTTTTTGAGTATGTTATTTGGATCCTCGACGCATCATGACCAGAATTGATTTCATCTCCGTTCGCCACCAGGAACGAGACGAAATCATCTCGTCCCGAACTCATCGCAATGGAGATGAAATCAACGGCAGACTCGATGGAACTTTTTCGAGTGTGTCATTCGGATCGTAGACGCATTATGCACAGATTTGATTTCATCTCCGTTCGTCACCGGGAACGAGATGGAATCATCTCGTTCCGATCTCTTCGAAAAGGAGATGAAATCAACGACGGGCTCGACGGGACTTTTTTGAGTATGTTATTTGGATCCTCGACGCATCATGACCAGAATTGATTTCATCTCCGTTTGCCACCAGGAACGAGATGAAATCATCTCGTGCCGAACCCATCGCAATGGAGATGAAATCAACGACAGACTTGATTGGACTTTTTCGCGTGTGTCATTCGTATCGTAGACGCATCATGCACAGATTTGATTTCATCTCCGTTCGCCAGCGGGAACGAGAGGGAATCATCTCGTCCCGATCTCTTCGAAAAGGAGATGAAATCAACGACGGGCTCGACGGGACTTTTTTGAGTATGTTATTTGGATCCTCGACGCATCATGACCAGAATTGATTTCATCTCCGTTCGCCAGCGGGAACGAGAATGAATCATCTCGTCCCGATCTCTTCGAAAAGGAGATGAAATCAACGACGGGCTCGACGGGACTTTTTTGAGTATGTTATTTGGATCCTCGACGCATCATGACCAGAATTGATTTCATCTCCGTTCGCCACCAGGAACGAGACGAAATCATCTCGTCCCGAACTCATCGCAATGGAGATGAAATCAACGGCAGACTCGATGGAACTTTTTCGAGTGTGTCATTCGGATCGTAGACGCATCATGCACAGATTTGATTTCATCTCCGTTCGCCAGCGGGAACTAGATGGAATCATCTCGTCCTGATCTCTTCGAAAAGGAGATGAAATCAATGACGGGCTCGACGGGACTATTTTGAGTATGTTATTTGGATCCTCGACGCATCATGACCAGAATTGATTTCATCTCCGTTCGCCACCAGGAACGAGATGAAATCATCTCGTCCCGAACTCATCGCAATGGAGATGAAATCAACGGCAGACTCGATGGAACTTTTTCGAGTGTGTCATTCGGATCGTAGACGCATCATGCACAGATTTGATTTCATCTCCGTTCGCCAGCGGGAACGAGATGGAATCATCTCGTCCCGATCTCTTCGAAAAGGAGATGAAATCAACGACGGGCTCGACGGGACTTTTTTGAGTATGTTATTTGGATCCTCGACGCATCATGACCAGAATTGATTTCATCTCCGTTTGCCACCAGGAACGAGATGAAATCATCTCGTGCCGAACCCATCGCAATGGAGATGAAATCAACGACAGACTTGATTCGACTTTTTCGCGTGTGTCATTCGTATCGTAGACGCATCATGCACAGATTTGATTTCATCTCCGTTCGCCAGCGGGAACGAGATGGAATCATCTCGTCCCGATCTCTTCGAAAAGGAGATGAAATCAACGACGGGCTCGACGGGACTTTTTTAAGTATGTTATTTGGATCCTCGACGCATCATGACCAGAATTGATTTCATCTCCGTTCGCCACCAGGAACGAGATGAAATCATCTCGTGCCGAACCCATCGCAATGGAGATGAAATCAACGACAGACTTGATTCGACTTTTTCGCGTGTGTCATTCGTATCGTAGACGCATCATGCACAGATTTGATTTCATCTCCGTTCCCCAGCGGGAACGAGATGGAATCATCTCGTCCCGATCTCTTCGAAAAGGAGATGGAATCAACGACGGGCTCTACGGGACTTTTTTTAGTATGTTATTTGGATCCTCGACGCATCATGACCAGAATTGATTTCATCTCCGTTCGCCACCGGGAACGAGATGGAATCATCTCGTCCCGATCTCTTCG
The DNA here is from genome assembly GCA_963210295.1 of Ophion ellenae. Taxonomy (NCBI): domain Eukaryota; kingdom Metazoa; phylum Arthropoda; class Insecta; order Hymenoptera; family Ichneumonidae; genus Ophion; species Ophion ellenae. The sequence goes on from OY723392.1 coordinate 4,721,621, forward strand.
AAAAGGAGATGAAATCAACGACGGGCTCGACAGGACTTTTTCGAGTATGTTATTTGGATCCTAGACGCATCATGCCCAGAATTGATTTCATCTCCGTTCACCACCAGGAACGAGATGGAATCATCTCGTCCCGATCTCCTCGAAAAGGAGATGAAATCAACGACGGACTCGACAGGACTTTTTCGAGTATGTTATTTGGATCCTCGACGCACCATGCCCAGAATTGATTTCATCTCCGTTCACCACCAGGAACGAGATGGAATCATCTCGTCTCGATCTCCTCGAAAAGGAGATGAAATCAACGACGGACTCGATAGGACTTTTGCGAGTATGTTATTTGGATCCTCGACGCATCATGCCCAGATTTGATTTCATCTCCGTTCGCCACCGGGAACGAGATGGAATCATCTCGTCCCGATCTCTTCGAAATGGAGATGAAATCAACGACAGACTCGATGGAACTTTTTCGAGTGTGTCATTCGGATCGTAGACGCATCATGCACAGATTTGATTTCATCTCCGTTCGCCAGCGGGAACTAGATGGAATCATCTCGTCCTGATCTCTTCGAAAAGGAGATGAAATCAATGACGGGCTCGACGGGACTTTTTTGAGTATGTTATTTGGATCCTCGACGCATCATGACCAGAATTGATTTCATCTCCGTTCGCCACCAGGAACGAGATGAAATCATCTCGTCCCGAACTCATCGCAATGGAGATGAAATCAACGGCAGACTCGATGGAACTTTTTCGAGTGTGTCATTCGGATCGTAGACGCATCATGCACAGATTTGATTTCATCTCCGTTCGCCAGCGGGAACGAGATGGAATCATCTCGTCCCGATCTCTTCGAAAAGGAGATGAAATCAACGACGGGCTCGACGGGACTTTTTTGAGTATGTTATTTGGATCCTCGACGCATCATGACCAGAATTGATTTCATCTCCGTTTGCCACCAGGAACGAGATGAAATCATCTCGTGCCGAACCCATCGCAATGGAGATGAAATCAACGACAGACTTGATTGGACTTTTTCGCGTGTGTCATTCGTATCGTAGACGCATCATGCACAGATTTGATTTCATCTCCGTTCGCCAGCGGGAACGAGATGGAATCATCTCGTCCCGATCTCTTCGAAAAGGAGATGAAATCAACGACGGGCTCGACGGGACTTTTTTGAGTATGTTATTTGGATCCTCGACGCATCATGACCAGAATTGATTTCATCTCCGTTCGCCAGCGGGAACGAGAATGAATCATCTCGTCCCGATCTCTTCGAAAAGGAGATGAAATCAACGACGGGCTCGACGGGACTTTTTTGAGTATGTTATTTGGATCCTCGACGCATCATGACCAGAATTGATTTCATCTCCGTTCGCCAGCGGGAACGAGAATGAATCATCTCGTCCCGATCTCTTCGAAAAGGAGATGAAATCAACGACGGGCTCGACGGGACTTTTTTGAGTATGTTATTTGGATCCTCGACGCATCATGACCAGAATTGATTTCATCTCCGTTCGCCACCAGGAACGAGACGAAATCATCTCGTCCCGAACTCATCGCAATGGAGATGAAATCAACGGCAGACTCGATGGAACTTTTTCGAGTGTGTCATTCGGATCGTAGACGCATCATGCACAGATTTGATTTCATCTCCGTTCGCCAGCGGGAACTAGATGGAATCATCTCGTCCTGATCTCTTCGAAAAGGAGATGAAATCAATGACGGGCTCGACGGGACTATTTTGAGTATGTTATTTGGATCCTCGACGCATCATGACCAGAATTGATTTCATCTCCGTTCGCCACCAGGAACGAGATGAAATCATCTCGTCCCGAACTCATCGCAATGGAGATGAAATCAACGGCAGACTCGATGGAACTTTTTCGAGTGTGTCATTCGGATCGTAGACGCATCATGCACAGATTTGATTTCATCTCCGTTCGCCAGCGGGAACGAGATGGAATCATCTCGTCCCGATCTCTTCGAAAAGGAGATGAAATCAACGACGGGCTCGACGGGACTTTTTTGAGTATGTTATTTGGATCCTCGACGCATCATGACCAGAATTGATTTCATCTCCGTTTGCCACCAGGAACGAGATGAAATCATCTCGTGCCGAACCCATCGCAATGGAGATGAAATCAACGACAGACTTGATTCGACTTTTTCGCGTGTGTCATTCGTATCGTAGACGCATCATGCACAGATTTGATTTCATCTCCGTTCCCCAGCGGGAACGAGATGGAATCATCTCGTCCCGATCTCTTCGAAAAGGAGATGAAATCAACGACGGGCTCTACGGGACTTTTTTTAGTATGTTATTTGGATCCTCGACGCATCATGACCAGAATTGATTTCATCTCCGTTCGCCACCGGGAACGAGATGGAATCATCTCGTCCCGATCTCTTCGAAAAGGAGATGAAATCAACGACGGGCTCGACAGGACTTTTTCGAGTATGTTATTTGGATCCTAGACGCATCATGCCCAGAATTGATTTCATCTCCGTTCACCACCAGGAACGAGATGGAATCATCTCGTCCCGATCTCCTCGAAAAGGAGATGAAATCAACGACGGACTCGACAGGACTTTTTCGAGTATGTTATTTGGATCCTCGACGCACCATGCCCAGAATTGATTTCATCTCCGTTCACCACCAGGAACGAGATGGAATCATCTCGTCTCGATCTCCTCGAAAAGGAGATGAAATCAACGACGGACTCGATAGGACTTTTGCGAGTATGTTATTTGGATCCTCGACGCATCATGCCCAGATTTGATTTCATCTCCGTTCGCCACCGGGAACGAGATGGAATCATCTCGTCCCGATCTCTTCGAAATGGAGATGAAATCAACGACAGACTCGATGGAACTTTTTCGAGTGTGTCATTCGGATCGTAGACGCATCATGCACAGATTTGATTTCATCTCCGTTCGCCAGCGGGAACTAGATGGAATCATCTCGTCCTGATCTCTTCGAAAAGGAGATGAAATCAATGACGGGCTCGACGGGACTTTTTTGAGTATGTTATTTGGATCCTCGACGCATCATGACCAGAATTGATTTCATCTCCGTTCGCCACCAGGAACGAGATGAAATCATCTCGTCCCGAACTCATCGCAATGGAGATGAAATCAACGGCAGACTCGATGGAACTTTTTCGAGTGTGTCATTCGGATCGTAGACGCATCATGCACAGATTTGATTTCATCTCCGTTCGCCAGCGGGAACGAGATGGAATCATCTCGTCCCGATCTCTTCGAAAAGGAGATGAAATCAACGACGGGCTCGACGGGACTTTTTTGAGTATGTTATTTGGATCCTCGACGCATCATGACCAGAATTGATTTCATCTCCGTTCGCCACCAGGAACGAGACGAAATCATCTCGTCCCGAACTCATCGCAATGGAGATGAAATCAACGGCAGACTCGATGGAACTTTTTCGAGTGTGTCATTCGGATCGTAGACGCATTATGCACAGATTTGATTTCATCTCCGTTCGTCACCGGGAACGAGATGGAATCATCTCGTTCCGATCTCTTCGAAAAGGAGATGAAATCAACGACGGGCTCGACGGGACTTTTTTGAGTATGTTATTTGGATCCTCGACGCATCATGACCAGAATTGATTTCATCTCCGTTTGCCACCAGGAACGAGATGAAATCATCTCGTGCCGAACCCATCGCAATGGAGATGAAATCAACGACAGACTTGATTGGACTTTTTCGCGTGTGTCATTCGTATCGTAGACGCATCATGCACAGATTTGATTTCATCTCCGTTCGCCAGCGGGAACGAGAGGGAATCATCTCGTCCCGATCTCTTCGAAAAGGAGATGAAATCAACGACGGGCTCGACGGGACTTTTTTGAGTATGTTATTTGGATCCTCGACGCATCATGACCAGAATTGATTTCATCTCCGTTCGCCAGCGGGAACGAGAATGAATCATCTCGTCCCGATCTCTTCGAAAAGGAGATGAAATCAACGACGGGCTCGACGGGACTTTTTTGAGTATGTTATTTGGATCCTCGACGCATCATGACCAGAATTGATTTCATCTCCGTTCGCCACCAGGAACGAGACGAAATCATCTCGTCCCGAACTCATCGCAATGGAGATGAAATCAACGGCAGACTCGATGGAACTTTTTCGAGTGTGTCATTCGGATCGTAGACGCATCATGCACAGATTTGATTTCATCTCCGTTCGCCAGCGGGAACTAGATGGAATCATCTCGTCCTGATCTCTTCGAAAAGGAGATGAAATCAATGACGGGCTCGACGGGACTATTTTGAGTATGTTATTTGGATCCTCGACGCATCATGACCAGAATTGATTTCATCTCCGTTCGCCACCAGGAACGAGATGAAATCATCTCGTCCCGAACTCATCGCAATGGAGATGAAATCAACGGCAGACTCGATGGAACTTTTTCGAGTGTGTCATTCGGATCGTAGACGCATCATGCACAGATTTGATTTCATCTCCGTTCGCCAGCGGGAACGAGAAGGAATCATCTCGTCCCGATCTCTTCGAAAAGGAGATGAAATCAACGACGGGCTCGACGGGACTTTTTTGAGTATGTTATTTGGATCCTCGACGCATCATGACCAGAATTGATTTCATCTCCGTTTGCCACCAGGAACGAGATGAAATCATCTCGTGCCGAACCCATCGCAATGGAGATGAAATCAACGACAGACTTGATTCGACTTTTTCGCGTGTGTCATTCGTATCGTAGACGCATCATGCACAGATTTGATTTCATCTCCGTTCCCCAGCGGGAACGAGATGGAATCATCTCGTCCCGATCTCTTCGAAAAGGAGATGAAATCAACGACGGGCTCTACGGGACTTTTTTTAGTATGTTATTTGGATCCTCGACGCATCATGACCAGAATTGATTTCATCTCCGTTCGCCACCGGGAACGAGATGGAATCATCTCGTCCCGATCTCTTCGAAAAGGAGATGAAATCAACGACGGGCTCGACAGGACTTTTTCGAGTATGTTATTTGGATCCTAGACGCATCATGCCCAGAATTGATTTCATCTCCGTTCACCACCAGGAACGAGATGGAATCATCTCGTCCCGATCTCCTCGAAAAGGAGATGAAATCAACGACGGACTCGACAGGACTTTTTCGAGTATGTTATTTGGATCCTCGACGCACCATGCCCAGAATTGATTTCATCTCCGTTCACCACCAGGAACGAGATGGAATCATCTCGTCTCGATCTCCTCGAAAAGGAGATGAAATCAACGACGGACTCGATAGGACTTTTGCGAGTATGTTATTTGGATCCTCGACGCATCATGCCCAGATTTGATTTCATCTCCGTTCGCCACCGGGAACGAGATGGAATCATCTCGTCCCGATCTCTTCGAAATGGAGATGAAATCAACGACAGACTCGATGGAACTTTTTCGAGTGTGTCATTCGGATCGTAGACGCATCATGCACAGATTTGATTTCATCTCCGTTCGCCAGCGGGAACTAGATGGAATCATCTCGTCCTGATCTCTTCGAAAAGGAGATGAAATCAATGACGGGCTCGACGGGACTTTTTTGAGTATGTTATTTGGATCCTCGACGCATCATGACCAGAATTGATTTCATCTCCGTTCGCCACCAGGAACGAGATGAAATCATCTCGTCCCGAACTCATCGCAATGGAGATGAAATCAACGGCAGACTCGATGGAACTTTTTCGAGTGTGTCATTCGGATCGTAGACGCATCATGCACAGATTTGATTTCATCTCCGTTCGCCAGCGGGAACGAGATGGAATCATCTCGTCCCGATCTCTTCGAAAAGGAGATGAAATCAACGACGGGCTCGACGGGACTTTTTTGAGTATGTTATTTGGATCCTCGACGCATCATGACCAGAATTGATTTCATCTCCGTTCGCCACCAGGAACGAGACGAAATCATCTCGTCCCGAACTCATCGCAATGGAGATGAAATCAACGGCAGACTCGATGGAACTTTTTCGAGTGTGTCATTCGGATCGTAGACGCATTATGCACAGATTTGATTTCATCTCCGTTCGTCACCGGGAACGAGATGGAATCATCTCGTTCCGATCTCTTCGAAAAGGAGATGAAATCAACGACGGGCTCGACGGGACTTTTTTGAGTATGTTATTTGGATCCTCGACGCATCATGACCAGAATTGATTTCATCTCCGTTTGCCACCAGGAACGAGATGAAATCATCTCGTGCCGAACCCATCGCAATGGAGATGAAATCAACGACAGACTTGATTGGACTTTTTCGCGTGTGTCATTCGTATCGTAGACGCATCATGCACAGATTTGATTTCATCTCCGTTCGCCAGCGGGAACGAGAGGGAATCATCTCGTCCCGATCTCTTCGAAAAGGAGATGAAATCAACGACGGGCTCGACGGGACTTTTTTGAGTATGTTATTTGGATCCTCGACGCATCATGACCAGAATTGATTTCATCTCCGTTCGCCAGCGGGAACGAGAATGAATCATCTCGTCCCGATCTCTTCGAAAAGGAGATGAAATCAACGACGGGCTCGACGGGACTTTTTTGAGTATGTTATTTGGATCCTCGACGCATCATGACCAGAATTGATTTCATCTCCGTTCGCCACCAGGAACGAGACGAAATCATCTCGTCCCGAACTCATCGCAATGGAGATGAAATCAACGGCAGACTCGATGGAACTTTTTCGAGTGTGTCATTCGGATCGTAGACGCATCATGCACAGATTTGATTTCATCTCCGTTCGCCAGCGGGAACGAGATGGAATCATCTCGTCCCGATCTCTTCGAAAAGGAGATGAAATCAACGACGGGCTCGACGGGACTTTTTTAAGTATGTTATTTGGATCCTCGACGCATCATGACCAGAATTGATTTCATCTCCGTTCGCCACCAGGAACGAGATGAAATCATCTCGTGCCGAACCCATCGCAATGGAGATGAAATCAACGACAGACTTGATTCGACTTTTTCGCGTGTGTCATTCGTATCGTAGACGCATCATGCACAGATTTGATTTCATCTCCGTTCCCCAGCGGGAACGAGATGGAATCATCTCGTCCCGATCTCTTCGAAAAGGAGATGAAATCAACGACGGGCTCTACGGGACTTTTTTTAGTATGTTATTTGGATCCTCGACGCATCATGACCAGAATTGATTTCATCTCCGTTCGCCACCGGGAACGAGATGGAATCATCTCGTCCCGATCTCTTCGAAAAGGAGATGAAATCAACGACGGGCTCGACAGGACTTTTTCGAGTATGTTATTTGGATCCTAGACGCATCATGCCCAGAATTGATTTCATCTCCGTTCACCACCAGGAACGAGATGGAATCATCTCGTCCCGATCTCCTCGAAAAGGAGATGAAATCAACGACGGACTCGACAGGACTTTTTCGAGTATGTTATTTGGATCCTCGACGCACCATGCCCAGAATTGATTTCATCTCCGTTCACCACCAGGAACGAGATGGAATCATCTCGTCTCGATCTCCTCGAAAAGGAGATGAAATCAACGACGGACTCGATAGGACTTTTGCGAGTATGTTATTTGGATCCTCGACGCATCATGCCCAGATTTGATTTCATCTCCGTTCGCCACCGGGAACGAGATGGAATCATCTCGTCCCGATCTCTTCGAAATGGAGATGAAATCAACGACAGACTCGATGGAACTTTTTCGAGTGTGTCATTCGGATCGTAGACGCATCATGCACAGATTTGATTTCATCTCCGTTCGCCAGCGGGAACTAGATGGAATCATCTCGTCCTGATCTCTTCGAAAAGGAGATGAAATCAATGACGGGCTCGACGGGACTTTTTTGAGTATGTTATTTGGATCCTCGACGCATCATGACCAGAATTGATTTCATCTCCGTTCGCCACCAGGAACGAGATGAAATCATCTCGTCCCGAACTCATCGCAATGGAGATGAAATCAACGGCAGACTCGATGGAACTTTTTCGAGTGTGTCATTCGGATCGTAGACGCACCATGCACAGATTTGATTTCATCTCCGTTCGCCAGCGGGAACGAGATGGAATCATCTCGTCCCGATCTCTTCGAAAAGGAGATGAAATCAACGACGGGCTCGACGGGACTTTTTTGAGTATGTTATTTGGATCCTCGACGCATCATGACCAGAATTGATTTCATCTCCGTTCGCCACCAGGAACGAGACGAAATCATCTCGTCCCGAACTCATCGCAATGGAGATGAAATCAACGGCAGACTCGATGGAACTTTTTCGAGTGTGTCATTCGGATCGTAGACGCATTATGCACAGATTTGATTTCATCTCCGTTCGTCACCGGGAACGAGATGGAATCATCTCGTTCCGATCTCTTCGAAAAGGAGATGAAATCAACGACGGGCTCGGCGGGACTTTTTTGAGTATGTTATTTGGATCCTCGACGCATCATGACCAGAATTGATTTCATCTCCGTTTGCCACCAGGAACGAGATGAAATCATCTCGTGCCGAACCCATCGCAATGGAGATGAAATCAACGACAGACTTGATTGGACTTTTTCGCGTGTGTCATTCGTATCGTAGACGCATCATGCACAGATTTGATTTCATCTCCGTTCGCCAGCGGGAACGAGAGGGAATCATCTCGTCCCGATCTCTTCGAAAAGGAGATGAAATCAACGACGGGCTCGACGGGACTTTTTTGAGTATGTTATTTGGATCCTCGACGCATCATGACCAGAATTGATTTCATCTCCGTTCGCCAGCGGGAACGAGAATGAATCATCTCGTCCCGATCTCTTCGAAAAGAAGATGAAATCAACGACGGGCTCGACGGGACTTTTTTGAGTATGTTATTTGGATCCTCGACGCATCATGACCAGAATTGATTTCATCTCCGTTCGCCACCAGGAACGAGACGAAATCATCTCGTCCCGAACTCATCGCAATGGAGATGAAATCAACGGCAGACTCGATGGAACTTTTTCGAGTGTGTCATTCGGATCGTAGACGCATCATGCACAGATTTGATTTCATCTCCGTTCGCCAGCGGGAACGAGATGGAATCATCTCGTCCCGATCTCTTCGAAAAGGAGATGAAATCAACGACGGGCTCGACGGGACTTTTTTAAGTATGTTATTTGGATCCTCGACGCATCATGACCAGAATTGATTTCATCTCCGTTCGCCACCAGGAACGAGATGAAATCATCTCGTGCCGAACCCATCGCAATGGAGATGAAATCAACGACAGACTTGATTCGACTTTTTCGCGTGTGTCATTCGTATCGTAGACGCATCATGCACAGATTTGATTTCATCTCCGTTCCCCAGCGGGAACGAGATGGAATCATCTCGTCCCGATCTCTTCGAAAAGGAGATGAAATCAACGACGGGCTCTACGGGACTTTTTTTAGTATGTTATTTGGATCCTCGACGCATCATGACCAGAATTGATTTCATCTCCGTTCGCCACCGGGAACGAGATGGAATCATCTCGTCCCGATCTCTTCGAAAAGGAGATGAAATCAACGACGGGCTCGACAGGACTTTTTCGAGTATGTTATTTGGATCCTAGACGCATCATGCCCAGAATTGATTTCATCTCCGTTCACCACCAGGAACGAGATGGAATCATCTCGTCCCGATCTCCTCGAAAAGGAGATGAAATCAACGACGGACTCGACAGGACTTTTTCGAGTATGTTATTTGGATCCTCGACGCACCATGCCCAGAATTGATTTCATCTCCGTTCACCACCAGGAACGAGATGGAATCATCTCGTCTCGATCTCCTCGAAAAGGAGATGAAATCAACGACGGACTCGATAGGACTTTTGCGAGTATGTTATTTGGATCCTCGACGCATCATGCCCAGATTTGATTTCATCTCCGTTCGCCACCGGGAACGAGATGGAATCATCTCGTCCCGATCTCTTCGAAATGGAGATGAAATCAACGACAGACTCGATGGAACTTTTTCGAGTGTGTCATTCGGATCGTAGACGCATCATGCACAGATTTGATTTCATCTCCGTTCGCCAGCGGGAACTAGATGGAATCATCTCGTCCTGATCTCTTCGAAAAGGAGATGAAATCAATGACGGGCTCGACGGGACTTTTTTGAGTATGTTATTTGGATCCTCGACGCATCATGACCAGAATTGATTTCATCTCCGTTCGCCACCAGGAACGAGATGAAATCATCTCGTCCCGAACTCATCGCAATGGAGATGAAATCAACGGCAGACTCGATGGAACTTTTTCGAGTGTGTCATTCGGATCGTAGACGCATCATGCACAGATTTGATTTCATCTCCGTTCGCCAGCGGGAACGAGATGGAATCATCTCGTCCCGATCTCTTCGAAAAGGAGATGAAATCAACGACGGGCTCGACGGGACTTTTTTGAGTATGTTATTTGGATCCTCGACGCATCATGACCAGAATTGATTTCATCTCCGTTCGCCACCAGGAACGAGACGAAATCATCTCGTCCCGAACTCATCGCAATGGAGATGAAATCAACGGCAGACTCGATGGAACTTTTTCGAGTGTGTCATTCGGATCGTAGACGCATTATGCACAGATTTGATTTCATCTCCGTTCGTCACCGGGAACGAGATGGAAGCATCTCGTTCCGATCTCTTCGAAAAGGAGATGAAATCAACGACGGGCTCGACGGGACTTTTTTGAGTATGTTATTTGGATCCTCGACGCATCATGACCAGAATTGATTTCATCTCCGTTTGCCACCAGGAACGAGATGAAATCATCTCGTGCCGAACCCATCGCAATGGAGATGAAATCAACGACAGACTTGATTGGACTTTTTCGCGTGTGTCATTCGTATCGTAGACGCATCATGCACAGATTTGATTTCATCTCCGTTCGCCAGCGGGAACGAGAGGGAATCATCTCGTCCCGATCTCTTCGAAAAGGAGATGAAATCAACGACGGGCTCGACGGGACTTTTTTGAGTATGTTATTTGGATCCTCGACGCATCATGACCAGAATTGATTTCATCTCCGTTCGCCAGCGGGAACGAGAATGAATCATCTCGTCCCGATCTCTTCGAAAAGGAGATGAAATCAACGACGGGCTCGACGGGACTTTTTTGAGTATGTTATTTGGATCCTCGACGCATCATGACCAGAATTGATTTCATCTCCGTTCGCCACCAGGAACGAGACGAAATCATCTCGTCCCGAACTCATCGCAATGGAGATGAAATCAACGGCAGACTCGATGGAACTTTTTCGAGTGTGTCATTCGGATCGTAGACGCATCATGCACAGATTTGATTTCATCTCCGTTCGCCAGCGGGAACGAGATGGAATCATCTCGTCCCGATCTCTTCGAAAAGGAGATGAAATCAACGACGGGCTCGACGGGACTTTTTTAAGTATGTTATTTGGATCCTCGACGCATCATGACCAGAATTGATTTCATCTCCGTTCGCCACCAGGAACGAGATGAAATCATCTCGTGCCGAACCCATCGCAATGGAGATGAAATCAACGACAGACTTGATTCGACTTTTTCGCGTGTGTCATTCGTATCGTAGACGCATCATGCACAGATTTGATTTCATCTCCGTTCCCCAGCGGGAACGAGATGGAATCATCTCGTCCCGATCTCTTCGAAAAGGAGATGGAATCAACGACGGGCTCTACGGGACTTTTTTTTGTATGTTATTTGGATCCTCGACGCATCATGACCAGAATTGATTTCATCTCCGTTCGCCACCGGGAACGAGATGAAATCATCTCGTCCCGATCTCTTCGAAAAGGAGATGAAATCAACGACGGGCTCGACAGGACTTTTTCGAGTATGTTATTTGGATCCTAGACGCATCATGCCCAGAATTGATTTCATCTCCGTTCACCACCAGGAACGAGATGGAATCATCTCGTCCCGATCTCCTCGAAAAGGAGATGAAATCAACGACGGACTCGACAGGACTTTTTCGAGTATGTTATTTGGATCCTCGACGCACCATGCCCAGAATTGATTTCATCTCCGTTCACCACCAGGAACGAGATGGAATCATCTCGTCTCGATCTCCTCGAAAAGGAGATGAAATCAACGACGGACTCGATAGGACTTTTGCGAGTATGTTATTTGGAGCCTCGACGCATCATGCCCAGATTTGATTTCATCTCCGTTCGCCACCGGGAACGAGATGGAATCATCTCGTCCCGATCTCTTCGAAAAGGAGATGAAATCAACGACGGGCTCGACGGGACTTTTTCGAGTATGTTATTTGGATCCTCGACGCATTATGCCCAGAATTGATTTCATCTCCGTTCACCACCAGGAACGAGATGGAATCATCTCGTCCCGATCTCCTCGAAAAGGAGATGAAATCAACGACGGACTCAACAGGACTTTTTCGAGTATGTTATTTGGATCCTCGACGCATCATGCCCAGAATTGATTTCATCTCCGTTCACCACCAGGAACGAGATGGAATCATCTCGTCTCGATCTCCTCGAAAAGGAGATGAAATCAACGACGGACTCGATAGGACTTTTGCGAGTATGTTATTTGGATCCTCGACGCATCATGCCCAGAATTGATTTCATCTCCGTTCGCCACCAGGAACGAGATGAAATCATCTCGTCCCGAACTCATCGCAATGGAGATGAAATCAACGGCCGACTCGATGGAACTTTTTCGAGTGTGTCATTCGGATCGTAGACGCATCATGCACAGATTTGATTTCATCTCCGTTCGCCACCGGGAACGAGATGGAATCATCTCGTCCAGATCTCTTCGAAATGGAGATGAAATCAACGACAGACTCGATGGAACTTTTTCGAGTGTGTCATTCGGATCGTAGACGCATCATGCACAGATTAGATTTCATTTCCGTTCGCCACCGAGAACGAGATGGAATCATCTCGTTCCGATCTCTTCGAAAAGGAGATGAAATCAACGACGGGCTCGACGGGACTTTTTTGAGTATGTTATTTGGATCCTCGACGCATCATGACCAGAATTGATTTCATCTCCGTTCACCACCAGGAACGAGACGAAATCATCTCGTCCCGAACTCATCGCAATGGAGATGAAATCAACGGCAGACTCGATGGAACTTTTTCGAGTGTGTCATTCGGATCGTAGACGCATCATGCACAGATTTGATTTCATCTCCGTTCGCCACCGAGAACGAGATGGAATCATCTCGTTCCGATCTCTTCGAAAAGGAGATGAAATCAACGACGGGCTCGACGGGACTTTTTTGAGTATGTTATTTGGATCCTCGACGCATCATGACCAGAATTGATTTCATCTCCGTTTGCCACCAGGAACGAGATGAAATCATCTCGTGCCGAACCCATCGCAATGGAGATGAAATCAACGACAGACTTGATTGGACTTTTTCGCGTGTGTCATTCGTATCGTAGACGCATCATGCACAGATTTGATTTCATCTCCGTTCGCCAGCGGGAACGAGATGGAATCATCTCGTCCCGATCTCTTCGAAAAGGAGATGAAATCAACGACGGGCTCGACGGGACTTTTTTGAGTATGTTATTTGGATCCTCGACGCATCATGACCAGAATTGATTTCATCTCCGTTTGCCACCAGGAACGAGATGAAATCATCTCGTGCCGAACCCATCGCAATGGAGATGAAATCAACGACAGACTTGATTGGACTTTTTCGCGTGTGTCATTCGTATCGTAGACGCATCATGCACAGATTTGATTTCATCTCCGTTCGCCAGCGGGAACTAGATGGAATCATCTCGTCCTGATCTCTTCGAAAAGGAGATGAAATCAATGACGGGCTCGACGGGACTTTTTTGAGTATGTTATTTGGATCCTCGACGCATCATGACCAGAATTGATTTCATCTCCGTTTGCCACCAGGAACGAGATGAAATCATCTCGTGCCGAACCCATCGCAATGGAGATGAAATCAACGACAGACTTGATTGGACTTTTTCGCGTGTGTCATTCGTATCGTAGACGCATCATGCACAGATTTGATTTCATCTCCGTTCGCCAGCGGGAACTAGATGGAATCATCTCGTCCTGATCTCTTCGAAAAGGAGATGAAATCAATGACGGGCTCGACGGGACTTTTTTGAGTATGTTATTTGGATCCTCGACGCATCATGACCAGAATTGATTTCATCTCCGTTCGCCACCAGGAACGAGATGAAATCATCTCGTCCCGAACTCATCGCAATGGAGATGAAATCAACGGCAGACTCGATGGAACTTTTTCGAGTGTGTCATTCGGATCGTAGACGCATCATGCACAGATTTGATTTCATCTCCGTTCGCCAGCGGGAACGAGATGGAATCATCTCGTCCCGATCTCTTCGAAAAGGAGATGAAATCAACGACGGGCTCGACGGGACTTTTTTGAGTATGTTATTTGGATCCTCGACGCATCATGACCAGAATTGATTTCATCTCCGTTTGCCACCAGGAACGAGATGAAATCATCTCGTGCCGAACCCATCGCAATGGAGATGAAATCAACGACAGACTTGATTGGACTTTTTCGCGTGTGTCATTCGTATCGTAGACGCATCATGCACAGATTTGATTTCATCTCCGTTCGCCAGCGGGAACGAGATGGAATCATCTCGTCCCGATCTCTTCGAAAAGGAGATGAAATCAACGACGGGCTCGACGGGACTTTTTTGAGTATGTTATTTGGATCCTCGACGCATCATGACCAGAATTGATTTCATCTCCGTTCGCCAGCGGGAACGAGAATGAATCATCTCGTCCCGATCTCTTCGAAAAGGAGATGAAATCAACGACGGGCTCGACGGGACTTTTTTGAGTATGTTATTTGGATCCTCGACGCATCATGACCAGAATTGATTTCATCTCCGTTCGCCACCAGGAACGAGACGAAATCATCTCGTCCCGAACTCATCGCAATGGAGATGAAATCAACGGCAGACTCGATGGAACTTTTTCGAGTGTGTCATTCGGATCGTAGACGCATCATGCACAGATTTGATTTCATCTCCGTTCGCCAGCGGGAACTAGATGGAATCATCTCGTCCTGATCTCTTCGAAAAGGAGATGAAATCAATGACGGGCTCGACGGGACTTTTTTGAGTATGTTATTTGGATCCTCGACGCATCATGACCAGAATTGATTTCATCTCCGTTCGCCACCAGGAACGAGATGAAATCATCTCGTCCCGAACTCATCGCAATGGAGATGAAATCAACGGCAGACTCGATGGAACTTTTTCGAGTGTGTCATTCGGATCGTAGACGCATCATGCACAGATTTGATTTCATCTCCGTTCGCCAGCGGGAACGAGATGGAATCATCTCGTCCCGATCTCTTCGAAAAGGAGATGAAATCAACGACGGGCTCGACGGGACTTTTTCGAGTATGTTATTTGGATCCTCGACGCACCATGCCCAGAATTGATTTCATCTCCGTTCACCACCAGGAACGAGATGGAATCATCTCGTCTCGATCTCCTCGAAAAGGAGATGAAATCAACGACGGACTCGATAGGACTTTTGCGAGTATGTTATTTGGAGCCTCGACGCATCATGCCCAGATTTGATTTCATCTCCGTTCGCCACCGGGAACGAGATGGAATCATCTCGTCCCGATCTCTTCGAAAAGGAGATGAAATCAACGACGGGCTCGACGGGACTTTTTCGAGTATGTTATTTGGATCCTCGACGCATTATGCCCAGAATTGATTTCATCTCCGTTCACCACCAGGAACGAGATGGAATCATCTCGTCCCGATCTCCTCGAAAAGGAGATGAAATCAACGACGGACTCAACAGGACTTTTTCGAGTATGTTATTTGGATCCTCGACGCATCATGCCCAGAATTGATTTCATCTCCGTTCACCACCAGGAACGAGATGGAATCATCTCGTCTCGATCTCCTCGAAAAGGAGATGAAATCAACGACGGACTCGATAGGACTTTTGCGAGTATGTTATTTGGATCCTCGACGCATCATGCCCAGAATTGATTTCATCTCCGTTCGCCACCAGGAACGAGATGAAATCATCTCGTCCCGAACTCATCGCAATGGAGATGAAATCAACGGCAGACTCGATGGAACTTTTTCGAGTGTGTCATTCGGATCGTAGACGCATCATGCACAGATTTGATTTCATCTCCGTTCGCCACCGGGAACGAGATGGAATCATCTCGTCCAGATCTCTTCGAAATGGAGATGAAATCAACGACAGACTCGATGGAACTTTTTCGAGTGTGTCATTCGGATCGTAGACGCATCATGCACAGATTAGATTTCATTTCCGTTCGCCACCGGGAACGAGATGGAATCATCTCGTTCCGATCTCTTCGAAAAGGAGATGAAATCAACGACGGGCTCGACGGGACTTTTTTGAGTATGTTATTTGGATCCTCGACGCATCATGACCAGAATTGATTTCATCTCCGTTCACCACCAGGAACGAGACGAAATCATCTCGTCCCGAACTCATCGCAATGGAGATGAAATCAACGGCAGACTCGATGGAACTTTTTCGAGTGTGTCATTCGGATCGTAGACGCATCATGCACAGATTTGATTTCATCTCCGTTCGCCACCGAGAACGAGATGGAATCATCTCGTTCCGATCTCTTCGAAAAGGAGATGAAATCAACGACGGGCTCGACGGGACTTTTTTGAGTATGTTATTTGGATCCTCGACGCATCATGACCAGAATTGATTTCATCTCCGTTTGCCACCAGGAACGAGATGAAATCATCTCGTGCCGAACCCATCGCAATGGAGATGAAATCAACGACAGACTTGATTGGACTTTTTCGCGTGTGTCATTCGTATCGTAGACGCATCATGCACAGATTTGATTTCATCTCCGTTCGCCAGCGGGAACGAGATGGAATCATCTCGTCCCGATCTCTTCGAAAAGGAGATGAAATCAACGACGGGCTCGACGGGACTTTTTTGAGTATGTTATTTGGATCCTCGACGCATCATGACCAGAATTGATTTCATCTCCGTTTGCCACCAGGAACGAGATGAAATCATCTCGTGCCGAACCCATCGCAATGGAGATGAAATCAACGACAGACTTGATTGGACTTTTTCGCGTGTGTCATTCGTATCGTAGACGCATCATGCACAGATTTGATTTCATCTCCGTTCGCCAGCGGGAACTAGATGGAATCATCTCGTCCTGATCTCTTCGAAAAGGAGATGAAATCAATGACGGGCTCGACGGGACTTTTTTGAGTATGTTATTTGGATCCTCGACGCATCATGACCAGAATTGATTTCATCTCCGTTTGCCACCAGGAACGAGATGAAATCATCTCGTGCCGAACCCATCGCAATGGAGATGAAATCAACGACAGACTTGATTGGACTTTTTCGCGTGTGTCATTCGTATCGTAGACGCATCATGCACAGATTTGATTTCATCTCCGTTCGCCAGCGGGAACTAGATGGAATCATCTCGTCCTGATCTCTTCGAAAAGGAGATGAAATCAATGACGGGCTCGACGGGACTTTTTTGAGTATGTTATTTGGATCCTCGACGCATCATGACCAGAATTGATTTCATCTCCGTTCGCCACCAGGAACGAGATGAAATCATCTCGTCCCGAACTCATCGCAATGGAGATGAAATCAACGGCAGACTCGATGGAACTTTTTCGAGTGTGTCATTCGGATCGTAGACGCATCATGCACAGATTTGATTTCATCTCCGTTCGCCAGCGGGAACGAGATGGAATCATCTCGTCCCGATCTCTTCGAAAAGGAGATGAAATCAACGACGGGCTCGACGGGACTTTTTTGAGTATGTTATTTGGATCCTCGACGCATCATGACCAGAATTGATTTCATCTCCGTTTGCCACCAGGAACGAGATGAAATCATCTCGTGCCGAACCCATCGCAATGGAGATGAAATCAACGACAGACTTGATTGGACTTTTTCGCGTGTGTCATTCGTATCGTAGACGCATCATGCACAGATTTGATTTCATCTCCGTTCGCCAGCGGGAACGAGATGGAATCATCTCGTCCCGATCTCTTCGAAAAGGAGATGAAATCAACGACGGGCTCGACGGGACTTTTTTGAGTATGTTATTTGGATCCTCGACGCATCATGACCAGAATTGATTTCATCTCCGTTCGCCAGCGGGAACGAGAATGAATCATCTCGTCCCGATCTCTTCGAAAAGGAGATGAAATCAACGACGGGCTCGACGGGACTTTTTTGAGTATGTTATTTGGATCCTCGACGCATCATGACCAGAATTGATTTCATCTCCGTTCGCCACCAGGAACGAGACGAAATCATCTCGTCCCGAACTCATCGCAATGGAGATGAAATCAACGGCAGACTCGATGGAACTTTTTCGAGTGTGTCATTCGGATCGTAGACGCATCATGCACAGATTTGATTTCATCTCCGTTCGCCAGCGGGAACTAGATGGAATCATCTCGTCCTGATCTCTTCGAAAAGGAGATGAAATCAATGACGGGCTCGACGGGACTTTTTTGAGTATGTTATTTGGATCCTCGACGCATCATGACCAGAATTGATTTCATCTCCGTTCGCCACCAGGAACGAGATGAAATCATCTCGTCCCGAACTCATCGCAATGGAGATGAAATCAACGGCAGACTCGATGGAACTTTTTCGAGTGTGTCATTCGGATCGTAGACGCATCATGCACAGATTTGATTTCATCTCCGTTCGCCAGCGGGAACGAGATGGAATCATCTCGTCCCGATCTCTTCGAAAAGGAGATGAAATCAACGACGGGCTCGACGGGACTTTTTTGAGTATGATATTTGGATCCTCGACGCATCATGACCAGAATTGATTTCATCTCCGTTTGCCACCAGGAACGAGATGAAATCATCTCGTGCCGAACCCATCGCAATGGAGATGAAATCAACGACAGACTTGATTCGACTTTTTCGCGTGTGTCATTCGTATCGTAGACGCATCATGCACAGATTTGATTTCATCTCCGTTCCCCAGCGGGAACGAGATGGAATCATCTCGTCCCGATCTCTTCGAAGAGGAGATGAAATCAACGACGGGCTCTACGGGACTTTTTTTAGTATGTTATTTGGATCCTCGACGCATCATGACCAGAATTGATTTCATCTCCGTTCGCCACCGGGAACGAGATGGAATCATCTCGTCCCGATCTCTTCGAAAAGGAGATGAAATCAACGACGGGCTCGACAGGACTTTTTCGAGTATGTTATTTGGATCCTAGACGCATCATGCCCAGAATTGATTTCATCTCCGTTCACCACCAGGAACGAGATGGAATCATCTCGTCCCGATCTCCTCGAAAAGGAGATGAAATCAACGACGGACTCGACAGGACTTTTTCGAGTATGTTATTTGGATCCTCGACGCACCATGCCCAGAATTGATTTCATCTCCGTTCACCACCAGGAACGAGATGGAATCATCTCGGCTCGATCTCCTCGAAAAGGAGATGAAATCAACGACGGACTCGATAGGACTTTTGCGAGTATGTTATTTGGATCCTCGACGCATCATGCCCAGATTTGATTTCATCTCCGTTCGCCACCGGGAACGAGATGGAATCATCTCGTCCCGATCTCTTCGCAATGGAGATGAAATCAACGGCAGACTCGATGGAACTTTTTCGAGTGTGTCATTCGGATCGTAGACGCATCATGCACAGATTTGATTTCATCTCCGTTCGCCAGCGGGAACGAGATGGAATCATCTCGTCCCGATCTCTTCGAAAAGGAGATGAAATCAACGACGGGCTCGACGGGACTTTTTTGAGTATGTTATTTGGATCCTCGACGCATCATGACCAGAATTGATTTCATCTCCGTTCGCCACCAGGAACGAGACGAAATCATCTCGTCCCGAACTCATCGCAATGGAGATGAAATCAACGGCAGACTCGATGGAACTTTTTCGAGTGTGTCATTCGGATCGTAGACGCATTATGCACAGATTTGATTTCATCTCCGTTCGTCACCGGGAACGAGATGGAATCATCTCGTTCCGATCTCTTCGAAAAGGAGATGAAATCAACGACGGGCTCGACGGGACTTTTTTGAGTATGTTATTTGGATCCTCGACGCATCATGACCAGAATTGATTTCATCTCCGTTTGCCACCAGGAACGAGATGAAATCATCTCGTGCCGAACCCATCGCAATGGAGATGAAATCAACGACAGACTTGATTGGACTTTTTCGCGTGTGTCATTCGTATCGTAGACGCATCATGCACAGATTTGATTTCATCTCCGTTCGCCAGCGGGAACGAGAGGGAATCATCTCGTCCCGATCTCTTCGAAAAGGAGATGAAATCAACGACGGGCTCGACGGGACTTTTTTGAGTATGTTATTTGGATCCTCGACGCATCATGACCAGAATTGATTTCATCTCCGTTCGCCAGCGGGAACGAGAATGAATCATCTCGTCCCGATCTCTTCGAAAAGGAGATGAAATCAACGACGGGCTCGACGGGACTTTTTTGAGTATGTTATTTGGATCCTCGACGCATCATGACCAGAATTGATTTCATCTCCGTTCGCCACCAGGAACGAGACGAAATCATCTCGTCCCGAACTCATCGCAATGGAGATGAAATCAACGGCAGACTCGATGGAACTTTTTCGAGTGTGTCATTCGGATCGTAGACGCATCATGCACAGATTTGATTTCATCTCCGTTCGCCAGCGGGAACTAGATGGAATCATCTCGTCCTGATCTCTTCGAAAAGGAGATGAAATCAATGACGGGCTCGACGGGACTATTTTGAGTATGTTATTTGGATCCTCGACGCATCATGACCAGAATTGATTTCATCTCCGTTCGCCACCAGGAACGAGATGAAATCATCTCGTCCCGAACTCATCGCAATGGAGATGAAATCAACGGCAGACTCGATGGAACTTTTTCGAGTGTGTCATTCGGATCGTAGACGCATCATGCACAGATTTGATTTCATCTCCGTTCGCCAGCGGGAACGAGATGGAATCATCTCGTCCCGATCTCTTCGAAAAGGAGATGAAATCAACGACGGGCTCGACGGGACTTTTTTGAGTATGTTATTTGGATCCTCGACGCATCATGACCAGAATTGATTTCATCTCCGTTTGCCACCAGGAACGAGATGAAATCATCTCGTGCCGAACCCATCGCAATGGAGATGAAATCAACGACAGACTTGATTCGACTTTTTCGCGTGTGTCATTCGTATCGTAGACGCATCATGCACAGATTTGATTTCATCTCCGTTCGCCAGCGGGAACGAGATGGAATCATCTCGTCCCGATCTCTTCGAAAAGGAGATGAAATCAACGACGGGCTCGACGGGACTTTTTTAAGTATGTTATTTGGATCCTCGACGCATCATGACCAGAATTGATTTCATCTCCGTTCGCCACCAGGAACGAGATGAAATCATCTCGTGCCGAACCCATCGCAATGGAGATGAAATCAACGACAGACTTGATTCGACTTTTTCGCGTGTGTCATTCGTATCGTAGACGCATCATGCACAGATTTGATTTCATCTCCGTTCCCCAGCGGGAACGAGATGGAATCATCTCGTCCCGATCTCTTCGAAAAGGAGATGGAATCAACGACGGGCTCTACGGGACTTTTTTTAGTATGTTATTTGGATCCTCGACGCATCATGACCAGAATTGATTTCATCTCCGTTCGCCACCGGGAACGAGATGAAATCATCTCGTCCCGATCTCTTCGAAAAGGAGATGAAATCAACGACGGGCTCGACAGGACTTTTTCGAGTATGTTATTTGGATCCTAGACGCATCATGCCCAGAATTGATTTCATCTCCGTTCACCACCAGGAACGAGATGGAATCATCTCGTCCCGATCTCCTCGAAAAGGAGATGAAATCAACGACGGACTCGACAGGACTTTTTCGAGTATGTTATTTGGATCCTCGACGCACCATGCCCAGAATTGATTTCATCTCCGTTCACCACCAGGAACGAGATGGAATCATCTCGTCTCGATCTCCTCGAAAAGGAGATGAAATCAACGACGGACTCGATAGGACTTCTGCGAGTATGTTATTTGGAGCCTCGACGCATCATGCCCAGATTTGATTTCATCTCCGTTCGCCACCGGGAACGAGATGGAATCATCTCGTCCCGATCTCTTCGAAAAGGAGATGAAATCAACGACGGGCTCGACGGGACTTTTTCGAGTATGTTATTTGGATCCTCGACGCATTATGCCCAGAATTGATTTCATCTCCGTTCACCACCAGGAACGAGATGGAATCATCTCGTCCCGATCTCCTCGAAAAGGAGATGAAATCAACGACGGACTCAACAGGACTTTTTCGAGTATGTTATTTGGATCCTCGACGCATCATGGCCAGAATTGATTTCATCTCCGTTCACCACCAGGAACGAGATGGAATCATCTCGTCTCGATCTCCTCGAAAAGGAGATGAAATCAACGACGGACTCGATAGGACATTTGCGAGTATGTTATTTGGATCCTCGACGCATCATGCCCAGAATTGATTTCATCTCCGTTCGCCACCAGGAACGAGATGAAATCATCTCGTCCCGAACTCATCGCAATGGAGATGAAATCAACGGCAGACTCGATGGAACTTTTTCGAGTGTGTCATTCGGATCGTAGACGCATCATGCACAGATTTGATTTCATCTCCGTTCGCCACCGGGAACGAGATGGAATCATCTCGTCCAGATCTCTTCGAAATGGAGATGAAATCAACGACAGACTCGATGGAACTTTTTCGAGTGTGTCATTCGGATCGTAGACGCATCATGCACAGATTTGATTTCATCTCCGTTCGCCACCGGGAACGAGATGGAATCATCTCGTTCCGATCTCTTCGAAAAGGAGATGAAATCAACGACGGGCTCGATAGGACTTTTGCGAGTATGTTATTTGGAGCCTCGACGCATCATGCCCAGATTTGATTTCATCTCCGTTCGCCACCGGGAACGAGATGGAATCATCTCGTCCCGATCTCTTCGAAAAGGAGATGAAATCAACGACGGGCTCGACGGGACTTTTTCGAGTATGTTATTTGGATCCTCGACGCATTATGCCCAGAATTGATTTCATCTCCGTTCGCCAGCGGGAACGAGATGGAATCATCTCGTCCCGATCTCTTCGAAAAGGAGATGAAATCAACGACGGGCTCGACGGGACTTTTTTGAGTATGTTATTTGGATCCTCGACGCATCATGATCAGAATTGATTTCATCTCCGTTTGTCACCAGGAACGAGATGAAATCATCTCGTGCCGAACCCATCGCAATGGAGATGAAATCAACGACAGACTTGATTGGACTTTTTCGCGTGTGTCATTCGTATCGTAGACGCATCATGCACAGATTTGATTTCATCTCCGTTCGCCAGCGGGAACTAGATGGAATCATCTCGTCCTGATCTCTTCGAAAAGGAGATGAAATCAATGACGGGCTCGACGGGACTTTTTTGAGTATGTTATTTGGATCCTCGACGCATCATGACCAGAATTGATTTCATCTCCGTTCGCCACCAGGAACGAGATGAAATCATCTCGTCCCGAACTCATCGCAATGGAGATGAAATCAACGGCAGACTCGATGGAACTTTTTCGAGTGTGTCATTCGGATCGTAGACGCATCATGCACAGATTTGATTTCATCTCCGTTCGCCAGCGGGAACGAGATGGAATCATCTCGTCCCGATCTCTTCGAAAAGGAGATGAAATCAACGACGGGCTCGACGGGACTTTTTTGAGTATGTTATTTGGATCCTCGACGCATCATGACCAGAATTGATTTCATCTCCGTTCGCCACCAGGAACGAGACGAAATCATCTCGTCCCGAACTCATCGCAATGGAGATGAAATCAACGGCAGACTCGATGGAACTTTTTCGAGTGTGTCATTCGGATCGTAGACGCATTATGCACAGATTTGATTTCATCTCCGTTCGTCACCGGGAACGAGATGGAATCATCTCGTTCCGATCTCTTCGAAAAGGAGATGAAATCAACGACGGGCTCGACGGGACTTTTTTGAGTATGTTATTTGGATCCTCGACGCATCATGACCAGAATTGATTTCATCTCCGTTTGCCACCAGGAACGAGATGAAATCATCTCGTGCCGAACCCATCGCAATGGAGATGAAATCAACGACAGACTTGATTGGACTTTTTCGCGTGTGTCATTCGTATCGTAGACGCATCATGCACAGATTTGATTTCATCTCCGTTCGCCAGCGGGAACGAGAGGGAATCATCTCGTCCCGATCTCTTCGAAAAGGAGATGAAATCAACGACGGGCTCGACGGGACTTTTTTGAGTATGTTATTTGGATCCTCGACGCATCATGACCAGAATTGATTTCATCTCCGTTCGCCAGCGGGAACGAGAATGAATCATCTCGTCCCGATCTCTTCGAAAAGGAGATGAAATCAACGACGGGCTCGACGGGACTTTTTTGAGTATGTTATTTGGATCCTCGACGCATCATGACCAGAATTGATTTCATCTCCGTTCGCCACCAGGAACGAGACGAAATCATCTCGTCCCGAACTCATCGCAATGGAGATGAAATCAACGGCAGACTCGATGGAACTTTTTCGAGTGTGTCATTCGGATCGTAGACGCATCATGCACAGATTTGATTTCATCTCCGTTCGCCAGCGGGAACGAGATGGAATCATCTCGTCCCGATCTCTTCGAAAAGGAGATGAAATCAACGACGGGCTCGACGGGACTTTTTTAAGTATGTTATTTGGATCCTCGACGCATCATGACCAGAATTGATTTCATCTCCGTTCGCCACCAGGAACGAGATGAAATCATCTCGTGCCGAACCCATCGCAATGGAGATGAAATCAACGACAGACTTGATTCGACTTTTTCGCGTGTGTCATTCGTATCGTAGACGCATCATGCACAGATTTGATTTCATCTCCGTTCCCCAGCGGGAACGAGATGGAATCATCTCGTCCCGATCTCTTCGAAAAGGAGATGGAATCAACGACGGGCTCTACGGGACTTTTTTTAGTATGTTATTTGGATCCTCGACGCATCATGACCAGAATTGATTTCATCTCCGTTCGCCACCGGGAACGAGATGAAATCATCTCGTCCCGATCTCTTCGAAAAGGAGATGAAATCAACGACGGGCTCGACAGGACTTTTTCGAGTATGTTATTTGGATCCTAGACGCATCATGCCCAGAATTGATTTCATCTCCGTTCACCACCAGGAACGAGATGGAATCATCTCGTCCCGATCTCCTCGAAAAGGAGATGAAATCAACGACGGACTCGACAGGACTTTTTCGAGTATGTTATTTGGATCCTCGACGCACCATGCCCAGAATTGATTTCATCTCCGTTCACCACCAGGAACGAGATGGAATCATCTCGTCTCGATCTCCTCGAAAAGGAGACGAAATCAACGACGGACTCGATAGGACTTTTGCGAGTATGTTATTTGGAGCCTCGACGCATCATGCCCAGATTTGATTTCATCTCCGTTCGCCACCGGGAACGAGATGGAATCATCTCGTCCCGATCTCTTCGAAAAGGAGATGAAATCAACGACGGGCTCGACGGGACTTTTTCGAGTATGTTATTTGGATCCTCGACGCATTATGCCCAGAATTGATTTCATCTCCGTTCACCACCAGGAACGAGATGGAATCATCTCGTCCCGATCTCCTCGAAAAGGAGATGAAATCAACGACGGACTCAACAGGACTTTTTCGAGTATGTTATTTGGATCCTCGACGCATCATGCCCAGAATTGATTTCATCTCCGTTCACCACCAGGAACGAGATGGAATCATCTCGTCTCGATCTCCTCGAAAAGGAGATGAAATCAACGACGGACTCGATAGGACTTTTGCGAGTATGTTATTTGGATCCTCGACGCATCATGCCCAGAATTGATTTCATCTCCGTTCGCCACCAGGAACGAGATGAAATCATCTCGTCCCGAACTCATCGCAATGGAGATGAAATCAACGGCAGACTCGATGGAACTTTTTCGAGTGTGTCATTCGGATCGTAGACGCATCATGCACAGATTTGATTTCATCTCCGTTCGCCACCGGGAACGAGATGGAATCATCTCGTCCAGATCTCTTCGAAATGGAGATGAAATCAACGACAGACTCGATGGAACTTTTTCGAGTGTGTCATTCGGATCGTAGACGCATCATGCACAGATTTGATTTCATCTCCGTTCGCCACCGGGAACGAGATGGAATCATCTCGTTCCGATCTCTTCGAAAAGGAGATGAAATCAACGACGGGCTCGACGGGACTTTTTTGAGTATGTTATTTGGATCCTCGACGCATCATGACCAGAATTGATTTCATCTCCGTTCACCACCAGGAACGAGACGAAATCATCTCGTCCCGAACTCATCGCAATGGAGATGAAATCAACGGCAGACTCGATGGAACTTTTTCGAGTGTGTCATTCGGATCGTAGACGCATCATGCACAGATTTGATTTCATCTCCGTTCGCCACCGGGAAAGAGATGGAATCATCTCGTTCCGATCTCTTCGAAAAGGAGATGAAATCAACGACGGGCTCGACGGGACTTTTTTGAGTATGTTATTTGGATCCTCGACGCATCATGACCAGAATTGATTTCATCTCCGTTTGCCACCAGGAACGAGATGAAATCATCTCGTGCCGAACCCATCGCAATGGAGATGAAATCAACGACAGACTTGATTGGACTTTTTCGCGTGTGTCATTCGTATCGTAGACGCATCATGCACAGATTTGATTTCATCTCCGTTCGCCAGCGGGAACGAGATGGAATCATCTCGTCCCGATCTCTTCGAAAAGGAGATGAAATCAACGACGGGCTCGACGGGACTTTTTTGAGTATGTTATTTGGATCCTCGACGCATCATGACCAGAATTGATTTCATCTCCGTTCGCCAGCGGGAACGAGAATGAATCATCTCGTCCCGATCTCTTCGAAAAGGAGATGAAATCAACGACGGGCTCGACGGGACTTTTTTGAGTATGTTATTTGGATCCTCGACGCATCATGACCAGAATTGATTTCATCTCCGTTCGCCACCAGGAACGAGACGAAATCATCTCGTCCCGAACTCATCGCAATGGAGATGAAATCAACGGCAGACTCGATGGAACTTTTTCGAGTGTGTCATTCGGATCGTAGACGCATCATGCACAGATTTGATTTCATCTCCGTTCGCCAGCGGGAACTAGATGGAATCATCTCGTCCTGATCTCTTCGAAAAGGAGATGAAATCAATGACGGGCTCGACGGGACTTTTTTGAGTATGTTATTTGGATCCTCGACGCATCATGACCAGAATTGATTTCATCTCCGTTCGCCACCAGGAACGAGATGAAATCATCTCGTCCCGAACTCATCGCAATGGAGATGAAATCAACGGCAGACTCGATGGAACTTTTTCGAGTGTGTCATTCGGATCGTAGACGCATCATGCACAGATTTGATTTCATCTCCGTTCGCCAGCGGGAACGAGATGGAATCATCTCGTCCCGATCTCTTCGAAAAGGAGATGAAATCAACGACGGGCTCGACGGGACTTTTTTGAGTATGTTATTTGGATCCTCGACGCATCATGACCAGAATTGATTTCATCTCCGTTTGCCACCAGGAACGAGATGAAATCATCTCGTGCCGAACCCATCGCAATGGAGATGAAATCAACGACAGACTTGATTCGACTTTTTCGCGTGTGTCATTCGTATCGTAGACGCATCATGCACAGATTTGATTTCATCTCCGTTCCCCAGCGGGAACGAGATGGAATCATCTCGTCCCGATCTCTTCGAAAAGGAGATGGAATCAACGACGGGCTCTACGGGACTTTTTTTAGTATGTTATTTGGATCCTCGACGCATCATGACCAGAATTGATTTCATCTCCGTTCGCCACCGGGAACGAGATGAAATCATCTCGTCCCGATCTCTTCGAAAAGGAGATGAAATCAACGACGGGCTCGACAGGACTTTTTCGAGTATGTTATTTGGATCCTAGACGCATCATGCCCAGAATTGATTTCATCTCCGTTCACCACCAGGAACGAGATGGAATCATCTCGTCCCGATCTCCTCGAAAAGGAGATGAAATCAACGACGGACTCGACAGGACTTTTTCGAGTATGTTATTTGGATCCTCGACGCACCATGCCCAGAATTGATTTCATCTCCGTTCACCACCAGGAACGAGATGGAATCATCTCGTCTCGATCTCCTCGAAAAGGAGATGAAATCAACGACGGACTCGATAGGACTTTTGCGAGTATGTTATTTGGAGCCTCGACGCATCATGCCCAGATTTGATTTCATCTCCGTTCGCCACCGGGAACGAGATGGAATCATCTCGTCCCGATCTCTTCGAAAAGGAGATGAAATCAACGACGGGCTCGACGGGACTTTTTCGAGTATGTTATTTGGATCCTCGACGCATTATGCCCAGAATTGATTTCATCTCCGTTCACCACCAGGAACGAGATGGAATCATCTCGTCCCGATCTCCTCGAAAAGGAGATGAAATCAACGACGGACTCAACAGGACTTTTTCGAGTATGTTATTTGGATCCTCGACGCATCATGCCCAGAATTGATTTCATCTCCGTTCACCACCAGGAACGAGATGGAATCATCTCGTCTCGATCTCCTCGAAAAGGAGATGAAATCAACGACGGACTCGATAGGACTTTTGCGAGTATGTTATTTGGATCCTCGACGCATCATGCCCAGAATTGATTTCATCTCCGTTCGCCACCAGGAACGAGATGGAATCATCTCGTCCAGATCTCTTCGAAATGGAGATGAAATCAACGACAGACTCGATGGAACTTTTTCGAGTGTGTCATTCGGATCGTAGACGCATCATGCACAGATTTGATTTCATCTCCGTTCGCCACCGGGAACGAGATGGAATCATCTCGTTCCGATCTCTTCGAAAAGGAGATGAAATCAACGACGGGCTCGACGGGACTTTTTTGAGTATGTTATTTGGATCCTCGACGCATCATGACCAGAATTGATTTCATCTCCGTTCACCACCAGGAACGAGACGAAATCATCTCGTCCCGAACTCATCGCAATGGAGATGAAATCAACGGCAGACTCGATGGAACTTTTTCGAGTGTGTCATTCGGATCGTAGACGCATCATGCACAGATTTGATTTCATCTCCGTTCGCCACCGGGAACGAGATGGAATCATCTCGTTCCGATCTCTTCGAAAAGGAGATGAAATCAACGACGGGCTCGACGGGACTTTTTTGAGTATGTTATGGTGATCCTCGACGCATCATGACCAGAAATGATTTCATCTCCGTTTGCCACCAGGAACGAGATGAAATCATCTCGTGCCGAACCCATCGCAATGGAGATGAAATCAACGACAGACTTGATTGGACTTTTTCGCGTGTGTCATTCGTATCGTAGACGCATCATGCACAGATTTGATTTCATCTCCGTTCGCCAGCGGGAACGAGATGGAATCATCTCGTCCCGATCTCTTCGAAAAGGAGATGAAATCAACGACGGGCTCGACGGGACTTTTTTGAGTATGTTATTTGGATCCTCGACGCATCATGACCAGAATTGATTTCATCTCCGTTTGCCACCAGGAACGAGATGAAATCATCTCGTGCCGAACCCATCGCAATGGAGATGAAATCAACGACAGACTTGATTGGACTTTTTCGCGTGTGTCATTCGTATCGTAGACGCATCATGCACAGATTTGATTTCATCTCCGTTCGCCAGCGGGAACTAGATGGAATCATCTCGTCCTGATCTCTTCGAAAAGGAGATGAAATCAATGACGGGCTCGACGGGACTTTTTTGAGTATGTTATTTGGATACTCGACGCATCATGACCAGAATTGATTTCATCTCCGTTCGCCACCAGGAACGAGATGAAATCATCTCGTCCCGAACTCATCGCAATGGAGATGAAATCAACGGCAGACTCGATGGAACTTTTTCGAGTGTGTCATTCGGATCGTAGACGCATCATGCACAGATTTGATTTCATCTCCGTTCGCCAGCGGGAACGAGATGGAATCATCTCGTCCCGATCTCTTCGAAAAGGAGATGAAATCAACGACGGGCTCGACGGGACTTTTTTGAGTATGTTATTTGGATCCTCGACGCATCATGACCAGAATTGATTTCATCTCCGTTTGCCACCAGGAACGAGATGAAATCATCTCGTGCCGAACCCATCGCAATGGAGATGAAATCAACGACAGACTTGATTCGACTTTTTCGCGTGTGTCATTCGTATCGTAGACGCATCATGCACAGATTTGATTTCATCTCCGTTCCCCAGCGGGAACGAGATGGAATCATCTCGTCCCGATCTCTTCGAAAAGGAGATGAAATCAACGACGGGCTCTACGGGACTTTTTTTAGTATGTTATTTGGATCCTCGACGCATCATGACCAGAATTGATTTCATCTCCGTTCGCCACCGGGAACGAGATGGAATCATCTCGTCCCGATCTCTTCGAAAAGGAGATGAAATCAACGACGGGCTCGACAGGACTTTTTCGAGTATGTTATTTGGATCCTAGACGCATCATGCCCAGAATTGATTTCATCTCCGTTCACCACCAGGAACGAGATGGAATCATCTCGTCCCGATCTCCTCGAAAAGGAGATGAAATCAACGACGGACTCGACAGGACTTTTTCGAGTATGTTATTTGGATCCTCGACGCACCATGCCCAGAATTGATTTCATCTCCGTTCACCACCAGGAACGAGATGGAATCATCTCGTCTCGATCTCCTCGAAAAGGAGATGAAATCAACGACGGACTCGATAGGACTTTTGCGAGTATGTTATTTGGATCCTCGACGCATCATGCCCAGATTTGATTTCATCTCCGTTCGCCACCGGGAACGAGATGGAATCATCTCGTCCCGATCTCTTCGAAATGGAGATGAAATCAACGACAGACTCGATGGAACTTTTTCGAGTGTGTCATTCGGATCGTAGACGCATCATGCACAGATTTGATTTCATCTCCGTTCGCCAGCGGGAACTAGATGGAATCATCTCGTCCTGATCTCTTCGAAAAGGAGATGAAATCAATGACGGGCTCGACGGGACTTTTTTGAGTATGTTATTTGGATCCTCGACGCATCATGACCAGAATTGATTTCATCTCCGTTCGCCACCAGGAACGAGATGAAATCATCTCGTCCCGAACTCATCGCAATGGAGATGAAATCAACGGCAGACTCGATGGAACTTTTTCGAGTGTGTCATTCGGATCGTAGACGCATCATGCACAGATTTGATTTCATCTCCGTTCGCCAGCGGGAACGAGATGGAATCATCTCGTCCCGATCTCTTCGAAAAGGAGATGAAATCAACGACGGGCTCGACGGGACTTTTTTGAGTATGTTATTTGGATCCTCGACGCATCATGACCAGAATTGATTTCATCTCCGTTTGCCACCAGGAACGAGATGAAATCATCTCGTGCCGAACCCATCGCAATGGAGATGAAATCAACGACAGACTTGATTGGACTTTTTCGCGTGTGTCATTCGTATCGTAGACGCATCATGCACAGATTTGATTTCATCTCCGTTCGCCAGCGGGAACGAGATGGAATCATCTCGTCCCGATCTCTTCGAAAAGGAGATGAAATCAACGACGGGCTCGACGGGACTTTTTTGAGTATGTTATTTGGATCCTCGACGCATCATGACCAGAATTGATTTCATCTCCGTTCGCCAGCGGGAACGAGAATGAATCATCTCGTCCCGATCTCTTCGAAAAGGAGATGAAATCAACGACGGGCTCGACGGGACTTTTTTGAGTATGTTATTTGGATCCTCGACGCATCATGACCAGAATTGATTTCATCTCCGTTCGCCAGCGGGAACGAGAATGAATCATCTCGTCCCGATCTCTTCGAAAAGGAGATGAAATCAACGACGGGCTCGACGGGACTTTTTTGAGTATGTTATTTGGATCCTCGACGCATCATGACCAGAATTGATTTCATCTCCGTTCGCCACCAGGAACGAGACGAAATCATCTCGTCCCGAACTCATCGCAATGGAGATGAAATCAACGGCAGACTCGATGGAACTTTTTCGAGTGTGTCATTCGGATCGTAGACGCATCATGCACAGATTTGATTTCATCTCCGTTCGCCAGCGGGAACTAGATGGAATCATCTCGTCCTGATCTCTTCGAAAAGGAGATGAAATCAATGACGGGCTCGACGGGACTATTTTGAGTATGTTATTTGGATCCTCGACGCATCATGACCAGAATTGATTTCATCTCCGTTCGCCACCAGGAACGAGATGAAATCATCTCGTCCCGAACTCATCGCAATGGAGATGAAATCAACGGCAGACTCGATGGAACTTTTTCGAGTGTGTCATTCGGATCGTAGACGCATCATGCACAGATTTGATTTCATCTCCGTTCGCCAGCGGGAACGAGATGGAATCATCTCGTCCCGATCTCTTCGAAAAGGAGATGAAATCAACGACGGGCTCGACGGGACTTTTTTGAGTATGTTATTTGGATCCTCGACGCATCATGACCAGAATTGATTTCATCTCCGTTTGCCACCAGGAACGAGATGAAATCATCTCGTGCCGAACCCATCGCAATGGAGATGAAATCAACGACAGACTTGATTCGACTTTTTCGCGTGTGTCATTCGTATCGTAGACGCATCATGCACAGATTTGATTTCATCTCCGTTCCCCAGCGGGAACGAGATGGAATCATCTCGTCCCGATCTCTTCGAAAAGGAGATGAAATCAACGACGGGCTCTACGGGACTTTTTTTAGTATGTTATTTGGATCCTCGACGCATCATGACCAGAATTGATTTCATCTCCGTTCGCCACCGGGAACGAGATGGAATCATCTCGTCCCGATCTCTTCGAAAAGGAGATGAAATCAACGACGGGCTCGACAGGACTTTTTCGAGTATGTTATTTGGATCCTAGACGCATCATGCCCAGAATTGATTTCATCTCCGTTCACCACCAGGAACGAGATGGAATCATCTCGTCCCGATCTCCTCGAAAAGGAGATGAAATCAACGACGGACTCGACAGGACTTTTTCGAGTATGTTATTTGGATCCTCGACGCACCATGCCCAGAATTGATTTCATCTCCGTTCACCACCAGGAACGAGATGGAATCATCTCGTCTCGATCTCCTCGAAAAGGAGATGAAATCAACGACGGACTCGATAGGACTTTTGCGAGTATGTTATTTGGATCCTCGACGCATCATGCCCAGATTTGATTTCATCTCCGTTCGCCACCGGGAACGAGATGGAATCATCTCGTCCCGATCTCTTCGAAATGGAGATGAAATCAACGACAGACTCGATGGAACTTTTTCGAGTGTGTCATTCGGATCGTAGACGCATCATGCACAGATTTGATTTCATCTCCGTTCGCCAGCGGGAACTAGATGGAATCATCTCGTCCTGATCTCTTCGAAAAGGAGATGAAATCAATGACGGG
Source organism: Ophion ellenae (assembly GCA_963210295.1). Taxonomy (NCBI): domain Eukaryota; kingdom Metazoa; phylum Arthropoda; class Insecta; order Hymenoptera; family Ichneumonidae; genus Ophion; species Ophion ellenae. Next base: position 4,755,158 of record OY723392.1, read on the forward strand.
CTCGACGGGACTTTTTTGAGTATGTTATTTGGATCCTCGACGCATCATGACCAGAATTGATTTCATCTCCGTTCGCCACCAGGAACGAGATGAAATCATCTCGTCCCGAACTCATCGCAATGGAGATGAAATCAACGGCAGACTCGATGGAACTTTTTCGAGTGTGTCATTCGGATCGTAGACGCATCATGCACAGATTTGATTTCATCTCCGTTCGCCAGCGGGAACGAGATGGAATCATCTCGTCCCGATCTCTTCGAAAAGGAGATGAAATCAACGACGGGCTCGACGGGACTTTTTTGAGTATGTTATTTGGATCCTCGACGCATCATGACCAGAATTGATTTCATCTCCGTTCGCCACCAGGAACGAGACGAAATCATCTCGTCCCGAACTCATCGCAATGGAGATGAAATCAACGGCAGACTCGATGGAACTTTTTCGAGTGTGTCATTCGGATCGTAGACGCATTATGCACAGATTTGATTTCATCTCCGTTCGTCACCGGGAACGAGATGGAATCATCTCGTTCCGATCTCTTCGAAAAGGAGATGAAATCAACGACGGGCTCGACGGGACTTTTTTGAGTATGTTATTTGGATCCTCGACGCATCATGACCAGAATTGATTTCATCTCCGTTTGCCACCAGGAACGAGATGAAATCATCTCGTGCCGAACCCATCGCAATGGAGATGAAATCAACGACAGACTTGATTGGACTTTTTCGCGTGTGTCATTCGTATCGTAGACGCATCATGCACAGATTTGATTTCATCTCCGTTCGCCAGCGGGAACGAGAGGGAATCATCTCGTCCCGATCTCTTCGAAAAGGAGATGAAATCAACGACGGGCTCGACGGGACTTTTTTGAGTATGTTATTTGGATCCTCGACGCATCATGACCAGAATTGATTTCATCTCCGTTCGCCAGCGGGAACGAGAATGAATCATCTCGTCCCGATCTCTTCGAAAAGGAGATGAAATCAACGACGGGCTCGACGGGACTTTTTTGAGTATGTTATTTGGATCCTCGACGCATCATGACCAGAATTGATTTCATCTCCGTTCGCCACCAGGAACGAGACGAAATCATCTCGTCCCGAACTCATCGCAATGGAGATGAAATCAACGGCAGACTCGATGGAACTTTTTCGAGTGTGTCATTCGGATCGTAGACGCATCATGCACAGATTTGATTTCATCTCCGTTCGCCAGCGGGAACTAGATGGAATCATCTCGTCCTGATCTCTTCGAAAAGGAGATGAAATCAATGACGGGCTCGACGGGACTATTTTGAGTATGTTATTTGGATCCTCGACGCATCATGACCAGAATTGATTTCATCTCCGTTCGCCACCAGGAACGAGATGAAATCATCTCGTCCCGAACTCATCGCAATGGAGATGAAATCAACGGCAGACTCGATGGAACTTTTTCGAGTGTGTCATTCGGATCGTAGACGCATCATGCACAGATTTGATTTCATCTCCGTTCGCCAGCGGGAACGAGAAGGAATCATCTCGTCCCGATCTCTTCGAAAAGGAGATGAAATCAACGACGGGCTCGACGGGACTTTTTTGAGTATGTTATTTGGATCCTCGACGCATCATGACCAGAATTGATTTCATCTCCGTTTGCCACCAGGAACGAGATGAAATCATCTCGTGCCGAACCCATCGCAATGGAGATGAAATCAACGACAGACTTGATTCGACTTTTTCGCGTGTGTCATTCGTATCGTAGACGCATCATGCACAGATTTGATTTCATCTCCGTTCCCCAGCGGGAACGAGATGGAATCATCTCGTCCCGATCTCTTCGAAAAGGAGATGAAATCAACGACGGGCTCTACGGGACTTTTTTTAGTATGTTATTTGGATCCTCGACGCATCATGACCAGAATTGATTTCATCTCCGTTCGCCACCGGGAACGAGATGGAATCATCTCGTCCCGATCTCTTCGAAAAGGAGATGAAATCAACGACGGGCTCGACAGGACTTTTTCGAGTATGTTATTTGGATCCTAGACGCATCATGCCCAGAATTGATTTCATCTCCGTTCACCACCAGGAACGAGATGGAATCATCTCGTCCCGATCTCCTCGAAAAGGAGATGAAATCAACGACGGACTCGACAGGACTTTTTCGAGTATGTTATTTGGATCCTCGACGCACCATGCCCAGAATTGATTTCATCTCCGTTCACCACCAGGAACGAGATGGAATCATCTCGTCTCGATCTCCTCGAAAAGGAGATGAAATCAACGACGGACTCGATAGGACTTTTGCGAGTATGTTATTTGGATCCTCGACGCATCATGCCCAGATTTGATTTCATCTCCGTTCGCCACCGGGAACGAGATGGAATCATCTCGTCCCGATCTCTTCGAAATGGAGATGAAATCAACGACAGACTCGATGGAACTTTTTCGAGTGTGTCATTCGGATCGTAGACGCATCATGCACAGATTTGATTTCATCTCCGTTCGCCAGCGGGAACTAGATGGAATCATCTCGTCCTGATCTCTTCGAAAAGGAGATGAAATCAATGACGGGCTCGACGGGACTTTTTTGAGTATGTTATTTGGATCCTCGACGCATCATGACCAGAATTGATTTCATCTCCGTTCGCCACCAGGAACGAGATGAAATCATCTCGTCCCGAACTCATCGCAATGGAGATGAAATCAACGGCAGACTCGATGGAACTTTTTCGAGTGTGTCATTCGGATCGTAGACGCATCATGCACAGATTTGATTTCATCTCCGTTCGCCAGCGGGAACGAGATGGAATCATCTCGTCCCGATCTCTTCGAAAAGGAGATGAAATCAACGACGGGCTCGACGGGACTTTTTTGAGTATGTTATTTGGATCCTCGACGCATCATGACCAGAATTGATTTCATCTCCGTTCGCCACCAGGAACGAGACGAAATCATCTCGTCCCGAACTCATCGCAATGGAGATGAAATCAACGGCAGACTCGATGGAACTTTTTCGAGTGTGTCATTCGGATCGTAGACGCATTATGCACAGATTTGATTTCATCTCCGTTCGTCACCGGGAACGAGATGGAATCATCTCGTTCCGATCTCTTCGAAAAGGAGATGAAATCAACGACGGGCTCGACGGGACTTTTTTGAGTATGTTATTTGGATCCTCGACGCATCATGACCAGAATTGATTTCATCTCCGTTTGCCACCAGGAACGAGATGAAATCATCTCGTGCCGAACCCATCGCAATGGAGATGAAATCAACGACAGACTTGATTGGACTTTTTCGCGTGTGTCATTCGTATCGTAGACGCATCATGCACAGATTTGATTTCATCTCCGTTCGCCAGCGGGAACGAGAGGGAATCATCTCGTCCCGATCTCTTCGAAAAGGAGATGAAATCAACGACGGGCTCGACGGGACTTTTTTGAGTATGTTATTTGGATCCTCGACGCATCATGACCAGAATTGATTTCATCTCCGTTCGCCAGCGGGAACGAGAATGAATCATCTCGTCCCGATCTCTTCGAAAAGGAGATGAAATCAACGACGGGCTCGACGGGACTTTTTTGAGTATGTTATTTGGATCCTCGACGCATCATGACCAGAATTGATTTCATCTCCGTTCGCCACCAGGAACGAGACGAAATCATCTCGTCCCGAACTCATCGCAATGGAGATGAAATCAACGGCAGACTCGATGGAACTTTTTCGAGTGTGTCATTCGGATCGTAGACGCATCATGCACAGATTTGATTTCATCTCCGTTCGCCAGCGGGAACGAGATGGAATCATCTCGTCCCGATCTCTTCGAAAAGGAGATGAAATCAACGACGGGCTCGACGGGACTTTTTTAAGTATGTTATTTGGATCCTCGACGCATCATGACCAGAATTGATTTCATCTCCGTTCGCCACCAGGAACGAGATGAAATCATCTCGTGCCGAACCCATCGCAATGGAGATGAAATCAACGACAGACTTGATTCGACTTTTTCGCGTGTGTCATTCGTATCGTAGACGCATCATGCACAGATTTGATTTCATCTCCGTTCCCCAGCGGGAACGAGATGGAATCATCTCGTCCCGATCTCTTCGAAAAGGAGATGAAATCAACGACGGGCTCTACGGGACTTTTTTTAGTATGTTATTTGGATCCTCGACGCATCATGACCAGAATTGATTTCATCTCCGTTCGCCACCGGGAACGAGATGGAATCATCTCGTCCCGATCTCTTCGAAAAGGAGATGAAATCAACGACGGGCTCGACAGGACTTTTTCGAGTATGTTATTTGGATCCTAGACGCATCATGCCCAGAATTGATTTCATCTCCGTTCACCACCAGGAACGAGATGGAATCATCTCGTCCCGATCTCCTCGAAAAGGAGATGAAATCAACGACGGACTCGACAGGACTTTTTCGAGTATGTTATTTGGATCCTCGACGCACCATGCCCAGAATTGATTTCATCTCCGTTCACCACCAGGAACGAGATGGAATCATCTCGTCTCGATCTCCTCGAAAAGGAGATGAAATCAACGACGGACTCGATAGGACTTTTGCGAGTATGTTATTTGGATCCTCGACGCATCATGCCCAGATTTGATTTCATCTCCGTTCGCCACCGGGAACGAGATGGAATCATCTCGTCCCGATCTCTTCGAAATGGAGATGAAATCAACGACAGACTCGATGGAACTTTTTCGAGTGTGTCATTCGGATCGTAGACGCATCATGCACAGATTTGATTTCATCTCCGTTCGCCAGCGGGAACTAGATGGAATCATCTCGTCCTGATCTCTTCGAAAAGGAGATGAAATCAATGACGGGCTCGACGGGACTTTTTTGAGTATGTTATTTGGATCCTCGACGCATCATGACCAGAATTGATTTCATCTCCGTTCGCCACCAGGAACGAGATGAAATCATCTCGTCCCGAACTCATCGCAATGGAGATGAAATCAACGGCAGACTCGATGGAACTTTTTCGAGTGTGTCATTCGGATCGTAGACGCACCATGCACAGATTTGATTTCATCTCCGTTCGCCAGCGGGAACGAGATGGAATCATCTCGTCCCGATCTCTTCGAAAAGGAGATGAAATCAACGACGGGCTCGACGGGACTTTTTTGAGTATGTTATTTGGATCCTCGACGCATCATGACCAGAATTGATTTCATCTCCGTTCGCCACCAGGAACGAGACGAAATCATCTCGTCCCGAACTCATCGCAATGGAGATGAAATCAACGGCAGACTCGATGGAACTTTTTCGAGTGTGTCATTCGGATCGTAGACGCATTATGCACAGATTTGATTTCATCTCCGTTCGTCACCGGGAACGAGATGGAATCATCTCGTTCCGATCTCTTCGAAAAGGAGATGAAATCAACGACGGGCTCGGCGGGACTTTTTTGAGTATGTTATTTGGATCCTCGACGCATCATGACCAGAATTGATTTCATCTCCGTTTGCCACCAGGAACGAGATGAAATCATCTCGTGCCGAACCCATCGCAATGGAGATGAAATCAACGACAGACTTGATTGGACTTTTTCGCGTGTGTCATTCGTATCGTAGACGCATCATGCACAGATTTGATTTCATCTCCGTTCGCCAGCGGGAACGAGAGGGAATCATCTCGTCCCGATCTCTTCGAAAAGGAGATGAAATCAACGACGGGCTCGACGGGACTTTTTTGAGTATGTTATTTGGATCCTCGACGCATCATGACCAGAATTGATTTCATCTCCGTTCGCCAGCGGGAACGAGAATGAATCATCTCGTCCCGATCTCTTCGAAAAGAAGATGAAATCAACGACGGGCTCGACGGGACTTTTTTGAGTATGTTATTTGGATCCTCGACGCATCATGACCAGAATTGATTTCATCTCCGTTCGCCACCAGGAACGAGACGAAATCATCTCGTCCCGAACTCATCGCAATGGAGATGAAATCAACGGCAGACTCGATGGAACTTTTTCGAGTGTGTCATTCGGATCGTAGACGCATCATGCACAGATTTGATTTCATCTCCGTTCGCCAGCGGGAACGAGATGGAATCATCTCGTCCCGATCTCTTCGAAAAGGAGATGAAATCAACGACGGGCTCGACGGGACTTTTTTAAGTATGTTATTTGGATCCTCGACGCATCATGACCAGAATTGATTTCATCTCCGTTCGCCACCAGGAACGAGATGAAATCATCTCGTGCCGAACCCATCGCAATGGAGATGAAATCAACGACAGACTTGATTCGACTTTTTCGCGTGTGTCATTCGTATCGTAGACGCATCATGCACAGATTTGATTTCATCTCCGTTCCCCAGCGGGAACGAGATGGAATCATCTCGTCCCGATCTCTTCGAAAAGGAGATGAAATCAACGACGGGCTCTACGGGACTTTTTTTAGTATGTTATTTGGATCCTCGACGCATCATGACCAGAATTGATTTCATCTCCGTTCGCCACCGGGAACGAGATGGAATCATCTCGTCCCGATCTCTTCGAAAAGGAGATGAAATCAACGACGGGCTCGACAGGACTTTTTCGAGTATGTTATTTGGATCCTAGACGCATCATGCCCAGAATTGATTTCATCTCCGTTCACCACCAGGAACGAGATGGAATCATCTCGTCCCGATCTCCTCGAAAAGGAGATGAAATCAACGACGGACTCGACAGGACTTTTTCGAGTATGTTATTTGGATCCTCGACGCACCATGCCCAGAATTGATTTCATCTCCGTTCACCACCAGGAACGAGATGGAATCATCTCGTCTCGATCTCCTCGAAAAGGAGATGAAATCAACGACGGACTCGATAGGACTTTTGCGAGTATGTTATTTGGATCCTCGACGCATCATGCCCAGATTTGATTTCATCTCCGTTCGCCACCGGGAACGAGATGGAATCATCTCGTCCCGATCTCTTCGAAATGGAGATGAAATCAACGACAGACTCGATGGAACTTTTTCGAGTGTGTCATTCGGATCGTAGACGCATCATGCACAGATTTGATTTCATCTCCGTTCGCCAGCGGGAACTAGATGGAATCATCTCGTCCTGATCTCTTCGAAAAGGAGATGAAATCAATGACGGGCTCGACGGGACTTTTTTGAGTATGTTATTTGGATCCTCGACGCATCATGACCAGAATTGATTTCATCTCCGTTCGCCACCAGGAACGAGATGAAATCATCTCGTCCCGAACTCATCGCAATGGAGATGAAATCAACGGCAGACTCGATGGAACTTTTTCGAGTGTGTCATTCGGATCGTAGACGCATCATGCACAGATTTGATTTCATCTCCGTTCGCCAGCGGGAACGAGATGGAATCATCTCGTCCCGATCTCTTCGAAAAGGAGATGAAATCAACGACGGGCTCGACGGGACTTTTTTGAGTATGTTATTTGGATCCTCGACGCATCATGACCAGAATTGATTTCATCTCCGTTCGCCACCAGGAACGAGACGAAATCATCTCGTCCCGAACTCATCGCAATGGAGATGAAATCAACGGCAGACTCGATGGAACTTTTTCGAGTGTGTCATTCGGATCGTAGACGCATTATGCACAGATTTGATTTCATCTCCGTTCGTCACCGGGAACGAGATGGAAGCATCTCGTTCCGATCTCTTCGAAAAGGAGATGAAATCAACGACGGGCTCGACGGGACTTTTTTGAGTATGTTATTTGGATCCTCGACGCATCATGACCAGAATTGATTTCATCTCCGTTTGCCACCAGGAACGAGATGAAATCATCTCGTGCCGAACCCATCGCAATGGAGATGAAATCAACGACAGACTTGATTGGACTTTTTCGCGTGTGTCATTCGTATCGTAGACGCATCATGCACAGATTTGATTTCATCTCCGTTCGCCAGCGGGAACGAGAGGGAATCATCTCGTCCCGATCTCTTCGAAAAGGAGATGAAATCAACGACGGGCTCGACGGGACTTTTTTGAGTATGTTATTTGGATCCTCGACGCATCATGACCAGAATTGATTTCATCTCCGTTCGCCAGCGGGAACGAGAATGAATCATCTCGTCCCGATCTCTTCGAAAAGGAGATGAAATCAACGACGGGCTCGACGGGACTTTTTTGAGTATGTTATTTGGATCCTCGACGCATCATGACCAGAATTGATTTCATCTCCGTTCGCCACCAGGAACGAGACGAAATCATCTCGTCCCGAACTCATCGCAATGGAGATGAAATCAACGGCAGACTCGATGGAACTTTTTCGAGTGTGTCATTCGGATCGTAGACGCATCATGCACAGATTTGATTTCATCTCCGTTCGCCAGCGGGAACGAGATGGAATCATCTCGTCCCGATCTCTTCGAAAAGGAGATGAAATCAACGACGGGCTCGACGGGACTTTTTTAAGTATGTTATTTGGATCCTCGACGCATCATGACCAGAATTGATTTCATCTCCGTTCGCCACCAGGAACGAGATGAAATCATCTCGTGCCGAACCCATCGCAATGGAGATGAAATCAACGACAGACTTGATTCGACTTTTTCGCGTGTGTCATTCGTATCGTAGACGCATCATGCACAGATTTGATTTCATCTCCGTTCCCCAGCGGGAACGAGATGGAATCATCTCGTCCCGATCTCTTCGAAAAGGAGATGGAATCAACGACGGGCTCTACGGGACTTTTTTTTGTATGTTATTTGGATCCTCGACGCATCATGACCAGAATTGATTTCATCTCCGTTCGCCACCGGGAACGAGATGAAATCATCTCGTCCCGATCTCTTCGAAAAGGAGATGAAATCAACGACGGGCTCGACAGGACTTTTTCGAGTATGTTATTTGGATCCTAGACGCATCATGCCCAGAATTGATTTCATCTCCGTTCACCACCAGGAACGAGATGGAATCATCTCGTCCCGATCTCCTCGAAAAGGAGATGAAATCAACGACGGACTCGACAGGACTTTTTCGAGTATGTTATTTGGATCCTCGACGCACCATGCCCAGAATTGATTTCATCTCCGTTCACCACCAGGAACGAGATGGAATCATCTCGTCTCGATCTCCTCGAAAAGGAGATGAAATCAACGACGGACTCGATAGGACTTTTGCGAGTATGTTATTTGGAGCCTCGACGCATCATGCCCAGATTTGATTTCATCTCCGTTCGCCACCGGGAACGAGATGGAATCATCTCGTCCCGATCTCTTCGAAAAGGAGATGAAATCAACGACGGGCTCGACGGGACTTTTTCGAGTATGTTATTTGGATCCTCGACGCATTATGCCCAGAATTGATTTCATCTCCGTTCACCACCAGGAACGAGATGGAATCATCTCGTCCCGATCTCCTCGAAAAGGAGATGAAATCAACGACGGACTCAACAGGACTTTTTCGAGTATGTTATTTGGATCCTCGACGCATCATGCCCAGAATTGATTTCATCTCCGTTCACCACCAGGAACGAGATGGAATCATCTCGTCTCGATCTCCTCGAAAAGGAGATGAAATCAACGACGGACTCGATAGGACTTTTGCGAGTATGTTATTTGGATCCTCGACGCATCATGCCCAGAATTGATTTCATCTCCGTTCGCCACCAGGAACGAGATGAAATCATCTCGTCCCGAACTCATCGCAATGGAGATGAAATCAACGGCAGACTCGATGGAACTTTTTCGAGTGTGTCATTCGGATCGTAGACGCATCATGCACAGATTTGATTTCATCTCCGTTCGCCACCGGGAACGAGATGGAATCATCTCGTCCAGATCTCTTCGAAATGGAGATGAAATCAACGACAGACTCGATGGAACTTTTTCGAGTGTGTCATTCGGATCGTAGACGCATCATGCACAGATTAGATTTCATTTCCGTTCGCCACCGAGAACGAGATGGAATCATCTCGTTCCGATCTCTTCGAAAAGGAGATGAAATCAACGACGGGCTCGACGGGACTTTTTTGAGTATGTTATTTGGATCCTCGACGCATCATGACCAGAATTGATTTCATCTCCGTTCACCACCAGGAACGAGACGAAATCATCTCGTCCCGAACTCATCGCAATGGAGATGAAATCAACGGCAGACTCGATGGAACTTTTTCGAGTGTGTCATTCGGATCGTAGACGCATCATGCACAGATTTGATTTCATCTCCGTTCGCCACCGAGAACGAGATGGAATCATCTCGTTCCGATCTCTTCGAAAAGGAGATGAAATCAACGACGGGCTCGACGGGACTTTTTTGAGTATGTTATTTGGATCCTCGACGCATCATGACCAGAATTGATTTCATCTCCGTTTGCCACCAGGAACGAGATGAAATCATCTCGTGCCGAACCCATCGCAATGGAGATGAAATCAACGACAGACTTGATTGGACTTTTTCGCGTGTGTCATTCGTATCGTAGACGCATCATGCACAGATTTGATTTCATCTCCGTTCGCCAGCGGGAACGAGATGGAATCATCTCGTCCCGATCTCTTCGAAAAGGAGATGAAATCAACGACGGGCTCGACGGGACTTTTTTGAGTATGTTATTTGGATCCTCGACGCATCATGACCAGAATTGATTTCATCTCCGTTTGCCACCAGGAACGAGATGAAATCATCTCGTGCCGAACCCATCGCAATGGAGATGAAATCAACGACAGACTTGATTGGACTTTTTCGCGTGTGTCATTCGTATCGTAGACGCATCATGCACAGATTTGATTTCATCTCCGTTCGCCAGCGGGAACTAGATGGAATCATCTCGTCCTGATCTCTTCGAAAAGGAGATGAAATCAATGACGGGCTCGACGGGACTTTTTTGAGTATGTTATTTGGATCCTCGACGCATCATGACCAGAATTGATTTCATCTCCGTTTGCCACCAGGAACGAGATGAAATCATCTCGTGCCGAACCCATCGCAATGGAGATGAAATCAACGACAGACTTGATTGGACTTTTTCGCGTGTGTCATTCGTATCGTAGACGCATCATGCACAGATTTGATTTCATCTCCGTTCGCCAGCGGGAACTAGATGGAATCATCTCGTCCTGATCTCTTCGAAAAGGAGATGAAATCAATGACGGGCTCGACGGGACTTTTTTGAGTATGTTATTTGGATCCTCGACGCATCATGACCAGAATTGATTTCATCTCCGTTCGCCACCAGGAACGAGATGAAATCATCTCGTCCCGAACTCATCGCAATGGAGATGAAATCAACGGCAGACTCGATGGAACTTTTTCGAGTGTGTCATTCGGATCGTAGACGCATCATGCACAGATTTGATTTCATCTCCGTTCGCCAGCGGGAACGAGATGGAATCATCTCGTCCCGATCTCTTCGAAAAGGAGATGAAATCAACGACGGGCTCGACGGGACTTTTTTGAGTATGTTATTTGGATCCTCGACGCATCATGACCAGAATTGATTTCATCTCCGTTTGCCACCAGGAACGAGATGAAATCATCTCGTGCCGAACCCATCGCAATGGAGATGAAATCAACGACAGACTTGATTGGACTTTTTCGCGTGTGTCATTCGTATCGTAGACGCATCATGCACAGATTTGATTTCATCTCCGTTCGCCAGCGGGAACGAGATGGAATCATCTCGTCCCGATCTCTTCGAAAAGGAGATGAAATCAACGACGGGCTCGACGGGACTTTTTTGAGTATGTTATTTGGATCCTCGACGCATCATGACCAGAATTGATTTCATCTCCGTTCGCCAGCGGGAACGAGAATGAATCATCTCGTCCCGATCTCTTCGAAAAGGAGATGAAATCAACGACGGGCTCGACGGGACTTTTTTGAGTATGTTATTTGGATCCTCGACGCATCATGACCAGAATTGATTTCATCTCCGTTCGCCACCAGGAACGAGACGAAATCATCTCGTCCCGAACTCATCGCAATGGAGATGAAATCAACGGCAGACTCGATGGAACTTTTTCGAGTGTGTCATTCGGATCGTAGACGCATCATGCACAGATTTGATTTCATCTCCGTTCGCCAGCGGGAACTAGATGGAATCATCTCGTCCTGATCTCTTCGAAAAGGAGATGAAATCAATGACGGGCTCGACGGGACTTTTTTGAGTATGTTATTTGGATCCTCGACGCATCATGACCAGAATTGATTTCATCTCCGTTCGCCACCAGGAACGAGATGAAATCATCTCGTCCCGAACTCATCGCAATGGAGATGAAATCAACGGCAGACTCGATGGAACTTTTTCGAGTGTGTCATTCGGATCGTAGACGCATCATGCACAGATTTGATTTCATCTCCGTTCGCCAGCGGGAACGAGATGGAATCATCTCGTCCCGATCTCTTCGAAAAGGAGATGAAATCAACGACGGGCTCGACGGGACTTTTTCGAGTATGTTATTTGGATCCTCGACGCACCATGCCCAGAATTGATTTCATCTCCGTTCACCACCAGGAACGAGATGGAATCATCTCGTCTCGATCTCCTCGAAAAGGAGATGAAATCAACGACGGACTCGATAGGACTTTTGCGAGTATGTTATTTGGAGCCTCGACGCATCATGCCCAGATTTGATTTCATCTCCGTTCGCCACCGGGAACGAGATGGAATCATCTCGTCCCGATCTCTTCGAAAAGGAGATGAAATCAACGACGGGCTCGACGGGACTTTTTCGAGTATGTTATTTGGATCCTCGACGCATTATGCCCAGAATTGATTTCATCTCCGTTCACCACCAGGAACGAGATGGAATCATCTCGTCCCGATCTCCTCGAAAAGGAGATGAAATCAACGACGGACTCAACAGGACTTTTTCGAGTATGTTATTTGGATCCTCGACGCATCATGCCCAGAATTGATTTCATCTCCGTTCACCACCAGGAACGAGATGGAATCATCTCGTCTCGATCTCCTCGAAAAGGAGATGAAATCAACGACGGACTCGATAGGACTTTTGCGAGTATGTTATTTGGATCCTCGACGCATCATGCCCAGAATTGATTTCATCTCCGTTCGCCACCAGGAACGAGATGAAATCATCTCGTCCCGAACTCATCGCAATGGAGATGAAATCAACGGCAGACTCGATGGAACTTTTTCGAGTGTGTCATTCGGATCGTAGACGCATCATGCACAGATTTGATTTCATCTCCGTTCGCCACCGGGAACGAGATGGAATCATCTCGTCCAGATCTCTTCGAAATGGAGATGAAATCAACGACAGACTCGATGGAACTTTTTCGAGTGTGTCATTCGGATCGTAGACGCATCATGCACAGATTAGATTTCATTTCCGTTCGCCACCGGGAACGAGATGGAATCATCTCGTTCCGATCTCTTCGAAAAGGAGATGAAATCAACGACGGGCTCGACGGGACTTTTTTGAGTATGTTATTTGGATCCTCGACGCATCATGACCAGAATTGATTTCATCTCCGTTCACCACCAGGAACGAGACGAAATCATCTCGTCCCGAACTCATCGCAATGGAGATGAAATCAACGGCAGACTCGATGGAACTTTTTCGAGTGTGTCATTCGGATCGTAGACGCATCATGCACAGATTTGATTTCATCTCCGTTCGCCACCGAGAACGAGATGGAATCATCTCGTTCCGATCTCTTCGAAAAGGAGATGAAATCAACGACGGGCTCGACGGGACTTTTTTGAGTATGTTATTTGGATCCTCGACGCATCATGACCAGAATTGATTTCATCTCCGTTTGCCACCAGGAACGAGATGAAATCATCTCGTGCCGAACCCATCGCAATGGAGATGAAATCAACGACAGACTTGATTGGACTTTTTCGCGTGTGTCATTCGTATCGTAGACGCATCATGCACAGATTTGATTTCATCTCCGTTCGCCAGCGGGAACGAGATGGAATCATCTCGTCCCGATCTCTTCGAAAAGGAGATGAAATCAACGACGGGCTCGACGGGACTTTTTTGAGTATGTTATTTGGATCCTCGACGCATCATGACCAGAATTGATTTCATCTCCGTTTGCCACCAGGAACGAGATGAAATCATCTCGTGCCGAACCCATCGCAATGGAGATGAAATCAACGACAGACTTGATTGGACTTTTTCGCGTGTGTCATTCGTATCGTAGACGCATCATGCACAGATTTGATTTCATCTCCGTTCGCCAGCGGGAACTAGATGGAATCATCTCGTCCTGATCTCTTCGAAAAGGAGATGAAATCAATGACGGGCTCGACGGGACTTTTTTGAGTATGTTATTTGGATCCTCGACGCATCATGACCAGAATTGATTTCATCTCCGTTTGCCACCAGGAACGAGATGAAATCATCTCGTGCCGAACCCATCGCAATGGAGATGAAATCAACGACAGACTTGATTGGACTTTTTCGCGTGTGTCATTCGTATCGTAGACGCATCATGCACAGATTTGATTTCATCTCCGTTCGCCAGCGGGAACTAGATGGAATCATCTCGTCCTGATCTCTTCGAAAAGGAGATGAAATCAATGACGGGCTCGACGGGACTTTTTTGAGTATGTTATTTGGATCCTCGACGCATCATGACCAGAATTGATTTCATCTCCGTTCGCCACCAGGAACGAGATGAAATCATCTCGTCCCGAACTCATCGCAATGGAGATGAAATCAACGGCAGACTCGATGGAACTTTTTCGAGTGTGTCATTCGGATCGTAGACGCATCATGCACAGATTTGATTTCATCTCCGTTCGCCAGCGGGAACGAGATGGAATCATCTCGTCCCGATCTCTTCGAAAAGGAGATGAAATCAACGACGGGCTCGACGGGACTTTTTTGAGTATGTTATTTGGATCCTCGACGCATCATGACCAGAATTGATTTCATCTCCGTTTGCCACCAGGAACGAGATGAAATCATCTCGTGCCGAACCCATCGCAATGGAGATGAAATCAACGACAGACTTGATTGGACTTTTTCGCGTGTGTCATTCGTATCGTAGACGCATCATGCACAGATTTGATTTCATCTCCGTTCGCCAGCGGGAACGAGATGGAATCATCTCGTCCCGATCTCTTCGAAAAGGAGATGAAATCAACGACGGGCTCGACGGGACTTTTTTGAGTATGTTATTTGGATCCTCGACGCATCATGACCAGAATTGATTTCATCTCCGTTCGCCAGCGGGAACGAGAATGAATCATCTCGTCCCGATCTCTTCGAAAAGGAGATGAAATCAACGACGGGCTCGACGGGACTTTTTTGAGTATGTTATTTGGATCCTCGACGCATCATGACCAGAATTGATTTCATCTCCGTTCGCCACCAGGAACGAGACGAAATCATCTCGTCCCGAACTCATCGCAATGGAGATGAAATCAACGGCAGACTCGATGGAACTTTTTCGAGTGTGTCATTCGGATCGTAGACGCATCATGCACAGATTTGATTTCATCTCCGTTCGCCAGCGGGAACTAGATGGAATCATCTCGTCCTGATCTCTTCGAAAAGGAGATGAAATCAATGACGGGCTCGACGGGACTTTTTTGAGTATGTTATTTGGATCCTCGACGCATCATGACCAGAATTGATTTCATCTCCGTTCGCCACCAGGAACGAGATGAAATCATCTCGTCCCGAACTCATCGCAATGGAGATGAAATCAACGGCAGACTCGATGGAACTTTTTCGAGTGTGTCATTCGGATCGTAGACGCATCATGCACAGATTTGATTTCATCTCCGTTCGCCAGCGGGAACGAGATGGAATCATCTCGTCCCGATCTCTTCGAAAAGGAGATGAAATCAACGACGGGCTCGACGGGACTTTTTTGAGTATGATATTTGGATCCTCGACGCATCATGACCAGAATTGATTTCATCTCCGTTTGCCACCAGGAACGAGATGAAATCATCTCGTGCCGAACCCATCGCAATGGAGATGAAATCAACGACAGACTTGATTCGACTTTTTCGCGTGTGTCATTCGTATCGTAGACGCATCATGCACAGATTTGATTTCATCTCCGTTCCCCAGCGGGAACGAGATGGAATCATCTCGTCCCGATCTCTTCCAAGAGGAGATGAAATCAACGACGGGCTCTACGGGACTTTTTTTAGTATGTTATTTGGATCCTCGACGCATCATGACCAGAATTGATTTCATCTCCGTTCGCCACCGGGAACGAGATGGAATCATCTCGTCCCGATCTCTTCGAAAAGGAGATGAAATCAACGACGGGCTCGACAGGACTTTTTCGAGTATGTTATTTGGATCCTAGACGCATCATGCCCAGAATTGATTTCATCTCCGTTCACCACCAGGAACGAGATGGAATCATCTCGTCCCGATCTCCTCGAAAAGGAGATGAAATCAACGACGGACTCGACAGGACTTTTTCGAGTATGTTATTTGGATCCTCGACGCACCATGCCCAGAATTGATTTCATCTCCGTTCACCACCAGGAACGAGATGGAATCATCTCGGCTCGATCTCCTCGAAAAGGAGATGAAATCAACGACGGACTCGATAGGACTTTTGCGAGTATGTTATTTGGATCCTCGACGCATCATGCCCAGATTTGATTTCATCTCCGTTCGCCACCGGGAACGAGATGGAATCATCTCGTCCCGATCTCTTCGAAATGGAGATGAAATCAACGACAGACTCGATGGAACTTTTTCGAGTGTGTCATTCGGATCGTAGACGCATCATGCACAGATTTGATTTCATCTCCGTTCGCCAGCGGGAACTAGATGGAATCATCTCGTCCTGATCTCTTCGAAAAGGAGATGAAATCAATGACGGGCTCGACGGGACTTTTTTGAGTATGTTATTTGGATCCTCGACGCATCATGACCAGAATTGATTTCATCTCCGTTCGCCACCAGGAACGAGATGAAATCATCTCGTCCCGAACTCATCGCAATGGAGATGAAATCAACGGCAGACTCGATGGAACTTTTTCGAGTGTGTCATTCGGATCGTAGACGCATCATGCACAGATTTGATTTCATCTCCGTTCGCCAGCGGGAACGAGATGGAATCATCTCGTCCCGATCTCTTCGAAAAGGAGATGAAATCAACGACGGGCTCGACGGGACTTTTTTGAGTATGTTATTTGGATCCTCGACGCATCATGACCAGAATTGATTTCATCTCCGTTCGCCACCAGGAACGAGACGAAATCATCTCGTCCCGAACTCATCGCAATGGAGATGAAATCAACGGCAGACTCGATGGAACTTTTTCGAGTGTGTCATTCGGATCGTAGACGCATTATGCACAGATTTGATTTCATCTCCGTTCGTCACCGGGAACGAGATGGAATCATCTCGTTCCGATCTCTTCGAAAAGGAGATGAAATCAACGACGGGCTCGACGGGACTTTTTTGAGTATGTTATTTGGATCCTCGACGCATCATGACCAGAATTGATTTCATCTCCGTTTGCCACCAGGAACGAGATGAAATCATCTCGTGCCGAACCCATCGCAATGGAGATGAAATCAACGACAGACTTGATTGGACTTTTTCGCGTGTGTCATTCGTATCGTAGACGCATCATGCACAGATTTGATTTCATCTCCGTTCGCCAGCGGGAACGAGAGGGAATCATCTCGTCCCGATCTCTTCGAAAAGGAGATGAAATCAACGACGGGCTCGACGGGACTTTTTTGAGTATGTTATTTGGATCCTCGACGCATCATGACCAGAATTGATTTCATCTCCGTTCGCCAGCGGGAACGAGAATGAATCATCTCGTCCCGATCTCTTCGAAAAGGAGATGAAATCAACGACGGGCTCGACGGGACTTTTTTGAGTATGTTATTTGGATCCTCGACGCATCATGACCAGAATTGATTTCATCTCCGTTCGCCACCAGGAACGAGACGAAATCATCTCGTCCCGAACTCATCGCAATGGAGATGAAATCAACGGCAGACTCGATGGAACTTTTTCGAGTGTGTCATTCGGATCGTAGACGCATCATGCACAGATTTGATTTCATCTCCGTTCGCCAGCGGGAACTAGATGGAATCATCTCGTCCTGATCTCTTCGAAAAGGAGATGAAATCAATGACGGGCTCGACGGGACTATTTTGAGTATGTTATTTGGATCCTCGACGCATCATGACCAGAATTGATTTCATCTCCGTTCGCCACCAGGAACGAGATGAAATCATCTCGTCCCGAACTCATCGCAATGGAGATGAAATCAACGGCAGACTCGATGGAACTTTTTCGAGTGTGTCATTCGGATCGTAGACGCATCATGCACAGATTTGATTTCATCTCCGTTCGCCAGCGGGAACGAGATGGAATCATCTCGTCCCGATCTCTTCGAAAAGGAGATGAAATCAACGACGGGCTCGACGGGACTTTTTTGAGTATGTTATTTGGATCCTCGACGCATCATGACCAGAATTGATTTCATCTCCGTTTGCCACCAGGAACGAGATGAAATCATCTCGTGCCGAACCCATCGCAATGGAGATGAAATCAACGACAGACTTGATTCGACTTTTTCGCGTGTGTCATTCGTATCGTAGACGCATCATGCACAGATTTGATTTCATCTCCGTTCCCCAGCGGGAACGAGATGGAATCATCTCGTCCCGATCTCTTCGAAAAGGAGATGAAATCAACGACGGGCTCTACGGGACTTTTTTTAGTATGTTATTTGGATCCTCGACGCATCATGACCAGAATTGATTTCATCTCCGTTCGCCACCGGGAACGAGATGGAATCATCTCGTCCCGATCTCTTCGAAAAGGAGATGAAATCAACGACGGGCTCGACAGGACTTTTTCGAGTATGTTATTTGGATCCTAGACGCATCATGCCCAGAATTGATTTCATCTCCGTTCACCACCAGGAACGAGATGGAATCATCTCGTCCCGATCTCCTCGAAAAGGAGATGAAATCAACGACGGACTCGACAGGACTTTTTCGAGTATGTTATTTGGATCCTCGACGCACCATGCCCAGAATTGATTTCATCTCCGTTCACCACCAGGAACGAGATGGAATCATCTCGGCTCGATCTCCTCGAAAAGGAGATGAAATCAACGACGGACTCGATAGGACTTTTGCGAGTATGTTATTTGGATCCTCGCCGCATCATGCCCAGATTTGATTTCATCTCCGTTCGCCACCGGGAACGAGATGGAATCATCTCGTCCCGATCTCTTCGAAATGGAGATGAAATCAACGACAGACTCGATGGAACTTTTTCGAGTGTGTCATTCGGATCGTAGACGCATCATGCACAGATTTGATTTCATCTCCGTTCGCCAGCGGGAACTAGATGGAATCATCTCGTCCTGATCTCTTCGAAAAGGAGATGAAATCAATGACGGGCTCGACGGGACTTTTTTGAGTATGTTATTTGGATCCTCGACGCATCATGACCAGAATTGATTTCATCTCCGTTCGCCACCAGGAACGAGATGAAATCATCTCGTCCCGAACTCATCGCAATGGAGATGAAATCAACGGCAGACTCGATGGAACTTTTTCGAGTGTGTCATTCGGATCGTAGACGCATCATGCACAGATTTGATTTCATCTCCGTTCGCCAGCGGGAACGAGATGGAATCATCTCGTCCCGATCTCTTCGAAAAGGAGATGAAATCAACGACGGGCTCGACGGGACTTTTTTGAGTATGTTATTTGGATCCTCGACGCATCATGACCAGAATTGATTTCATCTCCGTTCGCCACCAGGAACGAGACGAAATCATCTCGTCCCGAACTCATCGCAATGGAGATGAAATCAACGGCAGACTCGATGGAACTTTTTCGAGTGTGTCATTCGGATCGTAGACGCATTATGCACAGATTTGATTTCATCTCCGTTCGTCACCGGGAACGAGATGGAATCATCTCGTTCCGATCTCTTCGAAAAGGAGATGAAATCAACGACGGGCTCGACGGGACTTTTTTGAGTATGTTATTTGGATCCTCGACGCATCATGACCAGAATTGATTTCATCTCCGTTTGCCACCAGGAACGAGATGAAATCATCTCGTGCCGAACCCATCGCAATGGAGATGAAATCAACGACAGACTTGATTGGACTTTTTCGCGTGTGTCATTCGTATCGTAGACGCATCATGCACAGATTTGATTTCATCTCCGTTCGCCAGCGGGAACGAGAGGGAATCATCTCGTCCCGATCTCTTCGAAAAGGAGATGAAATCAACGACGGGCTCGACGGGACTTTTTTGAGTATGTTATTTGGATCCTCGACGCATCATGACCAGAATTGATTTCATCTCCGTTCGCCAGCGGGAACGAGAATGAATCATCTCGTCCCGATCTCTTCGAAAAGGAGATGAAATCAACGACGGGCTCGACGGGACTTTTTTGAGTATGTTATTTGGATCCTCGACGCATCATGACCAGAATTGATTTCATCTCCGTTCGCCACCAGGAACGAGACGAAATCATCTCGTCCCGAACTCATCGCAATGGAGATGAAATCAACGGCAGACTCGATGGAACTTTTTCGAGTGTGTCATTCGGATCGTAGACGCATCATGCACAGATTTGATTTCATCTCCGTTCGCCAGCGGGAACTAGATGGAATCATCTCGTCCTGATCTCTTCGAAAAGGAGATGAAATCAATGACGGGCTCGACGGGACTATTTTGAGTATGTTATTTGGATCCTCGACGCATCATGACCAGAATTGATTTCATCTCCGTTCGCCACCAGGAACGAGATGAAATCATCTCGTCCCGAACTCATCGCAATGGAGATGAAATCAACGGCAGACTCGATGGAACTTTTTCGAGTGTGTCATTCGGATCGTAGACGCATCATGCACAGATTTGATTTCATCTCCGTTCGCCAGCGGGAACGAGATGGAATCATCTCGTCCCGATCTCTTCGAAAAGGAGATGAAATCAACGACGGGCTCGACGGGACTTTTTTGAGTATGTTATTTGGATCCTCGACGCATCATGACCAGAATTGATTTCATCTCCGTTTGCCACCAGGAACGAGATGAAATCATCTCGTGCCGAACCCATCGCAATGGAGATGAAATCAACGACAGACTTGATTCGACTTTTTCGCGTGTGTCATTCGTATCGTAGACGCATCATGCACAGATTTGATTTCATCTCCGTTCCCCAGCGGGAACGAGATGGAATCATCTCGTCCCGATCTCTTCGAAAAGGAGATGAAATCAACGACGGGCTCTACGGGACTTTTTTTAGTATGTTATTTGGATCCTCGACGCATCATGACCAGAATTGATTTCATCTCCGTTCGCCACCGGGAACGAGATGGAATCATCTCGTCCCGATCTCTTCGAAAAGGAGATGAAATCAACGACGGGCTCGACAGGACTTTTTCGAGTATGTTATTTGGATCCTAGACGCATCATGCCCAGAATTGATTTCATCTCCGTTCACCACCAGGAACGAGATGGAATCATCTCGTCCCGATCTCCTCGAAAAGGAGATGAAATCAACGACGGACTCGACAGGACTTTTTCGAGTATGTTATTTGGATCCTCGACGCACCATGCCCAGAATTGATTTCATCTCCGTTCACCACCAGGAACGAGATGGAATCATCTCGGCTCGATCTCCTCGAAAAGGAGATGAAATCAACGACGGACTCGATAGGACTTTTGCGAGTATGTTATTTGGATCCTCGCCGCATCATGCCCAGATTTGATTTCATCTCCGTTCGCCACCGGGAACGAGATGGAATCATCTCGTCCCGATCTCTTCGAAATGGAGATGAAATCAACGACAGACTCGATGGAACTTTTTCGAGTGTGTCATTCGGATCGTAGACGCATCATGCACAGATTTGATTTCATCTCCGTTCGCCAGCGGGAACTAGATGGAATCATCTCGTCCTGATCTCTTCGAAAAGGAGATGAAATCAATGACGGGCTCGACGGGACTTTTTTGAGTATGTTATTTGGATCCTCGACGCATCATGACCAGAATTGATTTCATCTCCGTTCGCCACCAGGAACGAGATGAAATCATCTCGTCCCGAACTCATCGCAATGGAGATGAAATCAACGGCAGACTCGATGGAACTTTTTCGAGTGTGTCATTCGGATCGTAGACGCATCATGCACAGATTTGATTTCATCTCCGTTCGCCAGCGGGAACGAGATGGAATCATCTCGTCCCGATCTCTTCGAAAAGGAGATGAAATCAACGACGGGCTCGACGGGACTTTTTTGAGTATGTTATTTGGATCCTCGACGCATCATGACCAGAATTGATTTCATCTCCGTTCGCCACCAGGAACGAGACGAAATCATCTCGTCCCGAACTCATCGCAATGGAGATGAAATCAACGGCAGACTCGATGGAACTTTTTCGAGTGTGTCATTCGGATCGTAGACGCATTATGCACAGATTTGATTTCATCTCCGTTCGTCACCGGGAACGAGATGGAATCATCTCGTTCCGATCTCTTCGAAAAGGAGATGAAATCAACGACGGGCTCGACGGGACTTTTTTGAGTATGTTATTTGGATCCTCGACGCATCATGACCAGAATTGATTTCATCTCCGTTTGCCACCAGGAACGAGATGAAATCATCTCGTGCCGAACCCATCGCAATGGAGATGAAATCAACGACAGACTTGATTGGACGTTTTCGCGTGTGTCATTCGTATCGTAGACGCATCATGCACAGATTTGATTTCATCTCCGTTCGCCAGCGGGAACGAGAGGGAATCATCTCGTCCCGATCTCTTCGAAAAGGAGATGAAATCAACGACGGGCTCGACGGGACTTTTTTGAGTATGTTATTTGGATCCTCGACGCATCATGACCAGAATTGATTTCATCTCCGTTCGCCAGCGGGAACGAGAATGAATCATCTCGTCCCGATCTCTTCGAAAAGGAGATGAAATCAACGACGGGCTCGACGGGACTTTTTTGAGTATGTTATTTGGATCCTCGACGCATCATGACCAGAATTGATTTCATCTCCGTTCGCCACCAGGAACGAGACGAAATCATCTCGTCCCGAACTCATCGCAATGGAGATGAAATCAACGGCAGACTCGATGGAACTTTTTCGAGTGTGTCATTCGGATCGTAGACGCATCATGCACAGATTTGATTTCATCTCCGTTCGCCAGCGGGAACGAGATGGAATCATCTCGTCCCGATCTCTTCGAAAAGGAGATGAAATCAACGACGGGCTCGACGGGACTTTTTTAAGTATGTTATTTGGATCCTCGACGCATCATGACCAGAATTGATTTCATCTGCGTTCGCCACCAGGAACGAGATGAAATCATCTCGTGCCGAACCCATCGCAATGGAGATGAAATCAACGACAGACTTGATTCGACTTTTTCGCGTGTGTCATTCGTATCGTAGACGCATCATGCACAGATTTGATTTCATCTCCGTTCCCCAGCGGGAACGAGATGGAATCATCTCGTCCCGATCTCTTCGAAAAGGAGATGAAATCAACGACGGGCTCTACGGGACTTTTTTTAGTATGTTATTTGGATCCTCGACGCATCATGACCAGAATTGATTTCATCTCCGTTCGCCACCGGGAACGAGATGGAATCATCTCGTCCCGATCTCTTCGAAAAGGAGATGAAATCAACGACGGGCTCGACAGGACTTTTTCGAGTATGTTATTTGGATCCTAGACGCATCATGCCCAGAATTGATTTCATCTCCGTTCACCACCAGGAACGAGATGGAATCATCTCGTCCCGATCTCCTCGAAAAGGAGATGAAATCAACGACGGACTCGACAGGACTTTTTCGAGTATGTTATTTGGATCCTCGACGCACCATGCCCAGAATTGATTTCATCTCCGTTCACCACCAGGAACGAGATGGAATCATCTCGTCTCGATCTCCTCGAAAAGGAGATGAAATCAACGACGGACTCGATAGGACTTTTGCGAGTATGTTATTTGGATCCTCGACGCATCATGCCCAGATTTGATTTCATCTCCGTTCGCCACCGGGAACGAGATGGAATCATCTCGTCCCGATCTCTTCGAAATGGAGATGAAATCAACGACAGACTCGATGGAACTTTTTCGAGTGTGTCATTCGGATCGTAGACGCATCATGCACAGATTTGATTTCATCTCCGTTCGCCAGCGGGAACTAGATGGAATCATCTCGTCCTGATCTCTTCGAAAAGGAGATGAAATCAATGACGGGCTCGACGGGACTTTTTTGAGTATGTTATTTGGATCCTCGACGCATCATGACCAGAATTGATTTCATCTCCGTTCGCCACCAGGAACGAGATGAAATCATCTCGTCCCGAACTCATCGCAATGGAGATGAAATCAACGGCAGACTCGATGGAACTTTTTCGAGTGTGTCATTCGGATCGTAGACGCATCATGCACAGATTTGATTTCATCTCCGTTCGCCAGCGGGAACGAGATGGAATCATCTCGTCCCGATCTCTTCGAAAAGGAGATGAAATCAACGACGGGCTCGACGGGACTTTTTTGAGTATGTTATTTGGATCCTCGACGCATCATGACCAGAATTGATTTCATCTCCGTTCGCCACCAGGAACGAGACGAAATCATCTCGTCCCGAACTCATCGCAATGGAGATGAAATCAACGGCAGACTCGATGGAACTTTTTCGAGTGTGTCATTCGGATCGTAGACGCATTATGCACAGATTTGATTTCATCTCCGTTCGTCACCGGGAACGAGATGGAATCATCTCGTTCCGATCTCTTCGAAAAGGAGATGAAATCAACGACGGGCTCGGCGGGACTTTTTTGAGTATGTTATTTGGATCCTCGACGCATCATGACCAGAATTGATTTCATCTCCGTTTGCCACCAGGAACGAGATGAAATCATCTCGTGCCGAACCCATCGCAATGGAGATGAAATCAACGACAGACTTGATTGGACTTTTTCGCGTGTGTCATTCGTATCGTAGACGCATCATGCACAGATTTGATTTCATCTCCGTTCGCCAGCGGGAACGAGAGGGAATCATCTCGTCCCGATCTCTTCGAAAAGGAGATGAAATCAACGACGGGCTCGACGGGACTTTTTTGAGTATGTTATTTGGATCCTCGACGCATCATGACCAGAATTGATTTCATCTCCGTTCGCCAGCGGGAACGAGAATGAATCATCTCGTCCCGATCTCTTCGAAAAGAAGATGAAATCAACGACGGGCTCGACGGGACTTTTTTGAGTATGTTATTTGGATCCTCGACGCATCATGACCAGAATTGATTTCATCTCCGTTCGCCACCAGGAACGAGACGAAATCATCTCGTCCCGAACTCATCGCAATGGAGATGAAATCAACGGCAGACTCGATGGAACTTTTTCGAGTGTGTCATTCGGATCGTAGACGCATCATGCACAGATTTGATTTCATCTCCGTTCGCCAGCGGGAACGAGATGGAATCATCTCGTCCCGATCTCTTCGAAAAGGAGATGAAATCAACGACGGGCTCGACGGGACTTTTTTAAGTATGTTATTTGGATCCTCGACGCATCATGACCAGAATTGATTTCATCTCCGTTCGCCACCAGGAACGAGATGAAATCATCTCGTGCCGAACCCATCGCAATGGAGATGAAATCAACGACAGACTTGATTCGACTTTTTCGCGTGTGTCATTCGTATCGTAGACGCATCATGCACAGATTTGATTTCATCTCCGTTCCCCAGCGGGAACGAGATGGAATCATCTCGTCCCGATCTCTTCGAAAAGGAGATGAAATCAACGACGGGCTCTACGGGACTTTTTTTAGTATGTTATTTGGATCCTCGACGCATCATGACCAGAATTGATTTCATCTCCGTTCGCCACCGGGAACGAGATGGAATCATCTCGTCCCGATCTCTTCGAAAAGGAGATGAAATCAACGACGGGCTCGACAGGACTTTTTCGAGTATGTTATTTGGATCCTAGACGCATCATGCCCAGAATTGATTTCATCTCCGTTCACCACCAGGAACGAGATGGAATCATCTCGTCCCGATCTCCTCGAAAAGGAGATGAAATCAACGACGGACTCGACAGGACTTTTTCGAGTATGTTATTTGGATCCTCGACGCACCATGCCCAGAATTGATTTCATCTCCGTTCACCACCAGGAACGAGATGGAATCATCTCGTCTCGATCTCCTCGAAAAGGAGATGAAATCAACGACGGACTCGATAGGACTTTTGCGAGTATGTTATTTGGATCCTCGACGCATCATGCCCAGATTTGATTTCATCTCCGTTCGCCACCGGGAACGAGATGGAATCATCTCGTCCCGATCTCTTCGAAATGGAGATGAAATCAACGACAGACTCGATGGAACTTTTTCGAGTGTGTCATTCGGATCGTAGACGCATCATGCACAGATTTGATTTCATCTCCGTTCGCCAGCGGGAACTAGATGGAATCATCTCGTCCTGATCTCTTCGAAAAGGAGATGAAATCAATGACGGGCTCGACGGGACTTTTTTGAGTATGTTATTTGGATCCTCGACGCATCATGACCAGAATTGATTTCATCTCCGTTCGCCACCAGGAACGAGATGAAATCATCTCGTCCCGAACTCATCGCAATGGAGATGAAATCAACGGCAGACTCGATGGAACTTTTTCGAGTGTGTCATTCGGATCGTAGACGCATCATGCACAGATTTGATTTCATCTCCGTTCGCCAGCGGGAACGAGATGGAATCATCTCGTCCCGATCTCTTCGAAAAGGAGATGAAATCAACGACGGGCTCGACGGGACTTTTTTGAGTATGTTATTTGGATCCTCGACGCATCATGACCAGAATTGATTTCATCTCCGTTCGCCACCAGGAACGAGACGAAATCATCTCGTCCCGAACTCATCGCAATGGAGATGAAATCAACGGCAGACTCGATGGAACTTTTTCGAGTGTGTCATTCGGATCGTAGACGCATTATGCACAGATTTGATTTCATCTCCGTTCGTCACCGGGAACGAGATGGAATCATCTCGTTCCGATCTCTTCGAAAAGGAGATGAAATCAACGACGGGCTCGACGGGACTTTTTTGAGTATGTTATTTGGATCCTCGACGCATCATGACCAGAATTGATTTCATCTCCGTTTGCCACCAGGAACGAGATGAAATCATCTCGTGCCGAACCCATCGCAATGGAGATGAAATCAACGACAGACTTGATTGGACTTTTTCGCGTGTGTCATTCGTATCGTAGACGCATCATGCACAGATTTGATTTCATCTCCGTTCGCCAGCGGGAACGAGAGGGAATCATCTCGTCCCGATCTCTTCGAAAAGGAGATGAAATCAACGACGGGCTCGACGGGACTTTTTTGAGTATGTTATTTGGATCCTCGACGCATCATGACCAGAATTGATTTCATCTCCGTTCGCCAGCGGGAACGAGAATGAATCATCTCGTCCCGATCTCTTCGAAAAGGAGATGAAATCAACGACGGGCTCGACGGGACTTTTTTGAGTATGTTATTTGGATCCTCGACGCATCATGACCAGAATTGATTTCATCTCCGTTCGCCACCAGGAACGAGACGAAATCATCTCGTCCCGAACTCATCGCAATGGAGATGAAATCAACGGCAGACTCGATGGAACTTTTTCGAGTGTGTCATTCGGATCGTAGACGCATCATGCACAGATTTGATTTCATCTCCGTTCGCCAGCGGGAACGAGATGGAATCATCTCGTCCCGATCTCTTCGAAAAGGAGATGAAATCAACGACGGGCTCGACGGGACTTTTTTAAGTATGTTATTTGGATCCTCGACGCATCATGACCAGAATTGATTTCATCTCCGTTCGCCACCAGGAACGAGATGAAATCATCTCGTGCCGAACCCATCGCAATGGAGATGAAATCAACGACAGACTTGATTCGACTTTTTCGCGTGTGTCATTCGTATCGTAGACGCATCATGCACAGATTTGATTTCATCTCCGTTCCCCAGCGGGAACGAGATGGAATCATCTCGTCCCGATCTCTTCGAAAAGGAGATGGAATCAACGACGGCCTCTACGGGACTTTTTTTAGTATGTTATTTGGATCCTCGACGCATCATGACCAGAATTGATTTCATCTCCGTTCGCCACCGGGAACGAGATGAAATCATCTCGTCCCGATCTCTTCGAAAAGGAGATGAAATCAACGACGGGCTCGACAGGACTTTTTCGAGTATGTTATTTGGATCCTAGACGCATCATGCCCAGAATTGATTTCATCTCCGTTCACCACCAGGAACGAGATGGAATCATCTCGTCCCGATCTCCTCGAAAAGGAGATGAAATCAACGACGGACTCGACAGGACTTTTTCGAGTATGTTATTTGGATCCTCGACGCACCATGCCCAGAATTGATTTCATCTCCGTTCACCACCAGGAACGAGATGGAATCATCTCGTCTCGATCTCCTCGAAAAGGAGATGAAATCAACGACGGACTCGATAGGACTTTTGCGAGTATGTTATTTGGAGCCTCGACGCATCATGCCCAGATTTGATTTCATCTCCGTTCGCCACCGGGAACGAGATGGAATCATCTCGTCCCGATCTCTTCGAAAAGGAGATGAAATCAACGACGGGCTCGACGGGACTTTTTCGAGTATGTTATTTGGATCCTCGACGCATTATGCCCAGAATTGATTTCATCTCCGTTCACCACCAGGAACGAGATGGAATCATCTCGTCCCGATCTCCTCGAAAAGGAGATGAAATCAACGACGGACTCAACAGGACTTTTTCGAGTATGTTATTTGGATCCTCGACGCATCATGCCCAGAATTGATTTCATCTCCGTTCACCACCAGGAACGAGATGGAATCATCTCGTCTCGATCTCCTCGAAAAGGAGATGAAATCAACGACGGACTCGATAGGACTTTTGCGAGTATGTTATTTGGATCCTCGACGCATCATGCCCAGAATTGATTTCATCTCCGTTCGCCACCAGGAACGAGATGAAATCATCTCGTCCCGAACTCATCGCAATGGAGATGAAATCAACGGCAGACTCGATGGAACTTTTTCGAGTGTGTCATTCGGATCGTAGACGCATCATGCACAGATTTGATTTCATCTCCGTTCGCCACCGGGAACGAGATGGAATCATCTCGTCCAGATCTCTTCGAAATGGAGATGAAATCAACGACAGACTCGATGGAACTTTTTCGAGTGTGTCATTCGGATCGTAGACGCATCATGCACAGATTTGATTTCATCTCCGTTCGCCACCGGGAACGAGATGGAATCATCTCGTTCCGATCTCTTCGAAAAGGAGATGAAATCAACGACGGGCTCGACGGGACTTTTTTGAGTATGTTATTTGGATCCTCGACGCATCATGACCAGAATTGATTTCATCTCCGTTCACCACCAGGAACGAGACGAAATCATCTCGTCCCGAACTCATCGCAATGGAGATGAAATCAACGGCAGACTCGATGGAACTTTTTCGAGTGTGTCATTCGGATCGTAGACGCATCATGCACAGATTTGATTTCATCTCCGTTCGCCACCGAGAACGAGATGGAATCATCTCGTTCCGATCTCTTCGAAAAGGAGATGAAATCAACGACGGGCTCGACGGGACTTTTTTGAGTATGTTATTTGGATCCTCGACGCATCATGACCAGAATTGATTTCATCTCCGTTTGCCACCAGGAACGAGATGAAATCATCTCGTGCCGAACCCATCGCAATGGAGATGAAATCAACGACAGACTTGATTGGACTTTTTCGCGTGTGTCATTCGTATCGTAGACGCATCATGCACAGATTTGATTTCATCTCCGTTCGCCAGCGGGAACGAGATGGAATCATCTCGTCCCGATCTCTTCGAAAAGGAGATGAAATCAACGACGGGCTCGACGGGACTTTTTTGAGTATGTTATTTGGATCCTCGACGCATCATGACCAGAATTGATTTCATCTCCGTTTGCCACCAGGAACGAGATGAAATCATCTCGTGCCGAACCCATCGCAATGGAGATGAAATCAACGACAGACTTGATTGGACTTTTTCGCGTGTGTCATTCGTATCGTAGACGCATCATGCACAGATTTGATTTCATCTCCGTTCGCCAGCGGGAACGAGATGGAATCATCTCGTCCCGATCTCTTCGAAAAGGAGATGAAATCAACGACGGGCTCGACGGGACTTTTTTGAGTATGTTATTTGGATCCTCGACGCATCATGACCAGAATTGATTTCATCTCCGTTCGCCAGCGGGAACGAGAATGAATCATCTCGTCCCGATCTCTTCGAAAAGGAGATGAAATCAACGACGGGCTCGACGGGACTTTTTTGAGTATGTTATTTGGATCCTCGACGCATCATGACCAGAATTGATTTCATCTCCGTTCGCCACCAGGAACGAGACGAAATCATCTCGTCCCGAACTCATCGCAATGGAGATGAAATCAACGGCAGACTCGATGGAACTTTTTCGAGTGTGTCATTCGGATCGTAGACGCATCATGCACAGATTTGATTTCATCTCCGTTCGCCAGCGGGAACTAGATGGAATCATCTCGTCCTGATCTCTTCGAAAAGGAGATGAAATCAATGACGGGCTCGACGGGACTTTTTTGAGTATGTTATTTGGATCCTCGACGCATCATGACCAGAATTGATTTCATCTCCGTTCGCCACCAGGAACGAGATGAAATCATCTCGTCCCGAACTCATCGCAATGGAGATGAAATCAACGGCAGACTCGATGGAACTTTTTCGAGTGTGTCATTCGGATCGTAGACGCATCATGCACAGATTTGATTTCATCTCCGTTCGCCAGCGGGAACGAGATGGAATCATCTCGTCCCGATCTCTTCGAAAAGGAGATGAAATCAACGACGGGCTCGACGGGACTTTTTTGAGTATGTTATTTGGATCCTCGACGCATCATGACCAGAATTGATTTCATCTCCGTTTGCCACCAGGAACGAGATGAAATCATCTCGTGCCGAACCCATCGCAATGGAGATGAAATCAACGACAGACTTGATTCGACTTTTTCGCGTGTGTCATTCGTATCGTAGACGCATCATGCACAGATTTGATTTCATCTCCGTTCCCCAGCGGGAACGAGATGGAATCATCTCGTCCCGATCTCTTCGAAGAGGAGATGAAATCAACGACGGGCTCTACGGGACTTTTTTTAGTATGTTATTTGGATCCTCGACGCATCATGACCAGAATTGATTTCATCTCCGTTCGCCACCGGGAACGAGATGGAATCATCTCGTCCCGATCTCTTCGAAAAGGAGATGAAATCAACGACGGGCTCGACAGGACTTTTTCGAGTATGTTATTTGGATCCTAGACGCATCATGCCCAGAATTGATTTCATCTCCGTTCACCACCAGGAACGAGATGGAATCATCTCGTCCCGATCTCCTCGAAAAGGAGATGAAATCAACGACGGACTCGACAGGACTTTTTCGAGTATGTTATTTGGATCCTCGACGCACCATGCCCAGAATTGATTTCATCTCCGTTCACCACCAGGAACGAGATGGAATCATCTCGTCTCGATCTCCTCGAAAAGGAGATGAAATCAACGACGGACTCGATAGGACTTTTGCGAGTATGTTATTTGGATCCTCGACGCATCATGCCCAGATTTGATTTCATCTCCGTTCGCCACCGGGAACGAGATGGAATCATCTCGTCCCGATCTCTTCGAAATGGAGATGAAATCAACGAAAGACTCGATGGAACTTTTTCGAGTGTGTCATTCGGATCGTAGACGCATCATGCACAGATTTGATTTCATCTCCGTTCGCCAGCGGGAACTAGATGGAATCATCTCGTCCTGATCTCTTCGAAAAGGAGATGAAATCAATGACGGGCTCGACGGGACTTTTTTGAGTATGTTATTTGGATCCTCGACGCATCATGACCAGAATTGATTTCATCTCCGTTCGCCACCAGGAACGAGATGAAATCATCTCGTCCCGAACTCATCGCAATGGAGATGAAATCAACGGCAGACTCGATGGAACTTTTTCGAGTGTGTCATTCGGATCGTAGACGCATCATGCACAGATTTGATTTCATCTCCGTTCGCCAGCGGGAACGAGATGGAATCATCTCGTCCCGATCTCTTCGAAAAGGAGATGAAATCAACGACGGGCTCGACGGGACTTTTTTGAGTATGTTATTTGGATCCTCGACGCATCATGACCAGAATTGATTTCATCTCCGTTCGCCACCAGGAACGAGACGAAATCATCTCGTCCCGAACTCATCGCAATGGAGATGAAATCAACGGCAGACTCGATGGAACTTTTTCGAGTGTGTCATTCGGATCGTAGACGCATTATGCACAGATTTGATTTCATCTCCGTTCGTCACCGGGAACGAGATGGAATCATCTCGTTCCGATCTCTTCGAAAAGGAGATGAAATCAACGACGGGCTCGACGGGACTTTTTTGAGTATGTTATTTGGATCCTCGACGCATCATGACCAGAATTGATTTCATCTCCGTTTGCCACCAGGAACGAGATGAAATCATCTCGTGCCGAACCCATCGCAATGGAGATGAAATCAACGACAGACTTGATTGGACTTTTTCGCGTGTGTCATTCGTATCGTAGACGCATCATGCACAGATTTGATTTCATCTCCGTTCGCCAGCGGGAACGAGAGGGAATCATCTCGTCCCGATCTCTTCGAAAAGGAGATGAAATCAACGACGGGCTCGACGGGACTTTTTTGAGTATGTTATTTGGATCCTCGACGCATCATGACCAGAATTGATTTCATCTCCGTTCGCCAGCGGGAACGAGAATGAATCATCTCGTCCCGATCTCTTCGAAAAGGAGATGAAATCAACGACGGGCTCGACGGGACTTTTTTGAGTATGTTATTTGGATCCTCGACGCATCATGACCAGAATTGATTTCATCTCCGTTCGCCACCAGGAACGAGACGAAATCATCTCGTCCCGAACTCATCGCAATGGAGATGAAATCAACGGCAGACTCGATGGAACTTTTTCGAGTGTGTCATTCGGATCGTAGACGCATCATGACCAGAATTGATTTCATCTCCGTTCGCCACCGGGAACGAGATGGAATCATCTCGTCCCGATCTCTTCGAAAAGGAGATGAAATCAACGACGGGCTCGACAGGACTTTTTCGAGTATGTTATTTGGATCCTAGACGCATCATGCCCAGAATTGATTTCATCTCCGTTCACCACCAGGAACTAGATGGAATCATCTCGTCCCGAACTCATCGCAATGGAGATGAAATCAACGGCAGACTCGATGGAACTTTTTCGAGTGTGTCATTCGGATCGTAGACGCATCATGCACAGATTTGATTTCATCTCCGTTCGCCAGCGGGAACGAGATGGAATCATCTCGTCCCGATCTCTTCGAAAAGGAGATGAAATCAACGACGGGCTCGACGGGACTTTTTTGAGTATGTTATTTGGATCCTCGACGCATCATGACCAGAATTGATTTCATCTCCGTTTGCCACCAGGAACGAGATGAAATCATCTCGTGCCGAACCCATCGCAATGGAGATGAAATCAACGACAGACTTGATTGGACTTTTTCGCGTGTGTCATTCGTATCGTAGACGCATCATGCACAGATTTGATTTCATCTCCGTTCGCCAGCGGGAACGAGATGGAATCATCTCGTCCCGATCTCTTCGAAAAGGAGATGAAATCAGCGACGGGCTCGACGGGACTTTTTTGAGTATGTTATTTGGATCCTCGACGCATCATGACCAGAATTGATTTCATCTCCGTTCGCCAGCGGGAACGAGATGGAATCATCTCGTCTCGATCTCCTCGAAAAGGAGATGAAATCAACGACGGACTCGATAGGACTTTTGCGAGTATGTTATTTGGATCCTCGACGCATCATGCCCAGATTTGATTTCATCTCCGTTCGCCACCGGGAACGAGATGGAATCATCTCGTCCCGATCTCTTCGAAATGGAGATGAAATCAACGACAGACTCGATGGAACTTTTTCGAGTGTGTCATTCGGATCGTAGACGCATCATGCACAGATTTGATTTCATCTCCGTTCGCCACCGGGAACGAGATGGAATCATCTCGTTCCGATCTCTTCGAAAAGGAGATGAAATCAACGACGGGCTCGACGGGACTTTTTTGAGTATGTTATTTGGATCCTCGACGCATCATGACCAGAATTGATTTCATTTCCGTTCGCCACCAGGAACGAGACGAAATCATCTCGTCCCGAACTCATCGCAATGGAGATGAAATCAACGGCAGACTCGATGGAACTTTTTCGAGTGTGTCATTCGGATCGTAGACGCATCATGCACAGATTTGATTTCATCTCCGTTCGCCACCGGGAACGAGATGGAATCATCTCGTTCCGATCTCTTCGAAAAGGAGATGAAATCAACGACGGGCTCGACGGGACTTTTTTGAGTATGTTATTTGGATCCTCGACGCATCATGACCAGAATTGATTTCATCTCCGTTTGCCACCAGGAACGAGATGAAATCATCTCGTGTCGATCTCTTCGAAAAGGAGATGAAATCAACGACGGGCTCGACGGGACTTTTTTGAGTATGTTATTTGGATCCTCGACGCATCATGACCAGAATTGATTTCATCTCCGTTTGCCACCAGGAACGAGATGAAATCATCTCGTGCCGAACCCATCGCAATGGAGATGAAATCAACGACAGACTTGATTGGACTTTTTCGCGTGTGTCATTCGTATCGTAGACGCATCATGCACAGATTGGATTTCATCTCCGTTCGCCACCGGGAACGAGATGGAATCATCTCGTCCCGATCTCTTCGAAAAGGAGATGAAATCAACGACGGGCTCTACGGGACTTTTTTGAGTATGTTATTTGGATCCTCGACGTATCATGACCAGAATTGATTTCATCTCCTTTCGCCACCGGGATCGAGATGGAATCATCTCGTCCCGATCTCTTCGAAAAGGAGATGAAATCAACGACGGGCTCGACAGGACTTTTTCGAGTATGTTATTTGGATCCTCGACGCATCATGCCCAGAATTGATTTCATCTCCGTTGACCACCAGGAACGAGATGGAATCATCTCGTCTCGATCTCCTCGAAAAGGAGATGAAATCAACGACGGACTCGATAGGACTTTTGCGAGTATGTTATTTGCATCCTCGACGCATCATGCCCAGAATTGATTTCATCTCCGTTCGCCACCGGGAACGAGATGGAATCATCTCGTCCCGATCTCTTCGAAAAGGAGATGAAATCAACGACGGGCTCGACGGGACTTTTTTCAGTATGTTATTTGGATCCTCGACGCATCATGACCAGAATTGATTTCATCTCCGTTCGCCACCAGCAAGGAAATAAAATCATCTCGTCCCGAACTCATCGCAATGGAGTTGAAATCAACGACAGACTCTATGGGACTTTTTCGAGTGTGTTATTCGGATCCTATACGCATCATACACAGACTTGATTTCATCTCCGTTCGCCACCAGGAACGAGATAGAATCATCTCGTCCCGATCTCCTCGAAAAGGAGATGAAATCACCGACGATGCAGCTTTCAAATAGAAATTCTTTATGCTTGGCGTGATTGTTTTTTCTTTCAGTATTCGTACGTGGACGTGTGCGTGCGTCAAAAATGAAAAATGAAAAGAATCGACCTTGGAATAGTGGGCTCTTTTTCCGACGTCATCATTATCGTAAACCATCGAATTTAGTGCCATTAAGTTATTCGTTTCTTCAGTTGCAAAAATTGGACGCATTGAAGATCGTTGAGTGGCTCTTTCGGAGGTTTCCATTTTTGGAAAAATATTGTTTCTTCTCTTGTTGAATGCTTGAGCCGAGAAACCTGTGATGGAGAGATTCATTCTATTCTTATTGTAATTCGATTGGACGAATGTAGATTTAACTCCGTTTCGAATTTCTTTCTATTCGTCATCGGATGTACGCGAAGAAAACACGGGATTCGCGCAAGCGTCGAGCCGATAAAAATGAGGAGCCATCGTTTGGACATATCCGGCTGTGTCTTCCTCCGTCATTGGCCGTCAAATGGCCGAATTCTTTTTGGTGCTAAATTTAATATTGCTCATGTCGATAAAAAAAAATTTTTAAAACACATCCAGGTATCTGGTTTTTCTAAAATTTTTCTCCAGCCGGAGAAAAAAAGATTCTAATCGGAAGACTTCGTTATTTTTTTATTTTTACTACTTCGATCCGTACCTTGGCTCTAAACGCAAAACGCTGATCGATCTCAATCGAGTGGCATGTAATTGACACGAGCCGCGTATTAATAAATAGAACAAGAAACAAAAAACGAAAATGCCAACATCGAAAAAACGTTCCAGACGTAGTTTAAGAATGTCGCGATCGTTTTCGAAATCGAAGTTTGGCTCGCAGCCATATGGTCTCGATGCGAACACGGTTTCTCCAATGTTTTGGTCGCCTGTGACGTTCGGAGGCTTATTTTCCCTGGGCGAGTGGATAGTCAATGACATGGCTCAGCGACGTGAGGCTCGGTGGCTATGAACCCACGTACATGAGGGACTCGACGTGGGTGTTACCGGGGCTGTTGTTGACACCAGCACTGGTGCCATTGCAGCTGATGGATATCGGGATAGCGACAATGGTGAATCCGTTGTTCAGCTGATGATGATGATGGTGGTGACGAAGATGATGAAGATGATAATGGTTGTGGTAATCATTGTTCTCCTGGGCGGCGGCAGCGATAGAGGCGTTTGTACTTCTTAGTACATGCTTCTGCTCCTGTTGCTGCTGCTGCTGCCGCTGCTGCTGCTGCTGCTGCTGCCGCTGCTGCTGCTGCTGCTGCCGCTGCTGTTGCTGCTGCTGCCGCTGCTGCTGCTGCTGCTGCTGCTGCCGCTGCTGCTGCTGCTGCCGCTGCTGCTGCTGCCGCTGCTGCTGCTGCTGCCGCTGCTGCTGCCGCTGCCGCTGCCGCTGCTGCTGCTGCTGCTGCCGCTGCTGCTGCTGCTGCCGCTGCTGCTGCTGCTGCCGCTGCTGCTGCTGCTGCCGCTGCTGCTGCTGCTGCCGCTGCTGCTGCCGCTGCTGCTGCTGCCGCTGCCGCTGCTGCCGCTGCCGCTGCTGCTGCTGCCGCTGCCGCTGCTGCTGCCGCTGCTGCTGCCGCTGCTGCTGCCGCTGCTGCTGCCGCTGCTGCCGCTGCTGCTGCTGCTGCCGCTACCGCTGCTGCCGCTGCTGCCGCTGCTGCTGCCGCTGCTGCCGCTGCTGCTGCCGCCGCTGCTGCCGCCGCTGCTGCCGCCGCTGCTGCTGCTGCTGCTGCTGCCGCTGCCGCTGCTGGAGTCCACGTCGACGCTGGTAACGAAGGCTTGCAAGCATTCGCCTGCGGACAGGACGCCCACCTCCATGTCGTAGTATGTACTCGTCATGTGGTTCAACTGCGGCGTGTAACTCCGTTGTACTCTGTTTGTACCTGTTTGCACCACCTTAAATTTCGTTTGTATCTTAAGAGGGGAAAAGATACGAGGATACCGAAAAATGGCTGGCAACTCGTTTAAGCGCTATACATTTTAAAAAATACTATTGGGGAAGATATCGTTTGTACTCGTTTGTACCGCAAAAGAACATTTTTTGTCGAAAATAATTTTATCGTTTCGAAATTTGTTTTTTTTTTAATTTTTTAAAATAGTTTTTTACATTTTTGTATTTAATTAAAGTACAGGCATCACCGTCGATTGTCTACAAGATAACGTATCGCTCAACGTTTGTACTTCTTCGAATAGAAGTTCAATTGTCTTTACCCTTTCGTACGAACGTGTAAATAGTTTGGACCCGCGTGCAAACATTTGTACCTTTTTCAACTAACGTCCAAACGTTTTTACCCACTCCTACGAACGTGCAAATTGTTTGTACCCTCGTGCAAACGTTCGTACCTCTCCTAGTTAACATTCAATCATTTGTACCCATTCGTACGAACGATTTATTCGTTCGTACGAGTGAGTATAAACGAACGAACGTTAACTTAGAGAGGTACAAACGTTTGCACTAGGGTACAAATGATTTGCACGTTCCTACGAATAGGTACAAACGTTGGCACGAAGGTACAAATGATTTGCACATTCCTCGGAGTGGGTACAAACGATTGCACGTTAGTTGGAAGAGGTACAAACTATTCACACGTTCGTACGAAACGATTAAGACGATTCAACTTCAATTCGAAGAAGTACAAACGTCGAGCGGTACGGTATCTTGTAGATAATTAACAGTGATGCCTGTACTCTAATTAAATAAAAAAATATAAAAAACTATCTTAAAAACTCAACAACAAAAATTCGAAACGAAAAAATTCTTATTCGACGAAAAATTGTTTTTTTTTTTTAATTATTTTTTTCTAATTCTCTTTTGCGGTACAAATGTGTACAAACGTTTTCCTCCGCAATAGTATTTTTCAAAATGCCCTGCGCTTATACGAGTTGCCGGCCATTTTTCGATATCCTCGCATCTTTTTCCGCCTTAAGGTACAAATGAAATTTAGGGTGGAACAAACGGGTACAAACGGAGTATAAACGATTGCAAAAAAAAAAACAAAATCGCCCCTTTTAAAGTCGGTTGCCAACTTCACATAAGTGTTAATCTTGCGAAATTTTTGGCCGACACATTTAGTATTATATTATGAAAACTTACGGCCAACTGATCACAGCAAATGCTCGAAATGCCCTCCATTTGCCTCGATGCAGCACCGGCCTCGGCGTACGAAGCTGCCTATGCAACGGTGGAGCATCTCCGGAGTTACGGTGTGTACCGCCTCCTCAAACCGTGCCTCAAGCTCAGCCCTATTTTGCAGCGGTCGCCGATACACTTGAGACTTCATGTGACCCCATAGAAAAAAGTCAAGTGGATTTAAATCCGGGGATCGCGCGGGCCAATCACGCATGCCACCGCGTCCTATGAATCGCTCCGCGAAAATAGCAGTTATCGCCTGTTGGGCTTGGCGACTTGTATGTGCCGGTGCACCATCGTGTTGGAACACCGCACGTTCCAGGTCTTCATGGCCTACATGAGCGCGTGTACACAGATCCCGGAAATGACGTGTAATAAATTCGGCGTACTGCGCGCCGCCGAGGTTGCCTAGAAACTCAAACGGCCCAATCTGCATGAAAGAATAATAGTAATTTTGTCGAGTGTTCTCAATATCCTTTCATTGTCGTGCCTAGTGTGTTTAATATATTATAAATAATTGCTAAATTGTGATATATAAGTAATTGTGATAAAATTTAACTTATACGTTTTTCAAGAAGTTGCGTCAAATACGACGTATAAGTGAGAATAACGAGGAAGTGAAATGTATCTGAAACTCTTCAACATTTTAGATGACGATTAGTGCATAATTCCCAATATTTTTTAATGGTAGTACTTCTCTTATGTTAATCTTTGTTTTCCAACTGACAATTTGACGGCTAATAATTGAATAATGAGCCAGCGCAATTTTTCCAATTTTCGTTTAAAACTTTTATTTCATGCGAGTTTGTAAGACAAGTTCGAAATAGAGCTTTAGCCTTAAAGATTTAGTGCATGCGACCGGAAGAATAGTGTCTGAGCTGAGCCTTGTCGTGGCTTGTCCGCACCAAACACGCAGTATACAGGGTGTCCCACGTAAGTATGTAATCCGTGAAATGGACAGTTGGGCGTGACATTCTGAGTCAATTGATATAAGCATGTATGCTTCCAAGACCAACCCCTGAATTGTTATTAATTTTGAAAGGCAGCCAATCAGGCGCGCCCGTTGAGCGGGCTTAGCATCGAAATAATCATTATATTTAGATGATAGTCTCATATCGCAGGTCCATGTCTACGTATTTTTATACCTTGAAGACAAATCCACCATTTAATTCGCCTTGAACTCTCCATTTCTAGGGAAAAATGTCAATAAAATATTCTAGAAACGTTTTTCTGCATTTTCTCAATCTAATTTTGTACTTCCGGCAAAAACTCGGGCATATTCGTAATCAGTGGTAAACTTTCGATTAAATAAACCCTTTTAATCGTTTTAATACGGAAAAAAAAAATTTCGACCTTTCGGGTCACTTTGCCGAAATCTCAAAAATCACGAAATTTCAAAAGGTCGTAGAGTGAGCTTCTTATAAACTATGAAGATTCAATTGATGTGTTTGGAGAAGGTTTTTGTCTGACTTGAATAATGACGTTGGATTCGTATCGATATTTCGTATAGTTTTCCCGGAAAGTCCACTAGAAAAATCGCAACAAAAGAGGCAAAGGGGTATGCATGGAAAAATTTGCAAAAATCGATGGTCCAACTTTGAAATTCTGCCAAAAATCGAAAAATCATCGGATCTTAATGATTGAAAAAGCATTTTGAGGAGAAAATCATAACGAAGAGATTGACTGCAATCTGGAATGCTAAATCCTAAAGGAAAAAAACTATTTTCCCCCAAAACTATTTTCACCAAAAATCCCCAAAAATGTGGATTTTAAATATTTTTGCTTTGGATTTAGTTCGATATAATTTGATCCCTTGAGCACGAATCTATCATTAATTTTCCTCAAAACCAAAAATTTCCATGAAAAAATCGTAAAAAACTTCTAAAAACACGATTTTTTTTTGGTGTAAGGGGGCGAACGTTTCTTTTCGATTCTGAAAATTTTTTAAGAGTCTACCCAATCGAAAATTTTCAACTGATTACGAATATCATCGAATTTTCGTCAAAAGCACTGCGCACAGCAAAACAATCGTGTTTTTAGAAGTTTTTTACGATTTATTCATAGAAATTTTGGGTTTGGGGGAAATGGATGGTAGATTCATGCTCAGGAGATCAGATTACATCAAAATGGACGATTGAAAAAAATCTGCAAAATCCAAATTTTTTTTCGATTTTTGAGGAAACACGTTTTTTCACTAAATCATCGATAACTTCTTTTCTTTTAGGATTTGGCACTCCACTCTGTGCTCAATTTCTTCGTTATACTTTTCTCTTCAAAATGTCTTTTGAATCATCAAGTTCCGATCATTTTTCGATTTTTGGCAGAATTTCAAAGTTAGTCAAGCGATTTTTGCAGATTTTTCCATACCTCTTTGCCTCTTCCCTTTGCCTCTTTTTATGCGATTTTTCAAGTGGACTCTCCCGGAAAAATATGCGAGATATCGATACGAATTCAACGCCATTATTTAAGTTAGGCAAAAACCGTTTCCGAACACACCCAATGAATCTCCATAGCATACGAGAAGATCACCCTATGGCCTATTGAAATTTCGTGATTTTTGAGATTCCGGAAAAGGCGCCGGGAAAGTCGATAATGTTTTTTTCCATTTTTAAACTCTTAAAAAAGTTATTTAATACAAAGTACAAAATTAGACTGGGAAAGTACTAGATTAGGAAAGTACAAAATTAGACTGGGAAAATGCGAAAAACCTTTCTAGAATATTTTTTCGACATTTTTTCCTAGAAATAGAGAGTTCAAGGCGAATTAAATGGTGGATTTGTTTTCAAGGTATAAAAATACATCGACATGGACCTGCGATATGACACTAAACGTCTAAATATAATAATTATTTCGAGGCTAAGCGCGCTCAACGGGCGCGCCTGATTGGCTGCCTTTCAAAATTAATAACGATTCAGGGGTTTATCTGGGAAGCATACATGCTTATATCAATCGACTCAGAATTTCACGGCCAACCCCCCATTTCACGGATGACATTCTTACGTGGTACACCCTGCATAAACGTGTAAGTACGAAGGCGCCTGTGATGCCTTTGCGCGGACTACCTCAACTAACCGTAAACCAAAAATCAAAACGCAGCCCAGAGCAGTAACATGACACTTCCCCTGGCGAGAGAATATTACGTGTGATTGACGTATAACTGAAAAAAACAGACCGCATATTCACGCAGGGGAATAAAATTGATGACGTATAAGTGCGAAAAACGTATAAGTGAGAAACGTATAAATGAGGTTTCACTGTAAATAGTATGGTTAATTATTTATAATAATCAATAACTCCAAATACAATACTGTACAATTATTAAAATAGTTACCAGGCGATTTCCTATAATTCCAGCCCACATATTCAGAGGGCGAAAGCGATGTTGACTTCTAATTTGGACGAATACGCGAGGATTTTCGGAATTTGGCGCCCAGTGATGGAAATTTTTGGCATTCCATATCCCGTTACGGCCGAATGAACTTTCATCCGTAAAAATAATTCGCGAGAGAAAATTTTGATCTGCCTCGTAGCGTTCAATGATCCACCGGCAAAAATCCATGCGTCGCTCATAGTCGCCTT
This sequence comes from Ophion ellenae, assembly GCA_963210295.1. NCBI lineage: Eukaryota > Metazoa > Arthropoda > Insecta > Hymenoptera > Ichneumonidae > Ophion > Ophion ellenae. The sequence continues at coordinate 4,797,372 of OY723392.1, forward strand.
CTATGAGTCCCTGGACTTTAGTGTATCGGAATGGATGAATATTTTCTTCCTTCATGACCCGTTGTACCGTCGTCTTGCTCACTTGGAGCGTTCGGGCAACCGCGCGCGTGCTGGTACTCGGATCTCGCTCGAAGGCTGCGATGATTTCTTCTTCCCTTCGAGGGGTACGCACGGTTCGCGGCCGACCAGCGTCTTTGTGAGAAGGCATAACGTTGCCAGTCTCTCGCAAGCGATTAAAAGCCGCGATAATAATTTTGTGGCTCGGGTGACGTCTTTGCGGGTGACGCTCGGCGTATTGTCTCGCCGCTGCCCGCGCCTTTTGTCCAGCAATTCCATAGCACACGATCATATCGCCATATTCTTGCGAAGTGTAATCGCCCATGTTATTTTAATTAACTTCGGTTTGACGCTCTGCTCACTGCTTAAAACTCTCTCTGCACAAAACTGCTCTAGCTGTCAAGATGTCAAAGTGCTCGTTGATCGTCGCTAATTTGTTTTTTCACGAAACAAGATTGACGTGGAAACGACCGACACGAACTTAGTGTGAAAACGAAAAACAAGACGTGACGAAACAATTTACAGATTATCAAAGAGAATTTTGACAGCTAGAGCAGTTTTCTGTAGGGACAGTTTTGAGCAGTAAGAAGAGTGTCGAACCATATCGAATCGAATAAAACATGAGCGATTACACCCCCCAAGAGTATGGGGATATGATTGCGTGCTACGGAATCACCAGTCTCGTTCCTAATAGCAAACGAAGAGGAAATAAATACTGTCTATGATACGTCTAGGCCCCACATGATACCATCGAAAACGTCATGTCGAGTACGTCGTTGATTTTATCTCCTTTTCGAGGAGATCGAGATGAGATGACTTCATATCGTTCGCGATGGCGAACGCAAATGAAATCAATTCTGTCTATGATTTGTACAGGATAAAAAGAACACCGTGGAAACATCATGTCAAGTCCGTCGTTGATTTCATCTTCCTTTCGATGATATCGAGTCGAGATTATTTCATCTCGTTTCCGATCGCGAACGGAGATGAAATCAATTCTGTCAATGTTTCGTGCAGTATCCATAAAACATAGTCGATAACGTCACGACGAGTTCGTCGTTGATTTCATCTCCATTCCGATAATATCGCAATGCGATAATTTCATTTCTTTCGCGACCGCACGGAGATGAAATCAATACGCACAAAGATTCTTCTAGTCTCCGCAGGACATACTCGAGAGCGTCACGTCGACTTTGCCTTTGATTTCATCTCGTTTCCGATGATATCGCAACGAGATGATTTCATCTTGTTTTCGATGATATCGTAACGAGATGATTTCATCTCGTTTTCGATGATATCGCAACGAGATGATTTCATCTCGTTCCCGATCGAAAACGGAGATGAAACCAATTATGTCAATGAATCTTCTAGTATCCGTAGGATATATTTGAAACCGCCACGTCGCCTTTGTATTTGATTTCATTTCCTTGCTGTGCCGGGCGGGTGGGTCGTGTAAGCAGATGTATAATCTGCCGATAAAACGATAACTCTTTTTTGTATGAGTCAGAAACGAAATCAGCGGCAATTCCGGCATTTTCAAATAATTGTTTATTGGGTTTATTGGGGATGGGGCTCGCGACTAGTATGACGGGGTTATATAACCCCGTCATACTAGTCGCGAACCCCATCAATTTTATCGTTCGCATGTAAGCGATGTTCAAGCATGGCACGAGCTTCCTCTGCAACGAAACTTGTATAATTCTCGTACAGTCCCTACCGATCAGAGATAAAATCAATTGTGTCCTTCATTTTTTTCAGCATCAATATATCACATTCGAAAGTGCCCGTCAAGTATGTCTTCGTTTTTATCCCCTTTCCCTTCGGCGAGGGTGGAACATATGAACGAACGTATAAGCTGTGAATGAATGTTCGTTCATTTCGGTACACGTCTAGATGAAATTAAATCGTTCTGTTGCCGACACCTCGCTAATCGACTATCTATGAAGTTGATCCATCTTGAAGGCACTGACAGTAGAGATCGTCAATTGTGCTTCTTTCGTCCCCGTCAACGCTGATTTGACAGTTCGTAATACGATGGCTTCGCACGCGGGTCCTTACGTGCAAAAAAAGTGTGTTAAGTTTTCAAGGAATTTGCTAATGAATGAAGAAATTTTAGGCCGTATAATTGTGAGTTTCTCGAACGATGTCGAAATCAGAAAAGGCGTGACGGCCGACATTTTACGCAAAATTTGCTGTGAAACGTTCGCAATTCCGCCAACGACGAAAAGAGTGCAGTACCTCCGCAACTTTTTGAACCGACATCGCAGCACCATCCTCTTATTTATCGGCGTGCACAAAATTCAAGGAGGAATTTCCACAGGATCAGAATTGTAAGTACACCTATCGCTACGTCTGCAAATGTTTTTGCGGTACCTTAGCTGCATTAATCGGGTATTTTAAGTGCTTCCGTTTTCACTCACTCTTAATCACTCAGGAAATTATGACAAAATTTTAAACTACACTTCGCACAAAGATTAAGGGAGCAAGAAAAAAATCCAAATTTTTGGGGGATTTTCAACAGGCTGTAACTCATACAAAAATGATCGTACAGCAAAAAAAAAAAGCAAATTGTAGCTCTAAGTGTCTAGTTTTCGGATCTAAGTTTGAAAATTTTTTTTTTTTTATATTTTTCGAGTAGTCATAAGAAAACCACAAAAAAAAGTTCGAAATTTTTTTGTTTTTTTTTTTAATCTACGGACGTGGAAAACATTTTTTCGACTTAAGCTCTATATGGACCGGATAGCTTGTTTATTCAGCTTTAATTTGGTTTTTTATAAATCTCGATACGAGCATTTCTCGCGGAGATATCGATGTTTGAATGGAAAAAGATCATTTTGTCTTTGATTACCAATATCTCAGCAACCAATGATCGCATAGAAATTTTGAGGTTGGTTTCAAAAACTTGAATAAATTCTCTACAAGGATTGGCCATTGAATTTTGAAATTTTTTTTTTTTCAATCATTACATGAATTTGAAAAAGCGACAAAAAAGGGCTTTTTGTGGTTTTTTGGAAAATCAAGCGCCCAATCAAAAATATTGCGGAAACCACTAATGTTAAGTGTGCCTTTTACTGTTCAATATACCCACAAAAACCATACGAAGTTTCAATTTAATCCAGCCGACCGTTTTTTTTCCCACTTGATCGAATTTTTGAAAAAATTAAAGGAGCAAGAATTTCGCTCTGAAAATGTCATAATTTTTATCAAAAATGAAAAAAAAAAATTTTTTCATTTTTCTCTCTATTCTGTATTAGTGACTTAGAAAATTTTCGAAAAAAAAAAAAAATCGTAAATTTTTGAAAAAAAAAATTCCAAAATTTTTGAAAAAATTATTTATTTATTTTTTTCAATTGGCTAAAAACTTCAGAAAATTAAAAAAAAAATTAATTACCGCCGGCATTAGCGTTACCCAAAGCGTACCACGTGGAGGTTGCACGGCGGATTTACGCTTCTTTTGTGCTTGGGCACGTGTATGTGTGTGGTTTTATCAGAGATTGAGACCCTGTGGTTCGTCACTTCCACAGTATTTTGTGACTCCAAACTCACTCTCCGAAGATTGTGCGTGTGCGTGTGCGTGTGCGTGTGCGGGTGCGTGTGCGGGTGCGTGTGCGTGTGCGTGTGCGTGCGTGTGTGTGTGTGTGTGTGTGTGTGTGTGTGTGTGTGTGTGTGTGTGCTAATACCGCGTATTACCACCTCTGCTCCTGATAACAGCCCGCAATCTTTCAGGCATATTCGAAATGCAGTTTCGAATCATTGACTGCGGAATCCGTCGCCAAGTTTCGATTAGCGCCCGCTCTAATGCTGCTAACGTTCGTTAGCAGCATTAAGAATTTTTGGAATTTTTTTTTTCAAAAATTTTCGATTTTTTTTTTTCTTCAATTTTCCAAGTCACTAATACAGGATTGAGAGAAAAATGAAAAAAAAATTTTTTTTTTCATTTTTGATAAAAATTATGACATTTTCAGAGCGAAATTCTTGCTCCTTTAATTTTTTCAAAAATTCGATCAAGTGGGAAAAAAAACGGTTGGCTGGATTAAATTGAAACTTCGTAGGGTTTTTGTGGGAATATTGAACAGTAAAAGGCACACTTAACATTAGTGGTTTCCGCAATATTTTTGATTGGGCGCTTGATTTTCCAAAAAACCACAAAAAGCTCTTTTTTCGTCGCTTTTTAAAAATTCAATTGCCAATCCTTGTAGAGAATTTATTCAAGTTTTTGAAACCAACCTCAAAATTTCTGTGCGATCATTGGTTGCTGAGATATTGGTAATCAAAGACAAAATGATCTTTTTCCATTCAAACACCGATATCTTAGCGAGAAATGCTCGTATCAAGATTTTCAAAAAACCAAATTAAAGCTGAATAAACACGCTATCCGGTCCATACAGAGGTTAAGTCGAAAAAAAATTTTCCACGTCCGTAGATTAAAAAAAAAACCAAAAAAATTTCGAACATTTTTTTTTCGGTGGTTTTCTTATGATTACTCGAAGAATATTTTCAAACAAAAATGTTCAAACTCAGATCCGAAAACTAGACACTTAGAGCTACAATTTGCTTTTTTTTTTGCTGTACGACCATTTTTGTATGAGTTACAGCCTGTTGAAAATCCCCCAAAAATTTGGATTTTTTTCTTGCTCCCTTAATTTTTGTGCGAAGTGTACTTCTCGAGTCATGTATTTTGAGGTGCTAATTATAATATAATTTGGAAGCAAATTTAATTAATTTTATATTAATACAGTTCCAGTTTTGAAGAAGTCGGGCGGGCATTCCGTCGCGTCGTATTCGGAGACATACCGGAAATGAGGAATGTTTCGCAAAGGTATATTTTATTGGCTCTTTTATCCCTAAGAGAGGGCGATACCCAGCTCGGTCGGTATGGTCAATTGAGATGGGAGATACCCACGGATTTCGTAAACGGCTCTCCAGAATTGAGCGAAATTTGACCAGACAATGTCAAATTAATAGACAAACGGCTGTCTCCCCTTAAAATTCCGCGAATCGAAAAAATAAAGATTAGATTGTATTACCACTCGAGCATCATTATGGAAATGCTGTAAAATACAAAGTTTGGCTAATATTGTTACTTGGAGAGGAGCAGAGACGCGTAGCCACACTCAAAACATACATTTTGCGACCTCAATCACTTGATTCCATCGCATATTTCAAGAAATCCGTGGAAATCTACAATTTGTAGGTATTTGTTTACGATTTCGAGAAAATATCGTCCAACATTTGTGACACTTAGTTCCGGGAAATGTCGGGAGCGGCGCACATCTCGAAATGTTCGGTGTGTACGTATGTACGTATACATACGCACACACGAAGCCCGTTGAGGCTTGCCGGACGCTAGCGACAATGGTGCCTTGCGGTAGATAGCTGTTGCTCGCACTAATTTTGTTTTACCGACACGAGCAGAGGCTGCGTCGAAGTTTCTTCGCGGGTATCGCCTCCTCTTAAAATCATTTACACATTTAATGAATAAATATGTAAATGATTCGCTTGTTTCCGTGATTTCAGTGGCACTGGCACATCTGCTCGTTGTCCCGAAGCAGAAGAACATGGAATCGGATCAACAATCCATGGCGAAGAGGTAAGAACACGAAACGGAGGTTTCCTTGGAGCTATTAAGGGGGGAGGTACCTTTCTACATGTCGAAAAATCGATTTTTTTTCATCGAATGTTTGTGCAACATATCTAGAATATCGTGTTAAAATTTCCAATCAAAATTCGGAGCTGTTCAGTAGATACAGCCGTAAATGTGAAACAGCGTACCGACGGTTAGATGCGCTGCATGCACAGTCAACACGTTTTTCTCAAAACAAGGTTTTTCCAATTGGCGTACACTCTCACGGGAAAATTTTTTAACCGAACTTAATGAAACTTGGCACACTACAGCATGAAATCACACCCTTCTATATGAATATAATTGTTTTTCAATATCGACCAAGCAAAGTAATTTTCCGAAACAAAATGAGCGAAAAATTACATGAACAATCGGAATTTTCACTTTAAACCAGTGTAATTTTTGCAATTTTGATTATTTTTCATTTTTCCGACATTCACAGAGAAACTATAAGTGTTTCAAATAAAAGTGTCCAATTGTATTCATATCGGATAAAAACTACAAGTGCCAGGCTGTACGCCAATCGAGAAATCCCCGGTCGAATTATTTCAGAACCAGTTGGATATCAACGCTATTTTTTTTTTCATTTGGATTGAAAAAATTAAGCATCCATCTTCAAGATATCATCCAAAATATCTCTGATTTTGAAAGGAAAAAAAACATTCGGTCCACCAAAAAAAAATCGACAAAATCATCGATTTTTTCGCCTTCCAAAGGTACCTATTCCCTTAAGGCCATGGAGAACACGCCTCCGACCACTTCGAAATAAAAAAAAACTTTTCTCCGAAACGGATGAACAGATTCGAATGAATGAGAGTTATTGTGTGCATTCGTGACGATGGCACCGAGGGCCTCATGGTCGCCATTTTGGATAAAAATGTTTTATTCTTGAGAAATTGTGTTTTAAAAATCTCGATTTTTTCTCTCGCACTCATATGTCGCGTAGTACTTCTTCTACCTCCCCTCAAAAAAATCCTAATCGCGGATCATTACGTCAAATACTTACGTATCGCTGGGGTAGTATTGAACGTTTGTCGAATCAAAACCGTAAATTACCTATTGCTTCCTTATTTCATAATGGAATTATAAAACGAAATTTTTTTTCAGTTCATAGGTTTTTCGGAAACGGGAAGATCCCCAGCATTGGACGGTCTAAGAAAATTGATAGAGAAGGAGGAACAATGGATCTGCTGAAGACAACATGAAAAAAAAATTTAAATCATTGAAGAAATTTAATTGATTGAAAAAAAATTTAATTAAAAATAAATGATGCTTCGACATACTTCAAAAGACTTTATTTGACTGATGATATTATATTTTCTAATCGATTTTGTTTAGGGTATATAAAATAAATTTAAAAACACGTGCTGTCATGCTGTACTCGAGGTTCGACATGCATCGAGTAATTGACGGTGCTTTTTATTTTTTTTCTTGATTTCAAAAAGAGCATGAAATCAGAATTAACGAGTCCGTCGTTGATTTTATCTCCTTTTTGAGGAGATCGGGACGAGATGATTTCATCTCCTTTTCGAGGAAATCAATCCGGATGAGATGATTTCTCATCGCTTCCGGTCGTGAACGGAGATGAAATTAATTCTATCTATGATTCCTCTAGGATCCATAGGACACCGTGGAAAATGTCATGTCGATTACGCCGTTGATTTCATGTCCTTTTCGAGGAGATCGAGACGAGATGATTTCAGCTCGTACCCGATTGCGAACGGAGATGAAATCAATTCTTGGCATGATGCGTCGAGGATCCAAATAACACACTCGAAAAAGTCCTGTCGAGCCCGTCGTTGATTTCATCTCCTTTTCGAAGAGATCGGAACGAGATGATTCCATCTCGTTCCCGGTGGCGAACGGAGATGAAATCAATTCTGGTCATGATGCGTCGAGGATCCAAATAACATACTCAAAAAAGTCCCGTCGAGCCCGTCGTTGATTTCATCTCCTTTTCGAAGAGATCGGGACGAGTTGATTCCATCTCGTTCCCGGTGGCGAACGGAGATGAAATCAATTCTGGTCATGATGCGTCGAGGATCCAAATAACATACTCAAAAAAGTCCCGTCGAGCCCGTCGTTGATTTCATCTCCTTTTCGAAGAGATCGGAACGAGATGATTCCATCTCGTTCCCGGTGGCGAACGGAGATGAAATCAAATCTGTGCATGATGCGTCTACGATCCGAATGACACACTCGAAAAAGTTCCATCGAGTCTGCCGTTGATTTCATCTCCATTGCGATGAGTTCGGGACGAGATGATTTCATCTCGTTGCTGGTGGCGAACGGAGATGAAATCAATTCTGGGCATGGTGCGTCGAGGATCCAAATAACATACTCGCAAAAGTCCTATCGAGTCCGTCGTTGATTTCATCTCCTTTTCGAGGAGATCGAGACGAGATGATTCCATCTCGTTCCTGGTGGTGAACGGAGATGAAATCAATTCTGGGCATGATGCGTCGAGGATCCAAATAGCATACACGAAAAAGTCCTGTCGAGTCCGTCGTTGATTTCATCTCCTTTTCGAGGAGATCGGGACGAGATGATTCCATCTCGTTCCTGGTGGTGAACGGAGATGAAATCATTTCTGGGCATGATGCATCGAGGATCCAAATAACATACTCGAAAAAGTCCTGTCGAGCCCGTCGTCGATTTCATCTCCTTTTTGAAGAGATCGGGACGAGATAATTCCATCTCGTTCCTGGTGGCGAACGGAGATGAAATCAAGTCCGTGCATGATGCGTCGAGGATCCAAATAACACACTCGAAAAAGTCCTGTCGAGCCCGTCGTTGATTTCATCTCCTTTTCGAGGAGATCGAGACGAGATGATTTCATCTCATTCCCGATTGCGGACGGAGGTGCAATCAATTCTGTGTATGATGCGTGTAGGATCCTAAGGGCACACCCGAAAACGTCCCGTCGGGGCCGTCGATGATTTCATCTCTTTTTCGATGACGATGCGACGAGATGATCTCGCGCCCGGTCGCGTACGGAGATGAAATCAATTCTTATGATTCCAAGGATTCATAGGACACTGTCGAAAACTTCACGTCATCTTTTTCTCGATGAAATCGAAACCAAATGATTTGGTCTCGTTCCGATCGATAACAGAGCAATCAGAAACGCTTTCAGTATCAATTTTTTTCGAAAACGGAGAAACCGGTGCAACCTCAACCAAAAATGGGTTTTCCCCAGTCGACGACAAACGATTTTTAATGATGAACGACTGCTGTAATTTTGTTATTATGATTTCGGGTATTTAATTTTGTGTGGCCGTTATTGCCGTTTGCGCTACGATAAAGGAGATTGTTTCCATTTTCAAATTTGAACGAAACCCATAAAACATCATAAAAATCATTAAGATCGGAGATACTCCGGCGGCAATTTCACACGGGTGTCATTGCCCGCACGAAAAATTGCAATACAAGTCGCGCGACAGAAGACGAAGAGTGAAATACCCTATCGTCCGTCCTTGTCTCGCGTCTCGAACCCGATTGGTCCGCTGCCAGCCTAAGAGAATGATACGCGAAACGTCATATCATGCTCGCCGTCATCTGTCAAACGCGGTCTGAACTTGCCCACCAAATATGGCGGAAGGCCATAGCAGATGACATACGAAATGTCAAATCGCCAAGGCACGCGAGACAAACGCCAACCTACCTCGCCCGTTGCCTTCTACATTTCACGCGCTCAGACGCGGCACTCGAGTAGCGTCGTCGTCAAGGGCAGGCGTCGGCCCTACAACAATACGAAATTCTAATCGCCCCCATTCGAAAACTAATGGACGGATCGAAAAACGCCTTGGTACGATTGTTTCGGGCACGACCCCGAACCCGCCAGTCCCGGGTGGGTCAGTAATTACGGACCACCCTGTATATATATATATATATATATATATATATATATATATATATATATATATATATATATATATATATATATATATATATATATATATATATGTATATATATAGGTAATTATATATGCTGGATGAATTAAACAAAACAATCATTTTTTTGCAGGTGTTTGCACTACTTCGGATCAGAGGAAAAATTGCAATCACATGAGGTCGATTGTGGGGCGATAAATGACTGTGCGATCCGACTACCAGATGAAACCAATAAGTGGCTCCAGTTCAGCAACTTCAGGCGGAAAGAACGACATCCCTTCATTTTGTATGCTGATTTGGAGTGTGTGCTGGCAAAGACCGATGGGGAGAACCTAGCGAAAGATATGTATCAACACCATGAAGTGTTTAGTATCGGATATTATGTGTATTGTTCATATAACGATTCATTATCTTCATATCACTCGCGTCGCAGTGCTGATTGTGTATCGTGGTTTGTCGAAGAACTAAAAAGTCTAGCACTGCGGATAAAAGAAATGTTCTGCGACAACGTGCCAATGGTATATTTAACACCGAGTGAGTGGGCTAGTTTTCGAACCACCACTCAATGTCACATATGTAAGAAACCATTTGCGCAAGAAGATGTACGTGTTCGAGATCATTGCCATTTGACTGAACGCTATAGAGGCCCTGCCCATTCCAACTGTAACTCAAATTACAAACAGTCATTTTTCATTCCTGTAGTGTTCCACAATTTATCCGGCTATGATGCGCATTTCATAATCAAGGAAGTAGCCACAGCGTTCGAAGGAAGAACCGATGTGCTTCCAATTACAAAGGAGAAATACATCTCTTTCACGAAACATGTTGAAATTAAAGACGATTCAAAGCATAGGATCCAATTGCGCTTCATCGATTCGTACAAATTCCTCAACACCAGTCTCGACAAATTAGTCTCATTTTTGACCGAGGACAAACTCAAAATTTTACGCATGCAATTTTCAACTCTGTCGACGGACAATTTCAATTTGCTGACGCGAAAAGGGGTCTTCCCTTATGAATATATTGAAGACGTGACCAAGCTAGACGACACTTGCCTACCACCACGTGACGCATTTTATAGTTCCCTGACAGATGCTACAGTATCCCAGAGCGAGTACGCACATGCGGAGAACGTTTCGGAGCGGTTCTCCATTCGAACGCTGGGTGACTATAGCGATTTATAGTTGAAGACAGATGTTTTATTATTAGCGGATATTTTCAAATACTTTCGAAATGCGTGCATTGAGAGCTATGGCCTAGATCCCGCGTATTGTTACACGTTGCCCGGGTATACCTGGGATGCGATGTTAAAACACTCGAACGTCAAGTTTGAATTACTAACGGACATCGATATGGTTTTATTCGTTGAGCGGGGTATACGCGGTGGTCTTAGTCAATGCTCAAACCGATATGCACATGCTAATAATACGTATATGAAGTCGTTTGATCCATCGAAAGCATCGTTATACTTGATGTATTTTGACGTCAACAATTTGTATGGATGGGCAATGTGTCAACCCTTGCCATATGCAGATTTTCGATGGGTCAACGACGTGTCCAATTTTGATCCATCTTCCATCGGGCTAGATTCACTTACAGGCTACATCCTTGAGGTCGACTTGGAATACATTTTGCACACATTTCATTACATTACACACATTTCATCTTTTTATTATTTCACAATAGAATATCCCTCTCTTGCACACTTCACACATCTCAAACACTAATACATAATAGCAAATAACTCAATATATTAACATAAGTATAACCTAAACATAACTAACAGCATTGTTATACAAAACGACATAAAACTATACAATTGAATCATGACCAAAAACGCTCGTATATATAATTTTATCAAACATTATTGTAATTTATTCTTAATAAAAAAATGTGTATCACAATATATACAGAATAACAAACTTCTGAAGAGGACCCGAACCGAGGGCCGAAACGTAAACATCCTCTAGTTCCATTCTGACTTTGGAATACCCTTCATTGGCCGGACCGAATCCGAATCCACACGATCAACTTGTCATCCACACGGCCGCACACATCTCCGACTCATTCGACTTGGAATATCCCCAATCTCTACATGATGCGCACAAAGACCTACCGTTTTGCCCAATACACGAAAAACCACCGGGTAAGCAGCAGGAAAAGCTGCTAGCAACTGTCTGCGATAAAAAAACGCTACATCATTCACTATCGAAATTTACAGCAGTGTTTACGTTATGGACTTTGCCTCACGAAAATCTATAGCGTCTTACAGTTTACACAATCCCCATGGCTGCGTTCGTATATTGAGTTGGATACTCAATTTCGAACGTTTGCCGAAAACGATTTCTAAAAGAATTTATTCAAATTAATTAATAATGCGGTGTTTAGCAAAACACTGGAGAATGTGCGCAATCATGTAGATGTAAAGCATTTAACAAAATGAGAGGGCAGGTATGGCACGGAGGCAATGATTGCGAAGCCAAACTTCCACAGTCGAAGCGTTTTTTCCGAAAACCTCGTTGCCGTAGAATTGCGTAATCTCGAGGTGAAGTTCAACAAGCCGATATATGTGGGTATGAGCATACTCGACATATCCAAAACGTGCTTGTATGGATTTCATCACGAGTATATGGTACCATTGTATCGGAATAAACGTAAAGTGATGGATACCGATACAGATAGCCTCATATATGCCATTGAGAGCGAAGATGTATATGCAGACATGAAGTGCGACATTGAAAAATTTGATACGAGCGACTATTCAGCGGACAATAGATATGATATGCCGCTTGTCAACAAGAAAGTACCCAGTCTCATGAAAGACGAATGCAATGGTGCAATTATGACCGAGCTCATTGGACTTCGATCGAAAATGTATGCGACAAGTGTCGAGGGTAAGAAGGATACTAAAAAAGTTAAAGGTGTCAAGAGCAGTGTTGTGGCTAGGACAATCACGTTTGACGATTATGCCCGATGCTTGAAGGAAGACATTGAAATGATACGTAGTGAAACGTGTATTCGATCGAAGTTGCACAAGGTCTACACCGTTCGTGAGACGAAAAACGCTCTAAGTCCTCATGATAATAAGCTGTATAACATACCTGGGACCTCTGATACCCTACCATGGGGGCATTACAGAATACCGTCGTGAAAAGTTTTGTAATTTTTTTTTTTCCACAACCTTGATGTAAAATTGTGTATATTTTTGTGAATATTAATGTATAAAACTCGTGAAAATTATGTATATATTTTTTTCACTCGATGTTAAAATTATGTTTGATGTATATATTTAATTGTGCAAGAATGGATTTATTATTTTCCGTAAATAAAGACGCAGACTTTTCATAATCACATGTGTTTATTCACTCTATCCATCTCCTCACGTTCCACGAAAAAGGGCGAAGGCGAGAAGGGGGGAAGCAAGCCTGCTGTGGAGTCGGTGGAGGCCTTGGAGGGATGCGGGGACGACCAGCAGGTGAAGAGTCATAAAACATACATATTTTTCCATTTTCTTTATTATCGACTACAAATTGGATTTACTTATCCAACTATTGTGGCTATTGTCGAAACCTAACCACTTTACAAACATTCGATTACCGCGCTTCTTGGAATGCCGCTTCAATGAGATACATATCGGGGTGCTTGACCCTGAGAAGCTCTTGTTCGTAGAAACCACCGGCGATCGGTTCATCTTTATGGTCCTTCAAGTGGTACGTCACGGGATGAGTTTTTTTCACACGATAGATTGTAAATATTTCCGTTGTCCAGTTTGGGGTGTAACCCTTTTCGAAAACAGTCTTAAATTTGCTGATTCTCACTTTATCACCAACGGCGAATTTTCAGGGGGGATTGTCTTTTTTTTTCGCAAAATTTACCGCTTTTTGGGAATTTTTTTGTGAAGAAAGTATACAACGGAAAACTTGTGAAACTTGGCATATAGTTTTATTGATCTGTTTACTACATACAAAAAAATTTTTAAACAATTTCATCAAAAAATCCGCCTCCCACCCCCCTCGACGCGCGATGGTCCTTTTTTGATGGTGTGCACGATTTCTCAAAAACTATTCAACCGATTGCCTTCAAATTTGGACAGAATGCTCAGCTGACATCCTTTTATCGTTTGATGAAGCAAAAAAGCAATACGTTTAATAGTTTTTTATTTATAACAAAAAATCGATCAATTTTTTTCGGAAAATCGATACTTCAAGTTCAAAACGTCACCAAATCGTCAATTTTTTTTCCCCCTTCATCGAACGATAGCTATATGTGTCTAAAGTAAAATGCTTTTTGGGTTTTTGTTGCAGGATGAACGTGAAGGCTGTAATCGTTCACACCATCAAAAAAGGACCATCGCGCATCGAGGGGGGTGGGAGGCGGATTTTTTGATGAAATTGTTTAAACATTTTTTTGTATGTAGTAAACAGATCAATAAAACTATATGCCAAGTTTCACAAGTTTTCCGTTGTATACTTTCTTCACAAAAAAATTCCCAAAAAGCGGTAAATTTTGCGAAAAAAAAGACAATCCCCCCTTAATGGTGCGGTGTACAGAATCGTTGTACTTGGCAATTAGATTATCAAGAATATCGATCCACTTATAACTACCACGAAGACTAAATTGCATCCACATCTTGTTCTTCAATTTACGATTGAAACGTTCGCAAAGGGATGCCTTCAAGTTGCTATATGTTGAATACATGTGAATATTGTACTTTTTCATGATGGCCTTGAAGTCACAATTGTAGAATTCTTTTACCCGATCAACGTGTAAGTTCTGCGGTATGCATCCCTTAACGAGGATCGACTTCATTGCTGCTGCTACATCTTTACCACTCTTACTCAGCATTGGCACGGCCCAGGCGAATTTTGAGAAGGGGTCGATGACGGTGAGGAGAAATTTGTGTTTGGAGTTGCGACGCGCGTATGATGAAATATCGACGAGATCAGCCTGCCAGGTCTCGTCCAAGCCACGGATGTCCACATGTCGACGCGGATAGTTTCGTCGAGCAGGCTTATGTAGCTCCAGCACGAGAGCGCCCCTTTTTTCGTTTATTTTCCAGTCCACTCAGTCGTGCGTCCAATTCAACAATGACGTTTGAATTACGAATCACCAAATCTTGTAGAGTTTCGACATCGGCCTCGAGTGTCCTCGCAATGTCTCGTGTCGTAGCTTCAAGTCCATTAACCAACAACTGACTACTCTCATTCATTTCTTTGCGTACGTTCTTAATGATAGTTCGAGATTTCTTTTCTAACGCACTTAGAGTGATGGCGTCATCTTTTCCTTCCGGATTTGCAATGTTACACAATCGTTTCTGGCCCATGTCATAATGACCATCTGCGGTAATTCTAAAGCCAATCCCAGGTCGACCTGAAGGACCTCGCTTACTGTGGAGTACACTCCTACTCGAATGACGTCCACACACATCGACACTCATGATGAGAATGCGTAAATTCTCCGATGTCGAGTTAATAAATGATTTCAGCTTCGCGCAATTCCTCAATAATCGATATAATTTCATTCGCATGTGATGAATTTCCGGCTGCTTGGGATGCCAGAAGCAAGCAAAGACGATCCCCTAGCTCGTTTGGATTATCCCAATAAATATGGTCCAATTGGGTGTTTTTTCTAGCTAGCTTATACTTTGGCATACCCTGTCCCACAATGATGATCGACTATATTTGCGATATATGTGTTAAATTTGTGGCTGGTGTTACGTCGTATAGCCTCACTAGGCTTATACATTTTTTTGTGAGCATTCGTCGCAATGACAATTTTTTTATAGGTTTTCAAATCGTCCGGTGTGTGAGTTTCGACATTAGGCACTTTTTTAAACAACAGCTCCGTCAATCCAACAGTTTTCTCATAACTCGCATCTCTTACACGAATATGTTCAAAGTCGAAAATTATCGGAGAATTGCCAATCATTAATTTGTTGTCAGCGAGATTTCGTACACCATATAATACATCCAAGCTTGTGTTACGTACCGAACGGTACCCCGGGTTTCCCGAGTGAAATATTATTTTGTGGGCTGCTCTGCTCGTCCCATACGGGCCCGAGTTCTCTGGGAGGATAAAGGGGAGGATGCCAGAATATTTTGGTGCTTCCGATTATAACATGGTTTATTTATTAATAGTAGCCGACTTACAATGTTGTTAACGCCTGAATGAGTAAACACACATACACACCACACACATACACACTCACTAATTTTAACAATATAGAACTGGCAAATTCGATACAAAGTGATTTAACGGCGCGGCTCGGGTTGTGTTTTCAATTGGAAGAATGGAATTAGATGTAATTATGATTGCGTCTCTATCGCGGCGGTGTCGACTGCGCACAAGTCTGACAATCCTGTGCAACCACCTTTGCACCGGGTTCACTAGGGGATACTATCCACCTCCCAAATGCAAGGGAATTATGGTTGCCGCGGAACGCTTTGTGCGTGAGTAGGAATCCGAACCCAGGGAACAACCCTGTAGACGCGGTACTCGCGACACCATTTTAACGACCGAAGACTGACGGACGCGAACCCGTGAAGACGCGGGAGTCTGGGATCGCGACTTGCTTTCGGCCGGAGTTATACCCCAACACCAGGTTACTTCCGTGGCTAGATGGGAACTAAAAATCTTCACCGCCACCGGACCGATGTTAGCTCGGTAGCTATTACTCCGGTGGGGGTATTTGACAACGTCCACGGAAAGTTGCTCGCTCCCTAGTGGTCGCTCCGGTGGGGGTTTTTGACAACGTCCACGGAAAGTCGCTCGCTCCCAAAGTCCCACGGTCGAACTCCGCGGATCAGGCGATGCTTGATCAGCGGAATTCGATCGGGTACATCCGGTCTCACTATCGGCGTTTCCACACCCGACACCGGATAGAGACACGAGGCGACGAAGTCGTCGGAAAATAATGAAAGTTAAACCGTTAATAAAAACCCAATTATTGATATTATTGAACAAAACATTTAAAGTTTACGGAGACGTGACACCCACCCCCCCTTGAGAATAGTCGACGTCCTCGTCGACGGTTATAATTTTAAACCTGAGTTAGTTAGTTTTTTTTCATATCGAGAGATTACACATTTTGGCGATAGCCTGGTGGTTTCCGATGTAGTACATTCTTTTCTCGATAACTTCTCGGGAGATCGGTAATTTTGGAATTTGGGACCGAGAGACGGTGGAGGCGACGGAGCCAGCCCGCCAGCACTCCTCCGTTTTTGATTGGCAGTTTTGTGTCTCGGCTCCCGTACGTGCGACATTACAAAGTACTTGATATATCGTTGCATGACGTATATACAGGGTGAACGTTTCAAGTTGCTGCAACCAAATATCTCGAGGGATCCACTTTAGGAAAAAATGTTCCCATTGACAAAGTTAAGTTGACCTTACAATAACCTTAAAAATTGCCATAAAATAAAAAATAATCAATCCCATAATTTGTGTTGCGTGAAACTATGTAACTTTTGTCCCAAAGTTTCCTTCGTTTAACGTCAATATTTCAAGATGTTTTGAATATTCGGATTAATTGCTGACAAGATATTCGATAGAAAATCTTCCAAAATTAAAGTCGAACGAAACCAATATTCGATCAAAAGTTACACAATTACTCACGGAAAAATACCTTCCCATTCAAAAAGTAGAGTTAAAAAAATAATCAATTCCAATTTTTCCGTACCTTGAAACAGCTGAACCTTTATTTAAACTCTTTTTCCCCAAAGTGCATTTTTCTCGAGATATTTCGTTGTGTTGCTCAGTACACCCGGTATAAGTTTTCACGGTAGCCTCATGATATGTCGCCACGCAATGCACGGAGATCCCTAACGCAACAATGCTCACAGCTCGAGGACTTGTTGCACCGCGGTGACGATTGATCGCGCGCCGACGCCATAAGCGTCTACGAGGACAGCCGGTGGCCCGGAGCGCGGAATTTCCTCGACGGCGAGTCTCTTGAGGACGACGTCGCGCTGGAGTGCGAGTGCCGAGGCGACGGCCTCGCCGTTGCCGCCCTCCGGGTAGTGATCCTCGACGGCGATGACGCGACCGCCGACATCCTTCGCATTCTTGATGATCATCTCCCGATCGATTGGTTTGATCGTGAAGGGATCGAAGACTCGTGCATTGACGCCTGCCTTCGCGAGCTCGTTGGCCTCCTCGTTCTTATAAAGTACCGCCGTATTCGGTCGCGATGTTCTTATGAAGCAAATTCCCTTCGTATTGGCGGCGATCTCCACAGCCCGTTCCGCGGACACAGCGTCACTCGGATAGAACACGGTTGGGCCCGGAATCAAGCGAAACATCGCGATATCCTCGAGGCCCATCTGCGAGGGACCATCCTCGCCGATCGATACACCACAGTGCGAACCCACGAAATTCACGTTTGATTGCGATATCGCCCCCATTCGGATCTGATCGAAGGCACGAGTGAAGGAGGTCGCGAACGCCGAAACGAAGGGGACCGTGCGATTTCTGCAGGCCGCACCCGTCGCTACACCGACGAGATTCTGCTCAGCAATGAAACACTCGATGAAACGTTCCGGGTCGACGCTCTTGATTTTTTTCCAGCAAACGTCGAGTTCTTCGTGTCACCGTCCAGGGCGATTACTCGGGAATTATTCTTCGCGATTTTTGCAAGGGCGACGCCGTAAGCGAGACGCGTCGCAACCTCGTCCCCGAGCTTGTAACTAGGTGACGTGTCGACCTTGGGGGCGTCCTCGACGAGTGGTTTTTGCGGCCGCAGACCGAGCGTCCCGGGATTCCTGATGAGCGAGGTCGAGTGCTTGACGACCTCATCGGCTTTGGCGCCGAGGGCCTTTCTGTGCCAGTTCTCGAGGTCCTCGATGCTTGGGAACTTCTTGCCCTTGAAGGTCTAGGCGAGAATCGCGGTCGGTCGGACCTTCGTCGTTTGGGCCTCGTGGAGTGCCTTGACGAGCTCCTTGACGTCGTGACCATCGACGACGAGGGCGTTGAAGCCAAAGGCGTCGAGGCGCTTGCGATAAACCTCCATATTGTGCTGGAGGGAAGTCGGCTCGCTCTGGCCTAGCCGATTTATGTCGAATATCGCGCAGAGACTCTCCTGCAGGAAGAGCGCTCGGGTCGTGTCGCTCCGAGGCACCTGGGTCATCCCGTCGGGTGGACAGAGGAGTCAGCAAGTCCTCCGTTCCTTCCGCCTGTAGTATCGGAGTGAGGATCGACACGTGAGAGCGGGACCAGGCTGATAGTAGTGCTGTTCTCGACTCGCAGACACCCGTAGGCTGGTGAGGGTAGTCGTACGCGTCGTTAATGTTGTTGTAGTACTCCGGCCCCTCGTACGACTACTTCCCGCCGGGCCTTTCCGAGCAGGCTATACGGAGGGCTGTCAAGCGGGAAAGAGAGAATAGCCATCCCTCTTGGGTTGGTGGTACGTCCACTCTTCTGAGTGACCCGGATGCTCTCGTACGTAGGGCGGTCAAGCAGTGGGATGTGCGCTGCAATCGACACCTTATACCGGTAGGACAGTAGGTCCGTTTTTCCGCGAAATTTTCCGGGCGCAAGTGGTCCAGGGAGAGGGGAACTCCACCCCTCCGGCGTTGAGTAGCACCTCCTTGGCCACGGCGATTAGCTGGTCCTTCGTCACCACCTCGGGGTCGAGTCGACCTTTGTCAGCCGCGGCAATGGTCCGACGTACCGGGAACACGCGTCGATGTACCGTTCTAGTTTCGCTTCCACTCGATTGGCGTAGTTGGTCAGAGTCAGGTTGTACTGGCCCAGAGCAGACTGGTTGGTGAAGGCCTGCAATTCCTGGTGTATCCGTGCCGCAAGTCCATACACGTCGTTGACACGGCGAGTCTCCTCGGCGTGTTCTCGCTGCAGGGTTTGGAGGTGGGTGGATACGATGTGCATTTGTTGTCCCACCAACAAAATGTATGATCCGACTCTGATCGTGCAATAGCCTGTCGATCTGCCCCGTGATGTAATGGGCATCGTCCTCGTTGAGCGTCCCGAAAAGCGACTTACTCACACTCCCGACCGATCCGAATGGAGCGGATCGTTTCTTCATCGTGGTGGGGGAAGGGGGCAATCGTACATCCGATCGATCGATTAATCCCCATAGCTCGCCCACAAGATGCCTCGCGTGAGTGAAGCGAGTGAGGAGGTAGTCCTTCCGCAGGTGACAAGCAAGGACAGTGTCGTGCTGCCTTCTCGAAGTACAGGCCCGGAAATGTTGTTGATAAAGGTGATTTGATGAGCTTCTTCCATTGTCGACTCGACGTGAGCGCAACTCAGCAGCAGAAGGACGGAGTAGAGGTTCCGCATAATGTTGTAACAGACGTTCTGGCGGCTTATTCTAACTGAATATTTCCTACGCGTGCGCTAGCTTAATCTTATCGACATGTTTTCGGAATCTCTACCCACTTTTGGTCTCCCAAAAGGACGTTATCCGCCAACCGAGTCGAGAGATTCATGTCGCTGATGACGGCAGACATACACGGAGCGAATTAAAAAGTAATTTTTGTCGTTAATTTTACGGTAAAAATTACCGTGATATATTTCAATGTGGTGACAAGTGAGAAAAACATAATAATTCGTATGTGACAATTTTTTTTTAACTCACATTACAGAAAATTTCAAATACGTAGCAAAAATTTTACTATACAGGAAGGGTAGAAATTGGAGACGGTAAAATTTAACATGTTTATTCGAAACTGTACCTACTGTCGGCCAAAAATCACCAACCGCACCGCACGCGGTATTTTACGACACCGCACGGTAAAGCTCACATGCGTCAACCTCAGAAAAAAACTTCTACATTGACTACCTGAGGCAGGGGGACACTCTACAAGAAAGAAGGGGTTTTTTTTTTAAATAACCATCTTTGGCTAGAAGGTACATTAAACTCTTAAC
Source organism: Ophion ellenae (assembly GCA_963210295.1). Taxonomy (NCBI): domain Eukaryota; kingdom Metazoa; phylum Arthropoda; class Insecta; order Hymenoptera; family Ichneumonidae; genus Ophion; species Ophion ellenae. The sequence goes on from OY723392.1 coordinate 4,817,830, forward strand.
CTCAGATCCTTTTTCTTAGTGCCTAAAGCGAGGATGAAATAAATTGATTGGTAAAAATAAATAATTTGTTATTAAGATTTTTTTCCTAAGAAATAAATGTTTTGTCTGTGCATATTTTGTTTGTTTCTATTTCCGCCATTTTACACCTAAATAACCGTACAAATATTTTTGGCCGGATAGATTAGTGAAATACCCCTATGTGCATCGTAGGCTCGAGTGGCGTGACTAATTTGCGCGCATATTATTTTGTCAACATTTGAAATCGTATTCACACTTAAAAATTTCATACCTCTGGAGTGAGGATAGTGACTCATAAATCCTTGTTCGATATTATGAAAAATGAAAATTTACGCAATTTGGAAGAAAAACTATGTTTTTGTGAGAGAGCACCTTTTCCCTCGTAATGACCTTACTGAAGACCAGTTAAATAAATTGAAAATCAATTTTGCACATTTTAAATCGGAAATGAAGAAAGGATGGATTAAAGCTCACAAAAGACCACTGAAACGAGACCGCGCACCCCTACTTGGTATGAAGGGGAATTTTTACCATGCGGTGCCTCAAAATCACCGTACCGAACCGCACGATAATTTTAACCAAGAGCACAATACATTCTCTTACAACACTCATTAAATTTTATAATAAATCTTAAAATAACTGTTATAAAGACGATACCTTTTTTATAGAGATTTTTAAAAGGCATATAATAATAAAATGCACAGTAAAATTTCGCTGATATTATATATATTTTTTTTTAAATTTAAGTTTTGCGTATTTTGTTACACATCAAAATTTACTAGAAAATCTGGTAAAATGTTCTATCTGAAGACGAAATTTTATTTTATTTTCGTGAAAATCTGTGTTTTTCATCACTGTGTTTTTCTTCTTCTTCAATCTGTGTTTTTCATCATTTTTGTGGTTGTCATCTGGTTACCGTTACTGCACGGTAATTTTTAACATTTCATTCTCTCCGTGTATGCTCGATCGAGGTGGACATTATTTGGGACATGTCCCCTGGCAAGGTTGGGTTTGCCATGACCGGTCGCGAAGAGATTTCGACAGCCAATGGGGCGGTAATTTTAATTCAATAGAAACGAGGGAATATAAATTTAGTTCCGGATTTTTTTTTATAATTGAAAAATTTGGAAATTTAGAAATATATAAGAAATTAATAATAATAAATTAAATAAATAAATATATAAGAAATTTAGAAATATATAAGTAAGAAAGTCAAGAATTAATTCGAACACGGAGGGAACACTGTAATTCGGAAACCTTACAATTACACGAGCAGGTGGAGATTCTGGATTCACCAATCCTCTCAGAGAACCATCAGTAGCAGTATCCCACCGCTGCCACCAATTTGTTACGTACCGAACGGTACCCCGGGTTTCCCGAGTGAAATATTATTTTGTGGGCTGCTCTGCTCGTCCCATACGGGCCCGAGTTCTCTGGGAGGATAAAGGGGAGGATGCCAGAATATTTTGGTGCTTCCGATTATAACATGGTTTATTTATTAATAGTAGCCGACTTACAATGTTGTTAACGCCTGAATGAGTAAACACACATACACACCACACACATACACACTCACTAATTTTAACAATATAGAACTGGCAAATTCGATACAAAGTGATTTAACGGCGCGGCTCGGGTTGTGTTTTCAATTGGAAGAATGGAATTAGATGTAATTATGATTGCGTCTCTATCGCGGCGGTGTCGACTGCGCACAAGTCTGACAATCCTGTGCAACCACCTTTGCACCGGGTTCACTAGGGGATACTATCCACCTCCCAAATGCAAGGGAATTATGGTTGCCGCGGAACGCTTTGTGCGTGAGTAGGAATCCGAACCCAGGGAACAACCCTGTAGACGCGGTACTCGCGACACCATTTTAACGACCGAAGACTGACGGACGCGAACCCGTGAAGACGCGGGAGTCTGGGATCGCGACTTGCTTTCGGCCGGAGTTATACCCCAACACCAGGTTACTTCCGTGGCTAGATGGGAACTAAAAATCTTCACCGCCACCGGACCGATGTTAGCTCGGTAGCTATTACTCCGGTGGGGGTATTTGACAACGTCCACGGAAAGTTGCTCGCTCCCTAGTGGTCGCTCCGGTGGGGGTTTTTGACAACGTCCACGGAAAGTCGCTCGCTCCCAAAGTCCCACGGTCGAACTCCGCGGATCAGGCGATGCTTGATCAGCGGAATTCGATCGGGTACATCCGGTCTCACTATCGGCGTTTCCACACCCGACACCGGATAGAGACACGAGGCGACGAAGTCGTCGGAAAATAATGAAAGTTAAACCGTTAATAAAAACCCAATTATTGATATTATTGAACAAAACATTTAAAGTTTACGGAGACGTGACACTTGCCTTTCTATTTGTTTATAATAGCAGGAGATATTTGCTGATCAGCTCATCGACATTTTGCGAGTCATCATCATCCTTATATATCAATTTAAACGAATCTTGTGTTTCACTCTTCAAGGAATCATGTGCCTCATTTTGATGTTTCATACTATTTAACGCATGTTCTTTTTCTTCTTCAACATTATCTCCCACATTTTTATCCTTAATTTCCTCCTTTACCGCCACCACCTCACCGTTTTTATACGACACCAATTTTTCCAATGGCCCCACTATAGGCTTAAAGACATCCTGTATTCTCTGCTGATCGCTATCTTTCCCAAGTTTCATCATTCGAAGCTTTCGTCTGATTACATCGCTCGCCTTGGCAATTTCACGCAATACATCCTTTTCACGCAACAATTGTTCGCTCTTCATGTTGTCACTACCATGGTATGCGCAATACTATCACTTCAACTACCAGCGATGAGTCATTTATCAATGGTGAGAAAGTAATCAAAACCTTGTCTATATCGACCTCCGTTAATATCGCTATCCTTGTCATTCGTGATAAATGCATACTTGTCAGAATTCCAGCATTTCACGCGCATGTTTTTAAAGCACGTTTAAGTCATATCCGTATTAACATGGTCATTGTAGATGTGTTTGAGATTCATATCATCCTGCTTGAAAACACCACGAAATTTGCATTATCCCTCACGAGATGTTTGGGGATTCGAGTGTATGTCTGACAAAGATAAAAACTGTCAACAATCTCATGGCGTCCCATGGAAAAGAAGGCCCGAACATTATCCTGCTTTTCGCATGCTATGTCATCAAAGATGAATATAGAGTTGGATCGTGCATCACTTGGTGCTATCACTTGTTCATGCGCCTCGAATGGATGATATTCAACTCCACTCACAGGTTCGAGTAGGTGTTCGAGCAACTTATACTTTGGCTGCTGGAGCGATTTGGAATACAAGTAAATGTTCTCAAATCTCAAACCATTCGGATGGATGATGAGAGTGAGCAAAGCGTTGGTTTTCCCACAATTTGATGGACCGCAAAACAGTGCACGTATGCTATCCGGCAATGAATTCCCATGACGTTTGTGTTTCTTTTTCCCTCCACGGTCTTCGACAAACGCGTCGAAATTTATCACGGGAAGTCCGCCTCCGATAGTTTGCTTCCTGGACGTCATCTCACACACGACTAACGGTGAAATCATATAAATAAGCTTCTTATAGGGATTATCCGTCAGTTTCGCATTGTCTTTAGACATGATTGTGCATGGGAAGAGTGGTAAAGGTTTGGTCAACCGCCTAATCAACAAACTCCCCGTTGAACTACATTTGCCTGGATATCAGTATTGTGGACCAGGCACAAAGTTGGCCAAGCGCCTTGCTCGTGGTGATCCGGGCATTGATACATTGGATACGGCTTGCAAACAACACGATATTGCGTATTCGAAAAATCCGGATAATCTTGAGGCGTGACATTTGGCGGATAAAGTGTTGGCTGAACAGGCTAGGCAACGTGTTACCGTGAGAGACGCTAGTATCGGTGAAAAAGCCAGTGCTTGGGGTGTGGCAAATATTATGAAGACAAAGAGAAAATTTGGCATGGGAATGAAGGCCCGCAAGGGTGGCGTTTGTTTGAAAAAGATAATTGGCGCTGCAAAGAAGACAATGATTCAAAGTAATGATCCGCATTAGATTATCAAATCAGCTCTAAAGGGTGCTCGTGAAGCGGCAAAGTTGAAAGGTGGTAAAGTGCGCACACCTCGCGTTCTACCTGTACCCCATAAAATTGGTGGTTTATTGCCCTTCCTCGTGCCCATTTTTGCGGGTCTTAGCGCTGCGGGTGCGTTGTCGGGTGGTGCGGCTAGTATAGTTAAAGCTGTAAATGCTGCTCAAGCAGCTAAGCGTGAATTGGATGAAAGTAAGCGTCATAATCGAAGAATTGAAGCAATTGCATTAGGTCGGGATCTACATCTGAAACCACATAAGCAGGGATTGGGCCTTCATATTAAGCCAAAAAACTAGAAGTAACGCTACCACACCAACCCTTCACCGACCGCGACCTACTCAAATATGCAAAAATGCTAAAGATTCCACATTTTCGTGGAATTTACATGCGCGATACATTGCCAGCGAGCGGACCTCTCAAATGTGAAGCAGCAATTGTAAATTTGAATGAAAATGTCGGTCCTGGAACACACTGGGCACAAAGACAAATATAGACTATATATATGAGGGAAATGACGTGGAGAATTCAGTTGTCAATTTACCAGCATCATGGATGATAGTTTGACATTGACCATATCTCGCTCATCGTCCATACTTGAGGCGCAATACTTTTCCCCCATCCAACTCTCGCCACACAAAAATTATACCTCCGGTCTCGTGGAATTGTTAACCTTTAACTCTATTCCCAATATCGACGTTGACCACGATAAACTTTACGTGGGAGATGAGGTGTTAATGATACCTACGAGCAGTTATAAAATAGAGGATATTGAGACGTTTGTACAAGCAGAGCTCGCGCGTAAAAAAACATCAGCATCAGCATTAAACCCAACAATAACACGCTACGCAGTGAGATCGAGTGTGATCGTGATGTCGATTTTGAGCCAAAAGATTCTATTGGTCATCTACTAGGCTTCACCGCATGCAAATTGGAAGCCAATAAAAGACACGAATCCGATCTTCCTGTAGCCATTTTCAAAGTGAACGCCCTACGCGTTGAGCGGAACATTACCGCTGGCGCCTATATTAACGGACAAAAAGTACACACAATTCACGATTTTTTTCCATCTGTGCCACCGGGCTATAAGATCATTGAAGTTCCCTCCCACGTAATTTATCTGCCAATCACGAGCCGAACGCTTGACACGATACAGCTTCGCATAGTGGATCAAGACGGTGAATTGGTAAATTTCCGCGGTGAAGTAATCACCATACGCCTGCATATAAAGTCGTGATGGGCATTGTTTTCAACAGATCTTCCAATAACAATAAACGGTCATGGATAAAAACAATCAGTCGCCGGCCAGCGCCCAAAGTGCTAACACCTCATAACGTGCTACTCTTGAAGAGTTTGGGTCTCAAACTGCGTGGCGAAAGCGTGTAAAAAATTATTTAGTCTGTGCTCTGCGCATCTGTTGCGTGAAATGGAAGAATAAATCGTAAACATTCAGACACCCGGGGACACCCCGATGTAATTAAGGGATATTCATCTCTCTCACCGGCCAAAAGATCTATGCTCGAGAACACTGGATGGCTCGATGTCGAAGAGACCAAGCAGATTGTAGATGTATCGGGAAACTTTGATGTCTGTATACCGCTCAGCATGCTCCTCGGATTTGCCGAAGATTACCGGAAAATTGTCGTAAATGCCAACCACGAGTTGATTCTCACGAGATCAAAGACCGATGACAATGCCATTGTACAAACAGCGCCCGAAGACTACAAACTCGTATTGCATAAAATAGATTGGTTTGTGCCGTATGTGACAGTCTCGGATCAGCCAAAAATCCAACTGTTAAAGTTTCTCGCCAAAGATGCACCAATTTCCATGAGTTTTCGAACATGGGAACTGTATGAATATCCATTGCTGCCTGCCACCTCCAAGCACGTGTAGTCTGTGAAAACTTCGAATCAGCTGGAGAAGCCACGATATGTCATCCTCGCGTTGCAGACGGAACGGAAAAATAAGAAACAACACAATGCGAGCCACTTTGATCATTGTAACCTGAGCGACGTCAAACCATACCTCAACTCGCAATGTTATCCATATGGAAATTTGAATTTGAACATTGATCAAAATCCATATACTCTTCTCTACGAGATGTATGCAAACTTTCAACCGACCTATTACAACAAGGAGGCTGAACCATGGGTGAGTAGGCTGGAATTTTTAGAAAAAGCCCCCCTCGTTGTCATTGACTGCTCAAAACAAAACGATTCGCGCAAGTCCGGTCCTGTTGATGTGCGCCTTGAGTTTGAATTGAAAAACAATATGCCACCGCAAACATCAGAGTACTGCATGATCCTCCATGATCGTATTGTCGAGTACAATCCAATCAGTGATGGGGTTAAAAAATTGGTATAAAATCATGCCAATGATCCGCGCCCACTTCAGTCAACATGGAGCTTCTCGTCGACGTGCAAGCGTTCAAGAGACCCGTCAACAAATTTGTCCTAAAGGAGATGTCCATCGTCAAACTCCATGAGAAGAACGCTGAGCCGCTAACATTCTTCTTCGATGCACCATTCGCCTGGGACGCTTTACCGGCCAAGTACAAAATGACAAACAAGTGGCTGGAACGCAATTATCATGGAATACGATGGGAACACAGCGGCATACCATAGGAGGCAGCTAGAACGACAATTCGAGGAATCTTCGAAGGAGTTCCTACGATCTATGCCAAGGGATTCGAGAAGTGCTCATGGCTATCGAGATTCACGGATTCAGAAACAAAAGTCATCGATCTGGAGACTCTCGACTGTCCATCGCTGCAGAAGTTGCCGAAAAGCGCAAACGTTAAATGTCCCCATCATTCCTTCAATACAAAATACAATTGCGCCAAAGCGAATGTAGAGTCGTTGAAAAGCTGGCTCTCTGTGTACGAAGCGTTGTGTGAGCGAGGGATTTTTTTTAAATGAATAAAAACATTTTGAACAGTACTGGTGCGATGGTCTAGTGGTTAGCGTGCTCGCCACTAAACCAGCGGACCGGGAGGTCCCGGGTTCGAATCCCAGTCGCGTAAATTTCGTCGTGAAATGTTTTTCTTCGGCATTTCGCAGCGAAATAAGACTAGTTCCACGACTGAGGGGCGAACTCGATGACTGGCTGTATTGGTATAGGTTTTCCGCAGTTTCCCTATACCCATGACAGAAATGTCATGATGAATATAATACAGAGGGGGAAGTCGGCTGCGGCTGCAACAGGGGGGAACAGGGAGAAGGATGGAGACAAAAAGGAGTAAACAGTAGAGGAAAGAACGGTCATAATGATGGGAAAGAATAGGTAACAAACGCGAAAAGCGTGTACCTAAGGAAAAAAACCAAAAAAACCATTTTGAACAAATGTCGTTCTCCATTTATTTCCTATATCTACGGCGAATACAGTTTGATGACAATTTTTTTTTACATTATATTCGATGAAAAAGTTTTTTTTGTACATTTTTACATAGGACCAAGCGTTGGAAACTCTACAATGATGACTGTGATGCAAACAGTCGTTGCACTCTACGATGGTGACGATGCCAGCTGCCGCTGAACTCGTTCTTTCCACCGTGCCTTCACGAGCGTTCTTTTCCGCCATACTCAGACTCGATGGAACTCGACGCTGTTGTATTTTCCACCAATGTACTTTATGTAGACTTGACCATTGCGCGCCAGTTGCAGCATACTCTCGAACATTTTCAGATCTTGATCGAAGGCCTTTACCAGCCGCGCTGGCAAGAAGACGGCAAACTCATTTGCAACGTCCACGTTGTAGCGTTTTCCAAACTTGGTCTGTACAGCTCTCATGTCCGTGATTTGATGATCCGAATGGACGTGGAGTTCTGACAGCTTCTTCGTTGGGAGGAATTCCGCCATCAGGCTGACTTTGTTGATATTTGAGAGATCCATTTTCACTCTTTTTCAAAGTTCTTTTCGGAGAAGTTGATGGTGCGGTGGAATAGTGCAGTCTGAGCTTGTTCCACGAAATCATAAGCTCCCTCGTAACCCCTCCACTCAAATTTTAAAAACTTCGCACCACTTATCCAATCATAGGCATGTGTAACAGGTTCAAACACGTTCGAAGAACCCCGCACGTAGAGAATTTCCCCCCTCGCAACACTTTTCACAGTGCCGACGTTGGGGTGGGGGATCAATCGTTCCGATGATGCTCCGGCAAACGATCCCACAGTAAACCAATAAAGTTACCCCAATACTTTAGGAGCAAGACCTTTGGAACCTGTTCGAGCTCGTTTTTGGTGAAGTCCAGGGGGTGCTTGGCCGGATGCACTGCGTACATACTCGCACATGTGAACATCTTGACGTAATCTTGTGGAATGAAACCTCGACGGGTTGAAACTTCTTTTGGAATAACGCTGCAGCTGCATGCAATAAATAAAGCATTTTATGGGCTTTGAAGGGTAACCCTTCATATGGGAACTATCGTTATCTCACTCTCGAAAATTTTCCTAGCCATAAATGGAAGTTTCCCACACACACACACACACACATGCACACACACACGCACGCACGCACGCACGCACGCACGCACACACACACACACACGCACACACACACACACACGCGCGAGCGCGCGCGCGCACGCACGCACACACACACACACACACACAAACACACGGGAGCGCGCGCGCGCGCACGCACGCACACACACCCACACACACACGCACGCACGCACACACACACACACACACAACACTCATCAACGCCGGCTCCCCCCCCCCCCCCCCCCAGGCGCTTCGTGGACCACATGCTCCTCTGTGACACGCGCCCCGGCAACCTCCTCTCGACCGTAGCGCCACCTTGGCTTCCATACTCTTGACACACCACCTCCCCTTGCGTCAGAATCGGCCTAGTACATCTACTGCGCTCGCCTCTCTAATAAAATATATTACTCCATCATAGAATATTCGGCGTCTGTCTCATGAATAAACCCAAACATAACATGGCGCAGTCGTCTGACACGAACTCACAAGTAAGATAACGGTAAAATAAAATAAAAATAAAAATAGGCAGTGGATAGTAGGTTTGTTCGCGCTAGCTACACTTTCTACACTTTTTTAGGGAGTGTACACTTTCGCGTTCGTTTTAACGGAAATGACGTCACGCGCCGCTGTTCGCGTTACGAGTGTAGCTACACTCTCGTGCCACTAACCCTATACTTTCTACACTCGATCTTGACGAGGTGTAAAAGTACACGAAAAGTATAACAGTGATATTACTAGCATAACCCCATAACCAGCGAAACTGTCAGTGAGTTTATAGAGAGGTGAGTACGACATAACCTAAAATATTTAAGGCAATCACAAACAAATTCTCATTTATTACGAAAAACAATCAATAATAAAGGTTCAAAATAACAAACTATTATAATTATCAATCTTTATCTATCAAGGTGATTAAAAAATTGACATGACCTAAAATGTATAAGGCAATCACAAACAAATTCTCATTTATTATGAAAAACAATCAATAATAAAGGTTCAAAATAATGAAGTATTATAATTATCAATTTCTATTGATCAAGGTGATAAAAAAATTGACAAGATATAATGACAATTGTTTATTTTTAATTCGCAGTATCAAACACATTCCATTCTACTATCAACGCCCTGCTGCAAATTCCCGTACGGGTTTTAGTGTCGGAATGTGTGGGAAAGCATGGGCCAGCCAAGGAAAGTGTGGGATCCCGTACGGTTTCCTGTACAGGATGAACATTTTTGTACAGGAACCTGCATGGGAACCTGTGTGGGGCAACGTAGGAAGCTGAATCCTGTACGGGATCCTGTACGGGAGAACGCAGGAAATAAATTCCTGTACAGGATCCTGTACGGTAGAACACGGGAAATAAATTCCTACGCGGGAACCTGCATGGGAACCTGTGTGGGGCAACGTAGGAAGCTAAATCCTATACGGAATCTTGTACGGAAGAACGCAGGAAATAAATTCCTATACGGGAACCTGTGTGGGGCAACGTGAGAAGCTGAATCCTGTACGAGATCCTGTACAGGAGAACGCAGGAAATAAATTCCTGAACGGGAACCTGCATGGAAACCTGTGTGGGGCAACGTGGGAAGCTGAATCCTGTACGGCATCCTGTACGGGAGAACGCAAAAAATAAATTCCTGTACAGGAACCTACATGGGAACCTGTATGGGGCAATGTGGGTGGCTTAATTTTTTAGACAGCGCTTAATAAGCTAATCACCATTGAATCAAAACAAATGTGAAACTTCTAATCTTTTAAATTTGTATATACACTTTCGTGAGAAAATAAATCATTGATCACTATTGTCAACGTTTTTGTGAAAATGTTTTATCTGAAGTCAAAAGTATTGTTTTTCAACGTGAGTCCCGGCCTCGCAAAATGGCGTGAAATATTTAATACACAGTTCTTAGTCAAAATTAATTAAACGCAATATCATAATGTTTTTTTTATTAAACTTTTTTATTATGTTATCATTTTACGTCTTACAAAAATGTGTTTACAGAAAATTGCAATAATATTATATGATTAATTTACTATTACAATGGCTATTAATAGAAATACAAGTTCGTTAGCGGTGCAATATATTCATCCTCGTGTACCTTAGTGTGGAAACACACCCTAAAAATGTTGGCAGTGGCGACTGCAATTAATTTTCTCTTTTTCTCAACAATTTTTCGTAACACAACACCGGTACTAAACAATAACAACAAACCAATGATGCATGTAAGAGTACTTTTTTTCATTTATCGTTTTTATTTTTTTTAATTATTACTTTTGTCACAATTAAGATAAATAAAACTGCAAAAACCAATTTGTAATTTTGCCTTTTCTCATTTTTGACATTAGGAACCTGTTCCCTGTACGAAAACACCACGTGGGATCCCGTACAGGATCCCATACAGAAACCCGTATGAGTCACCACCGGGAACCCGTACGGGTTCCCATACAGGATCCCATACAGGAACCCGTATGGGTCACCACGTGGGAACCCGTACGGGGTCCCTGTACGAAAACACCACGTGGGATCCCGTGTGGGATCCCGTACGGGATCCTATACAGGTTCCTGTGTGGGAATTTGCAGCAGGGCGCAAACAGAAGCTAACATGGAACAGGAGCAAAAAATTAAGTCAGCAGTGCTGCTCCGAGATTCAGAACAAGGCGGCTTAGTCGTTGATGCTGACAACAACGTGTGCATTTGTGAAGGTTTTGGATTTCTACAATCGTATCACTAACACTCCATTCTGTGTAAAACTGGCATCAATACATCCATTCTGAGCTCAATTACAAGTACAAGTTAATAATTTCAATAACACCGTTCATTGTAATCAGTTTACGAGATCAAAAACTTGAGGTTACACGGTATGTCTGTTTAACGGTTAGATGAGACTCCGTAATCTCATGTGTTGTTTGAGGTTAAGGTGTAGTCCACTAGGTCGCCGCCCTGTTTCCTGTACACTATCACGTTCGCGCTAGAGTTGCTTACCGGCGAGGAAATGAACTGCACTCCCTAGACACTGCCCTACTTCCGTTTACACTGCCGAGTGCAGCTAGTGCGAACAAACCTATCGTTAGAGCTGAACTAGAAACAGCCGCCACTTGTCGAAGGCCGGGTACGCGTGAATAGTGAATACTAAAAAAAAATAATAAATAAAAGATCGCAGACACTGAATCGAAGAAGGAAGGCTCCGAATGTGACGATATACCGACGCAAACTACATAAAGGAACAAAGTGAGATGGCGAGTGCAAATTTGTCTTCTCTTAAGCCGCCAAAAGCTCTCAGTTTCGAAGGGAACATCGCGGAAAACTGAAAAAATTGGGAAAGGAAATTCGAAATATACCTCATGGCAACAGAGTGTTCGAACAAATTGGAAGAAATAAAAATTGCGATTCTACTACACACGATTGGCAACGAAGCGTATGAAAAATACGACACCTTCGATTTTACAGCAGAGCAGAAGAAGAAATATAACGACGTAGTAAAGGCGTTTGAAACCTCTTGCGTACCAAAAAAGAATGAAAGTATTAGCAGACATCTAGTTTTACATCGTAATCAGGGAGAGTTTGAAAGTGTCGACCTGTTCTTGACCGACTTGAAGAAACTCAGTGCAGATTGTGAATTTAGTGACCTGAAAGATAGTTTAATAAAGAATAGAATCATCAGTGGCATACAAGACAATGCAATCAAAAATCGACTTCTGCGTGCAGAGGATTTAAAGCTCGACCAATGCATTCAACTCTGCAAAGCCGCAGAACTAGCCGAACACCAACTAAAGACTCTAAAAAACCAATCCGAAACGGTGAACTCAGTACGAGTGGGAGGAAAAATTCCACAAATACAAGGAAAACTGTGGCTCATCTACATCGAGCGAGAACAAAGATCGTCGTACTCATCGCTATTCGACGAAACCGAGTGAGCCGAGACAAACGGTTAACCGAAATGTAAACAAGTGCTCGAAATGCGGATATACACGTGCGTATAGAAACTGCCCTGCGTATAACAAACAGTGCCGAGTATGCCGTAGAATGAATCACTTTGCTCAATTCTGTAGAAGAAAAAGTCGAAATATTAACGCGATTGACACACGCGAAAACAACACCAACGCGCACTTCCTGGGCAGTATTGGTATTGCCTCGGTGAGCAGTGTGGATTGGCGTGAGTCGATCAGGCTTGTTGATTATAACGCTGAAATTAAATTCAAAATAGACTGTGGATCTCTGTACAACATTCTCCCGAAGTGTTACCTAGACGAATGTAGAATTCTCGAGCAACTGGATCCCTGTACCGAGAAGTTTACCGACTACATCAAGTCTGAAGTGAAGATGTTGGGAAAAATAAGACCCCTGTCCAAAGTCAAAGATCATGTGGAGTGGCTCGACTATTATGTTGCTGATGAATTTGACCGGGTGCCTCTCCTGGGACTGAAGGACTCTGAGAGGATGCAGCTGATAGTTCGACTTCTTCAATACTTCAATCAAAAACGCTGACAAACTGGTTCAAGAAAACAATGATATATTCGGAGGCCTAGGTCAACTTCAAAACTACGAGTACGACTTCAAACTGCAAGAAAACTACGTCGGTAAAGTAGTACCCTGCCGGGGTGTGCCGTTTAAGCTAGAAGACGCGTACAAGAAAGAACTTTATAATATGGAACGTGACGGAATAATAGCAAAAGTTGAAGAACCGACCGAATTTGTACATCCGGTTGTTATTGTAAAAAAAGATGATAATACATTGCGGATTTGCTTAGACCCACAAAATTTAAATACTTACCTATTACGCGAACATTACAGACTTCCGACGTTTGAGAAAATCTCACCTAGGATGCAACGGGCGAAAGTGTTTTCAATTTTAGATGCCAAAAAAGCATTTTATCGAATCAAGTTCCTAAAAAAAAAGTTCAAATCTGACCGCCTTCCAAACACTGTTCGGTCGATATAAATTTCTAAGAATGCCTTATGGCATCAAGTCGGCCTCGGAAATTTTCGATAAAAGATATACTGAGATTTTCAAAAACGTCGAAACTGTACAAGCATGCATAGATGGCATGATTGTTTGGTCTAGAACGGAAGCAGAACACATGCAAACTTTGGAACAAGTGTTCGAAAAGGTGCGAGAGCATAATGTTAAATTAAACAGAAATACATGTAAAATCGCTCAGGAAAAAGTAAAGTTCTTGGGACACGTCTTTTCGTCGGCTGGCGTTGAGATTGATCCAAGCAAGGAAGAAGCAATGAAAAAAACAGAACGCCTTGTGATACAAAAGAACTCGGATGACTTCTCGGCATGGTTACTTACGTTGCAAAGTTTGTACCAAGATTAACTGACTTCACAGATCCATTGAGAATGCTGATGAAAAAAGATGCAGAGTTTAAATGGTCGTCAATTCATGATAATGCGTTCAAAACAGTAAAGAAAATGTTGTGTAACAGCCCAGCTCTGCAATATTACAATCCGCACGAGAAATGCACTTTGAGCGTAGATGCTAGTGGCACAGGAATAGGCGCTGTTCTTTTACAAAATGATCGTCCAGTGGCGTATGCGTCGAGAGCGTTTACGAATACTTAGAAAGCGTGGGCTCAAATAGAATAAGAAATGTATGCGATAGTTTATGGTTGCGAAAAGTTCCGTAAATACGTCCTAGAAAAACTGACCAATGTAGAGAGTGACCACAAACCACTAGAGTCGATACTGAAAAAACCGATAAATGACATTCCGCCCCGTTTACAAAAATAAGACTTCGGCTTCAACCGTATGACATTCAAATATCCTACAAGCCTGGAAAAGAAATGTTCCTAGCTGATACGTTGTCACGCTCTCATTGGACAATTGAACCCAAGGATGATGAGGATGGAAACAACTGTGTATTATTGATAGATCATGCAGAGTATATGGGCAATAAACGCAAAATTCAATTCCAGCATAAAACGAAAACAGATCTACAGATACAAACGCTTCGAAATATGATCCGCAACGGCTGGCCAGAAGACCCACGAGAAGTGCCAGAGATTATTAAACCGTATGTAACCTTCCAAGACGAGCTTTGGGAGTGAGATGGCCTAATATTAAAAAACAATCGCATTATAGATACGATGCCCACACAGTTCAAGAAATGACATGCTTATGAGGCTTCATTATAATCACTTAGGTATAGATAAGACAAAAGCAAGAGCTCGCGAAATTCTATTTTGGCCAGGAATGTCAAAAAAAATTGACGAACTAGTAAGTACGTATACGTAACAATGTAAGAGAACCGTTAATGGTACATGGTGTTCCAAATAAGCCATGGGAAAGATTTGCCACCGATATCTTCTACTTCAGAGGACGTCACAACCTCTTGTTAGTTGACTACTTTTAGAAATGTGTTGAGATTGGTATCTTGCCGCATCTCGACAGTCAGTCAGTAATCACCGTATTGAAGTCGAATTTTGCCAGGCATGGAACCCCAAAAATAGTCCAATCTGACGGTGGTCCACAGTTCAAATGTCAACAATTTATAAATTTCGAGAAAAGTTGGGGCTTTAGTTTTCATCACGTTTTCATCACCATTCTATCCAAGATTTCTGAAAAAAGCCGACTTCGATAAGAAGGATCCTTACCTTGCGCTTTTAGAATATCGAAACACTCCGATCTCATCGAAAATAGAGTTGCCCAACAAGCTAATGTTTGGAAAATGAATTGCAGGTACGTCGCCTAATTTTCAATTTGTAAACGACGAGAAAGATAAAGAAACAAAGTTTAAACTGCAATTAAAGCAACATGTTCAAAAGGAAAATCATGATAAAATCTCAAGAAAACTGCCTGAATTCGACATAGGGCAAAAGGTGAGAGTTCGCAGCAATGACAATAAAAGTTTTGACCGTAGTGCTTTAGTGGTTGAAAAAGCCAAAGGATCAAGGTTTGACAAGAGAACAGATATTTTATCTATGAAACATTGAAGCATCTTTTTATATTGAAAACATTGAAGCAAGCAATATCGCTTCGACTTTATATTATTATTACGGTGTTTTTCTCAAATCGAAAAATAACTGCTGGACAATTTTTTACATTTTTTACCTTAATGAGTAATTGCAATTTCTTTCGTGTGATTTCCTTTTTATTTTAATTCAAATATGTTATCGTCAGAATTATCGCGTTACCGATTCGCTGATTACGAGTTTTAATATAAACAGATCGCAAAGCATTATTCTTTGACTAGGAATAATTTATCATCATAATGACCTGAGTTAATGTATTCAAGAATAAAAAAATTATCATTTAAGACGTTTTCCACCGTTCGTTGTACAAGAATACAATACAGGAAAATTTTTTAAGTTCCTTACAGCACTGAGCAATTGCAATTGCTTGTGTATGATTATCTTTTATTTTTTATTTAACCCTAAAACTCATGAATCGGGTCCGGTCGCACCCCGATTTTTATGCAAAAATTGAGGTTTTTACCGTTTTTCAGTCTTCAAATGGATTGTTCACTAATGGGATGTTAATTAAATCAGATGCCTTGCACACTATTTACTTTCTTATAAAAATACGAAGAAATTAAGATATGATAAAGTCCATTTATCCCCGTAGGACCGTTGATTATGCAATTAATGCATAATGTTCATTGGGCATTGCTATATTAAAAATATTCTTCTATCTTTACGCATTTACGGAGATCTCACTGGTATATATCATTTTACGTCTCTCTTGCACGCAGCCCACTTCTCAAGTATCATTCTGCCTCAGACACAGCTCACTTCTCATTATTTATTTGTTTCGTTTCTGTCACACGCAGCTCACTTCGAGGTCTTAGCAAAAGTGGCGCCATCCCTGTTTGACCACATTTTTGTAGCCACATTTTTCAAGTCTCTTCATAAGAGTTCGGACTTCTCCCACTCTAGCCTCCATGGGTAAACCATTCAAATCGTTTGGTAGTTCCCCGTTCTTTCGCAAAATCAAAAAGAAAATTTCGATCCATAAGATAGAACGATGGGCAGCGGAAAAAGACTTGATAACCAACGCCATCTATCGAAAAACGTCGGATATTATTGCGACCAATCACAGCCTTGCGTTTCGGATATGCGTAATTTCTTTCGGTTCGGTCGAAGTGTATTAACAAATCTAACTATGAAAAAATCACATCGTTCTGCCCCTGCGGCTTCTGGCGACCAATCACAGCTCTCTATTCCTGATACACACGTATTTTGTGTTATCGTATTTGAATGATCGACAACCAAACGTCCCGAATAGAATACTAAACGCTACCGGATGTTTTTCTATCGATCGCAGCCCATTAGAACGTAATCGGACAAGAAATAACGAGTGAATCTACGCTGATAAATAATTCTGCCAGTGAGGCTTCTGGCGACCAATCCCAGCGCTCCATTCCCGATTCGCTGTATTTTGCGTTGGCGTTATTGAATGAACGACTACCAAACGACCTGAATAGAATACCAAACGCTATGATTTATTTTTCTATCGATTAAGTCGCATCACAATGAATTAGCCACAAAATAATGGGTGATTTTTTTGGTAGAAATTCCTTTTTCCGCTGCATCATGATCAACTGAACGGTGAGCTGTGATTGGTCATCACAAGTCGCGGCGAACAAAGAACCTATTAACGCACGCACGACTACTAAACGATTCGTGGATAAAAGCTTGATTAGTCAAACTGAGGGGGGAGGGTGCCAAGTAGTGGCCCGGTTTTTAAATCTCAATTTAAAAAAAGTAAAACTACCAAATATTTCAATGGGCTAATACACGGTACCAGACGACTACCAAACGATTCTTAAAACAAAGGCCGACTAGTCGGTGTGGGGGGGGGGGAAGCAGAAGACCGATTAGTATCGGACCATAATTCCCCCACCACCCCCAACTTCGACTAATCGGCCATTTTTTTACGAATCGTTCGATGGTTGTTTGGTAGCGTTTATTAGCCCATTGAAATCATCGTTTGGTAGTTTCCCGTTTTTTAAAAAATCTTTATTTAAAATTCGGTCCATAACTTGGAACCGCTCCCACTATGTCTAAGCGGCCATTTTCTTCACGAATCGTTTAGGCCCGGTTCCACAACTCTCGGTTAATCGAGTTAACCGGAGTTTCGCCAGCTCAGCGTGGTTCTGATTGGTCCAGTCGCCCTCAAACTTCGGTTAACTCGGTTAACCGAGAGTTGTGGAACCGGGCCTTAATAGTCGTTTAGCAACCAATCACGACCCTCCATTCAGGACTCACAAGTATTATGCATTGGAATAATTTCGTAATCGACTACCAAACGCCCCGGATAGAATACTAAACACTATAATATGCTTTTCTATCGATCAAGTCTCATTAGAACAGGATTAATAAAAAATAACCTGGGAATGTGCGAAAATAGGTCATTTTTCCACCGCGGCTTCTAGTCACCGATCATAGCTTTCCATTTATGATCCGCATGTATTTTTCATTAGCCTAATTGCATGATAAACTACCAAACTCCCTGAATAGAATATCAAACGTTGCCGCATATTTTTATTTTCATCAAGAATAGTTGGAACAAAAGTGGTAAAAGAATAACGGGTGAATTTGCGTTAATCAGCCGATCTAGGACTACGACTTCCGGCAACCAATCAGAACCGTCCACTGAGGATTCACACGTATTTTGCGTTGGCATAATTTAGCGATCGACTACCAAACGTCCTGAATAGAATATCAAACACTATTAGTTGTATTTCTATCGATTAAGCCTTAGTAGTCACACTTAGCTAGAATCACGTTATAGTCATACTGGGTCCATGGGACCCAGGCGTTTTTTAATTGTTATAAATAATGAAATAATGCATTGAGCGATATGGAAAAATTAGTAAGGTATAATTTGAACCTTGTTTAATACAAGGATATTGGTTAGATATCGAAAAGCGAATTCTAAATATGCAAAAAAAATTATGCAAAAAAGTCGTGAAAAATGACTTTTTTTTTACAAAAATTGCAGAAACTCTTGTAATTATTGACAAAAAAATGGTTTTATAATCAGAAAGCAATGTACTTTGACATAGACATAGCGGTTTTTGTGGACTTTTCAAAAAGTATATTTATTTCATCCAACGGACGTGTGATTTAGAAGGAAAGAATGAAAAGCTTACGCATATAAAAAATGTATGTCTGATTGGAAAAAAAAAGTTGTACGGCATAAAAATAATTTGTTTGGGTCCCGTGGACCCAGTGTGACTATTAAGGGTTGTCTTATCACAATGAAATTAGCCACAAAATGATGGGTGAATTTTTGGTATAAATTCCTTTTTCCGCTGCGACTTCTGGCGACCAATCACAGCTCGCCATTTATGATACACACGTATTTCTCGTTGGCGCAATCTAGTGATCGACTACCAATCAATCTAAATTGAATACCAAACGCTTCCGGGAGTTTTTCTATAAATCAAGACTCATTGAAGGGAAATCAGACAAAAGATAGCGAGTGCATGAGGGTTTTACAATTTTGCTCTGTGGTTGAACCTTCAGTGACCAATCGCAGTCCTCTCATCAAGACGCCCGATATCCGTTCTTGGTTCGGTTATGACTTTGGATCCTGAGCTGTCAGTCGAGGCGTGAATTTTTTTTTTCTTCGTGACCTCATTCGTAAATAATTATTTAATTGAAGTGTGCGCAAACTTATTACTAATAAAGAATCAAATCGAAGGAACTCAACAGGAAGTCACAGAAGAGAGATGACCTAACGACGAGCCGCCTGGATACCACGATAAACGTAGCCGGACAACTTTAACTTCTCAAGGGTTTTTTTTTCCTAATCGTTTGGTGGTCACCAATATGCAAATCCCAGCGTTTAGTAGTTAATTCATTAGTTACCCCGGTCGAAAAACAATCTACGTTTAGGCGCATACGATAGAGGGCCGTAATTGGTGATTTATAGATCCAACGGAATACGGCACAGTGATATTTCAATTCATTTATGTTTTTCTTCGCCGATCTCGTTTCAATGAGTTTCAAATGGACGATAATCGTTTGGTAGTGATTGGTAGCTTAATTAAAACGTTTGGTAGTTAATTCCTTAATTACGGCAATCAAAAAAGCATCTATGTTTAGATGCAGGCGATAGAGGGCTGTAGTTGGGTGCTCATGGATCCAATGGAATACGGAGCAGTGATATACCAAGGTCTTTATGTTTTTTCACCGACCTCGTTCCAATAAGTCTCATACGAAAGATAATCGTTTTGCAGTAATTGGTGGCTTAATTAAAACATTTTCTAGTTAATTCCTCGATTACGACGATCAAAAAATCATCTACCCTTAGACGAAGGCGATAGAGGGCTGTAGCTGGCTGCTGAAGGATCTAACGGAATATGGAGCAGTGATATTCCAATTTCATTATATTTTTCTTCACCAACGTCGTTCTAATAAGTCTCAAACAGAAGATAATCGATTGGTAGTGATTGGTAGCTTAATTAAAGTGTTTAGTAGTTAATTCCACGATGACGCCAATCCGAAAACCATCTATGTTTGGATGAAGGGATAGAGGGCTGTAGCTGGCTACTGACGGATCCAACGGAATACGGAGCAGTGATATTTCAACTTCATGTTTTCTTTACCGATCTCGTTATAATAAGTCTCACACGGAAGATAATCGTTTGGTAGTGTTTGGTAGCTTGATTAGACGAAAATCAATCGAAATTGATGATCGAAAAATCATCTATGTTTAGATGAAGGGATAGAGGGCTGTAGTTAGCTGTTGATGGATCCAACGAAATACGGAGCAGTGATTTAGGAATTTCTTTGTGTTTTTTCTTTCACCGATGTCGTTCCAATAAGTCTCGGATGGAAGAGAATCGTTTGGTAGTGATTGGTAGCTTAATTAAAACGGTTAGTAGTTAATTCCATTATTACGCCCATCTTAAAACCATCTATGTTTGGACGAAGGGATAGAGGTCGTAGTTGGCTGCTGAGAGATCTAACGGAATACAGTGCAGTGATATTTCAATTTCTCTATGTTTTTCTTCACCGATCTCGTTCTAATGAGACTCACACGGAAAATAATAGTTAGGTAGTGTTTGGTAGCTTGATTAAAACGTTTGGTAGTTAATTCCGTAATTACGCCGATCGAAAAAGCATCCACGGTTAGATGCAGGCGATAGAGGGCTGTAGTTGGCTGCTGATGGATCTAATGGAATACGGAGCAGTGATATTTGAATTTCTTCATGTTATTCTTTACCGATCTCGTTTTAATAAGTGTCAAACGGAAGGTAATCGTTTGGTAGTGATTGACAGCTTAATTACAACGTTTGGTAGTTAATTCCTCAACTACGCCGATCGAAAAATCATCGACCCTTAGACACAGGCGATAGAGGGCTGTAATTGGCAGCTGAAGGATCTAACGGAATACGGAGCAGTGATATTATAATTTCTTTATGTCTTTCTTCACCGATCTCGATCTAATAAGTCTTATACGGAAGATAATCGTTTGGTAGCGATTAGTAACTTGATTCAAATGTTTGGTAGTTAATTTCTTAATTACGCCGATCGAAAAATCATCTACCTTTAGACGTAGGTGATAAATGACTGTAATTGGCTGCTGAAGGATCTAACAGAATTCGGAGCAGTGATATTTAAATTTCTTTATGTTTTTTTTCACCGACCTTGTTCTGAGAAGTCTCAAACGGAAGATAATCGTTTCGTAGTAAATGGTAGCTTAATTCTAACGTTTGGTAATTAATTCCTTAATTACGCCAATCTAAAAATCATCTTTGTTTAGATGAAGGGATATAGGGCTGTAGTTGGCTGCTGATGGATCCAACGGAACACGGAGCAATGAAATATCTATTTCTTTATTTTTTTTCACCAATCTCGTTCCAATAAGTCTCATACGGAAAATAATCGTTTGGTAGTGATTGGTAGCTTAATTAAAACGTTCAGTAGTTATTTTCATGATTATGCCGATCGAAGAGCAATCTATGTTTGAACGAAGGGATAGAAGCCTGTAGTTGGCTGCTGAAGGGTCTAACGGAATACAGAGCAGTGATATTTCAATTTCTTTATGTTTTTCTTCACCGATCTCGTTCTAATGAGTCTCATACGGAAAATAATCGTTAGGTAGTGTTTGGTAGCTTGATTAAAACGTTTGGTAGTTAATTCCGTAATTACGCCGATCGAAAAACCATCTACGGTTAGATGCAGGCGATAGAGGGCTGTAGTTGGCTGCTGATGGATCCAACGGAATACGGAGCAGTGATGTATCAATTTCTTTATATTTTTTCAACGATCTCGTTCCAGAAAGTCTCAGACGGAAGATAATCGATTGGTAGTGATTGACAGTTTAATTACAACGTTTGGTAGTTAATTCCTTAACTACGCCGATCGAAAAATCATCGACCCTCAAGGATCGCAGCTGAAGGATCTAACGGAATACGGAGCAGTGATATTTTTTTATGTTTTTCCTCACCGATCTCGTTCTAATAAGTCTCAAACGGAAGATAATCGTTTGGTAGTGATTGGCAGCTATACTAGGTGCGCAACCAAGTTCCCGGGTTTCACACATGGATGGCGCTAGCGACACATGTAGTCGGCATACAAGTCCGAAATTGGATGTTTTATAGCTTGGACATCTGTTAAGAATACCCAGTCGTAATATAAACAAATATCGCAACACAACGACCTTTTTTCTACCCTCGAAAATGCCAAAGTTTGTGCCAAATAAACAGCATTTCCGGGAAGCATTGCTTTTCTGCTTCAACCTAAAAAAACAGCAGCTGAAGCACGTCAGTTACTTGAGGAGGCCTACGCCGAACATATACCATCAAAAACAATGTGTAAAGATTGGTTCAAGCGGTTCAGAAGTGGCGATTTTAAGACTGGGGACAAGGAGCGCTCAGGAAGACCGCAAACATTTGCGGACGCCGGTCTGCAAGCGTTATTGGATAAAGATGACACTCAAACAGAAGATCAACTTGCCGAGGCATTAAATGTAAAAAATGTATTAAGGCATAAAAGTGGGTGCCGCATGAGTTGACTGAGAGACAAATGGAAAATCGAAGAGCCACTTCCGAAATGGTGCTTTTGCGGCAGAACAGAAAGAGTTTCCTCCATTGAATTGGTACTGGCGATGAAAAATGGATATATTTCGAGAATCCCAAACGCAGAAAATCGTGGCTTTCACTTGGCGAAGCGTCAACATCGACGGCACGGCCAAATCGCTTCGGAAAAAAGACAATGCCCTGCGTTTGGTGGGACCAGAAAGGAATCGTGTACTCTGAGCTGCTGAAACCGTGCGAAACTGTCAATGGGCATCGCTACCGACAACAACTAATCAATTTAAACCACGCATTGCTCGAAAAGCAGCCAGAATGGGACACGAGACACGAACGTGTGATATTGCAGCACGACAACACTCCGTAGCCATCGCAGTTCCATCGTCCAGGACACCATAAAAACACTGAAATGGGATCTGCTACCGCACCCGCCGTATTCGCTAGACCTGGCCCCTTCAGACTATCACTTGTTCCGGTCGATGGCGCACGGCTTGGGTGGTCTACACTTGGCCAACTACGATGCAGTACACAATTGGTTGGACGAATGGTTTCAGTCCAAAGACGCGTCCTTTTATCGTCGCGGTATTTATGTATTGCCAGAGAGATGGCAAAAATTTGTAATTAGCGAGGGACAATACTTCGAATGAACCATTTTGTGTGTTTGTCTTGAAATGTTCGATTTTTTATTGGTAAAAAAAACCCGGAAAGTTAGTTGCGCTAATACTGTAATGGACTTGTCCTCATTCCGCGTCTGTTAACGACCGGCAAAAGTTGCTTCTTTGCACATTTATCTCTTCTGCCATTTTTTTTATGAAGGGATGCGCAATCTTTCCATTCGTTGAACTAAAGAACTCTTGCAGTTTGCCAGGTGCCTTATCCCTTTTTTCGTATTCGAACGCTTGCATCAACAGATCCAACCTGTCGAGGTCCTTCACATACTTTGCTTCGGGTGTTTTTTGGGATTCGTACTCCTGAAATTAATGAAATAACATAATAAAATCCGTCATAACTAGGACAGGCGTAGCGATCTTCGGATCGCAAAACAAAAACCCTCCACATGTAACTTTTGGAGTTTTTACATTAAAATGCCTTTTTAAATTTACGTGTTGGTCTTAGCGGTCTGACAAAGGACCTTATTGTGAACTTTTTTTTTAAATAAATGCAACGTACCGTTTGTATAGTACTTCTTATCAGAACATATACAGGATATACTATAATTTTTAACCCTATTTGTACTATAAGTTTTAGACGACCGCTCCTCTTTGGAGTGTACGCTAATACATTCTCAACCAGGTAAGCTACAAATAAAATAAATCATTCCACGGTTTAATTACTACTGCACTGAATTTTGTAAAACATGAATGTAACCATCTGGATTTCAAGGCGATGGAACACGCGTAGAATTTTTTTTATGATAGCACCACACCGTCCATAGGAGAGCAATAATGTAAGGGTTCTGATACAAGCCGACGACATGAATGGAGTTTCAGATAGCAACGTCCATCGATTTGAAAAATTTAGTGATTATTAGAAAAGTAAAAGCGTCTTTCAGAAACCTCTATAAAAATGAAGGGGTCGTAAAAAAGCATATAGTGGCTTACCCGGAAAAGATTGAGTATTGGTGGACCGTGGTTACCCAGCAGATTACATATTTTTTCCATTGCTTCATTCTCTCGAACGTGTTTTTCAGCTATTGAAATGCCACAGTAAGGGGTAATATCACCCACAATACATTCGGCGAGGTCGTGTATGAGAGTCATCTGCATTATTCTGAAAATCATATATTTGCCCATATATTAGTAATTCATCGTCAATTTTTTCAATCTTTCTTAATAGTTTTGGGCCCATAAAAATATGTTCGTGACGACGTGAGAATCCAGAACCATTCATAGGAATCTGACACGAAATGAACCGAAATTTGCAATTTATTCTTCACAGGTAAGCAAAGAATAATATTACAAGATGTTCGTGTTCTGTGTTACGACCAGCCCTTTCGAATCCTAAGGCGTAATTGACCATCGCTAGTCCACTTCTCATAATTATAGACGTGAAAAATCTTAATTCTTTCCACAAGGTTTCGGTGGTACGATGTTTGAACAGCACGTATGTCAGGAAAGTCATTTTTGGGGTTGGTTATTTGAACAAAAGTATCGTACTTCCAAGAAAGTAAATTTCGGAGGACGAGTAAGGATTGTGGAAATTATAATAAATATGAACCAGATATATTGTTAGCGAACCATGCGACCGTACATATGAATGAAGGAAATTCCTATAAGATATTGTTAAGGGACATATTATATGTATATGCAGGGACATCTTAGACAAATATAATATATGGCTGTTATTCCTACATGATATTGAGTGGTATTGGCGTAATACCGCAAGGCAAAGTTACTTAATTTTGGCAACGCCTAAAAAGAGTTAATTATTCTTTATTTAAACAATATTGAGGCGTATATATCTTTGAGGCTTTTTCGACAATATTCATATCGGAGAGAAATTGATTTCTCCACCCTAACGATGATATTGTCACGTCCTGAGGGGACGTGGGCATATATATTTGCGTTTCCCTCTTTGTAGCCTACGCCTCGCACAATAGCTTGGGATGAGGGTAAAAAGGGTTAGTGCTTGGGTAAAAATCGGATGACGCGATTATCCGATTAAGGAATAATTGGAGAGACTCATATTCTATCGACTCGGTGTTTATTGGAAAAAGTTTTAAAAAACGCCAAGTAATAAAAATCCCTGAAACTCGTTATCACTTGTTTTACTATATAAAAAATTCTGATTTATCTCAAATATCTCAAACTATACTTTTCATTTAAGTTCAAAAAATCGTTTTATTTTACTTCTTTAATGCAAATGTACAAAAAAAGTGAAATGACTTTTATGAAATAGCCAAGCAAGTTTACTAGTCATGTTGCACACAAAATTTTCAAAGCTTAGGAATAATATTTTTTTAAATATTTAATTTTAAAAAGTCATATGACTATTATAAGAAAAAAATGATATCACCATAAGATAAAAGTACAAAGTAGGTAACACACAAGTACACTGGAAATGCTGTACAACGACTTGGCGTGAATGGTAAGGAAAAAGCTCGGGAAGATACAGAATTTTCCGTTCCGACCGCCCGCGAAAATAATTTTTGCGTCGGTATATATCTGTATATAAATATATATATATATATATATATATGGGGCAGGTGAGGTACATCCGTGAAGGCCCGCGTGGGCCCGGGTACCTCGGTGGGTAGCGACACCGCCAAGCCGAAGCGCTGATAGACCAATGTCGACGTGGGCACAGACACGTCAATTGGAAGTGGCGCGAGTAATCGGGCGCACGAGGATCCGACCAATGATCCTGATTGGTACCATGGGGGCTAGTTTGCCCGCCGTCCTACGGGGCGGTAACTAGCCGATTGTGGTTGGCTCCGTGGTGGCAGTGGTTGGGCCGCATGCTGGTCAGGACAGCTACGTGCACCCGACGGGTGAGCTACGTTTTTATTAGCTCGGGCAGCAACCTGCAGAGTTGTTAGAGTGTTGGAAAGTCACTCGGCTTGACCAGTAGTTATATTAGGATCTGCCTCCTAATCTGAACTGGAAGGCGTAGCGTGTGCGTGCACATGCTCGTCGCGGTGGTTGGCGTTCTCCGACCATCCGGGACTCCGAGGTTGCGGGGCCCGTGTTGTTAGGGCTACATGCTAGGTACAGCACGTTAAACCAAAGGACACAATCTGTATATATATATATATATATATATATATATATATGTATATATATAATTTTACATTATAACGTGGCGTCG
Source organism: Ophion ellenae (assembly GCA_963210295.1). NCBI lineage: Eukaryota > Metazoa > Arthropoda > Insecta > Hymenoptera > Ichneumonidae > Ophion > Ophion ellenae. The sequence goes on from OY723392.1 coordinate 4,844,220, forward strand.
ACTAACAGGGGTATTAGGAACATTTCAATTTATTATGACCCATCAGGTACCAGGGCTATTAGCAATCATATTGCTAATGTAAAGAAACGTAAAGAAAAACATCCTCTAAAAAAATCACCTCACATAACAATTTTAAAATTATTGACACTATAAACTAATGAATACACTGACATGATAAACTCATTTTTAATGACTTTATCACTAATCTTAAATATCCCTTACCTGACACATCTATTTTATTTTCCTTGACACGTCACTGCCTAAATGATCTCTCTCCCCCGATTTACGGTACAGAGACTCGAATAAGCTTTAGAAAAATACACACCTCTCAGTTTCTCTCAAACCCTCGTTGACCACAAAACTCAACATGTAGGGAATAAATATTGTAAATTTTGAGTTTTTGCTCATTTAGAAAGGAAAACAAATTCTTAAAAACTATTCTCAATAGGTAATTATCATATTCCTAAGATTATGTAAGATTTTCACCGACAATACACAAAACTCCTTTATAATTAAATATCCGTTAGAGACAAGGAAAAAAATCGCCGATAAACGAGAATAGAACATAAACAATGTTTCTACAAAACAACCTTCCTAATATCTGCAAAAACTTAAAATATCAACAATATCGAGGTTAGTTATATTACACAATTCATCTCTTTATTATTTCATAATAGAATAACCCTCTCTCTCTCACGCTTTACACATTTCAAACACTTTTACATAAAAATAAATAACTCAATAGACGAAATTTATCATACTATATTAACATAACTATAACCAAAACACAACTAACAGTATTGTTATACTAAACGACATAAAACGTATATAACGGAACCATGACCAAAAACACTCATATATGTTTTTTCGTCAAACATTATTGTAATAATTTAAAAAAAATGTGTATCGCAATGTATACAGAATAAAATAACTTCTGAAGAGGACCCGAACCGAGGGCCAAAACGTAAAGAAAAACATCCTCTAGTTCCATTGACTTTGGAATAACCTTCATTGGCCAGACCGAAGCCGAATTCACACGATCGAATTGTCATCCACACGGCCGCACACATCTCTGACTCATGATTATATTAATTCTCATACTTTTATCAAGCGATAAAGCATTATCCCCAAAAACAAACCAATCATCCATCCGGCCGCGAATCGTAAATACCAGAAAGTGCACATATTCTCCAAGCGATGGGATGGTCCCGTTGGTAGCGTTCCTGGCTTCGGTCCCTAGTGCAAATTTTTCATAATTTCTCATATTTTAGGCATATCTGAGATTTTCGGAGAAAAAACTATTTAAAACAGATTCAAGGACTGGTCTATTTCCCAAAAACACATTTTTTTTTACTTAAAATACTTTTATCAAGCGATAAAGCATTATGATAATACTGTATCGCTTGATGAAAGCATATGAGAATGAATATAATAATACGAATATAAATATATTTCCGCTTACTTTTATGAATTACAATTTATTTGGCATAGGGGCGGGTGTGAGTAATGCGCAAACAATTTTTCAGAAGATAAATAAGTTGTAATTTGGATTTATTATTGTATTTAAATTAACGTACAAACTAATAAAATAAGCGGTCGGAGTGCGCGATAAATTTTTCCACACTAAAAGATAACTAATTAAAATAATAATGATAACTAATAAAAATAACTAATCAAATGAGGATTAATAGTAATAATAATTTTAAAAAAGCACCGAGCGCGGGGAACAATCCCGCGCCCCTACTGCAAATATTTTCCGAAAAACTCCGATTTTTTTCCGGTAAATCTTTCAGATTTTTTCCGAATGTTTCTATGATTCGGAACAAATATGAAGAATTCGGAGTTTTGCGGACAATTATTTTTACGCAAACATCCGAGTTTCTTCGAATTTCTCCGAATATATCATCATTTTAATTACGATCACGGGATAATGTCGAAAATTATATGAAGACTTTAAGACAATTCTACCGAAGCATGTCGAACCTCTGCAGCACGCAGTATAACTGTGCCAATTTTAATCTAAAAAAAAGAATGTTGCTTTATTAAGTCTAAATGAACATTTTTAGTCAAATACTCGGCAATTATTCAAAAATCAATATTTCTAAAATCCCCTACGTGGTTCACGAGCTACACTCATCTAGATTTAATTTTTAAAAAATATTTTGTCCAGATTAAAATTGGCACAAGTTATACTACGTGCCGCAGAGCACCTTAAGTTCAACAAGCATAGGAAAAATTTTCTGCAATGTCGCCATTTTATAATATTTTTCCATAAATTTGTTTTGCAATATACTTCAATATATGCTTAATAATTAACCCAAGTATTATTTGTCTAAAACGCTTCGTTGCAGGCCGCTACAGTGGTGTTACCCCTTAAGGAAAATAATGTTTGCAACAATTTCGGAAATGCATTATTTCTCAGAATTATGAGGGATATAAAAACGTAATAAGTTTTTTTACGAAAATCTCATTTTTTTCATCTATAACTTTTCTCCGAATATCTCCGCAGCCGTTCACTCAATAAGAAAAAGAAAAAGTTCCGGATAAAAAATAACATCAAGTTTTTTTTTACGAAAATCTCAGTTTTTTCATCATTAAATGTTCTCCGAATATCTTCGCTGCAGTTCACTCAGGTAATAGGAAAAAGGGAAATTTCCGGAAAAAAATAATAATAATAAAAAGTTTTTTTTAACGAAAATCTCATTTCTTTTCATGTTTAACTTTTCTCCGAATATCTCCGCAGTCGTTCACTCAGGTTATAGGAAAAAGAGAAATTTCCGAAAAAAATGAGAAATCATGAATTTTCAGTAAAAAAAATGTGTTTTTGGGAAATAGACCAGTACTTGAATCTGTTTTTAATCATTTATAATCATTTTTTCTCCGAAAATCTCAAACATGACTAAAATATGAGAAATTATGAAAAGCTTGGAGAAAAATTTGCACTAGGGGCCCCTGCGGACCGAAGCCAGGAACGCTACCAACGGGACCATTTCATCGCTTGTAGAATATGTGCACTTTCTGGTACTTACGATTCGCGGCCGGATGGATGATTGGTTTGTTTTTGGGGATAATGCTTTATCGCTTGATGAAAGTGTGGTATACCAGCAGCGCGACGACGACACCACTACTGTGTACGTACATCGAGGTAGTATCTGTAGCTGGATTGTAGCGGTGTACATGCTTCGAGCACGGGACGAGTCAGTCTCGACTCGCTCGTCAAATAAACAGGTCGCTTTCTTCCGAAGATATTCGTGCCTTATTACCCGCCTCGGATACCACAGTGGCGACGAGGATAAATCGGCAACGATGAGCGAATTGGAGTAGATGGCGGACACGGGACAGGATCGGAGTGACGGAAAAACTAGTTGGGTTTATAAGCCAACAAAAGCAGAAGTGGTTGTAGAGTTGTTGAAGTTGGGGGATAATGTGAACGAGAGAGACAGCATAGACGAGTTACGGAAGCAATTGGCAACGACGTGAAGAGGAAACCACGAGAAAGTACGAGCAGAAGCCGAGAACGCCACAACTAGTGAGCCAATTCCAGAAGTTACCAGAGGAAGAATGAGTTCAACGGAAAAAATACGCGTCCAATTTAAATTGGACGAAGATGACTGGGAGATATTCATCGAGCGGTTGGAGTTCTACTTCGATGCAACGAACGTCGAGAGCGATAAGAGGCGGTCGGTGCTATTAACAAAGGTGGATGTGGAGACGTACAATCTCCTTAGGAATTTGGCGGCGCCAAAAAAATTGAAAGAGATGACATACAATGCAGTGGTTGAAACGTTGAGCGACAATTTAGGCCCACAGCCGTCGGAGAACGAGCTAAATTCGCGACACTGAAACAAAAAATGGGACAAGAATTGCGGAGTTTGTCGCGGAACTGAAACTGGCGGCACGCCACTGTAAATTCAGGGATGATCAGGAAAGACTTCGAGACCAGTTTATCGCTGGTGTACGTGATACAACGACGAGAGTGGAGCTATTCCGAGCAAAGGACTTGACCTTTGACTCGGCAGATAAGCTGGCGACGGAGATTGAAACGGCGCAAGTAAACGCGCATACAAACACACTGACCAATCTATCGAACGAGACACCTGTGGAAATAAACAGACTCGGTCGACCACAGCGGAGCTACGGGAATCGGCAAAACTCAGCGTCGGGATCATCAAGGCCAAAGGGAAACGCGCAACAGACAAATAAACGTTCGCAAAATATGCCAACGTGCTACCATTGTGGAAAGGACGGTCACACGGCCAACGCTTGTCGATACAAAGACTTCGCGTGCCGTCGATGCCGCAAAACTGGACATCTGGAAAGGGTCTGCAGGCAGAAGGGGACGACAGGAGCCGTGAAACAAGTCGCAGCTGTAAACCCCGAAGGAAGCGAGGAAGAGGGAGAAGAGGACACCGAAGACGACGATGATCGTATAGGACGTGACAGATAGGATTAACCATCTGAATGGAGGGGGGCACGTAAGAGACGCGTTGAGCCGCAGGTTATCACGGTTTCGGTAAACGGGATAGCCTTAGCAATGGAAGTAGATACGGGTTCCGCGGTGTCGACAGTATCCAAAAGCGTAAGAAAGCGATTGTTACCGGACATGAAGGTAGAAAAAATGCGACGGAGATTTAAAGCGGCGGGCGAGACGGTAGTCGTTCCAAGGGGAATAATAAAGAATCTAACGATAGAGTACGAGGAAACACGAGCAACGAGAGATTTGTATATTATAGAAACGAATAACCTGTTAATCGGACGACCGTGGCTCGAACAGGTTGAATTATTTCCGTTGGCGAGATCCACGATCGCGAACGTGCAACCGACAAGCACGATGAAAGAGCATATAGAGAGCAAGTATCTCGCGTTATTTACCGATGGATTAGTGGCGTTCACAGGCAAGCGGGTAGAATTAGCCGTGCAACCCGGAACGAGACCGGTATTCAAGAAAGCGAGACCCTTGCCGTTCGCTTTAATCGATAAAGTGAATGCAGAATTAGATAGACTTCTCGAGGTGGGAGTTATTGTTCCGGTAGAAACAAGCGAGTGGGCCACTCCAATTGTACCCGTGTTAAAGATATACGGGTCGGTCCGCATATGTGGCGACTTCAAGGTCACATTAAACCCGAGCTTGATTGTGAAACAATACCCGCTGCCGCGAAACGAATTCATTTTGCGAAAATTGGCCGGCGGAGAGAGGTTTAGCAAAATTAACTTGGCAAACGCGTATCAACAGATACTGTTAGCTGCGGAAAGTAGAAAGTACACAACGATCGCGACACACCGAGGCTTATTTCAGTACACGAGATTAACGTACGGAATTGCATCGGCACCGGCTGAATTTCAACAGATTATGGATGATTTAACCGCAGATTTAAACGAAGTCGATTTTTTTTAGATGATGCATTCGCTACCGGGAAAACGGAAGAACAACATTTCCAAGTAGTCGACCGTTTGTGGAAGAAGTTATGAGCAAGCGGGTTCAAGATAAATAAGAAAAAATGTCTTTTCAATGCGGAAAAAAAAGAATACTTTGGTTTCGTAGTAGATAAGAATGGAGTGCACCAAACATTAGAAAAAACAAAAGCAATTGTAGAAGCACCGCAACCACAAAACGTGAAGCAATTACAATCGTCCATAGGTTCGGTAACATATTACGATAAATTCATTAAAAATCGGGCAACCGTGTTACAACCCTTATATGATCTACTAAAAAAGGGATCTCAGTGGATATGGACGAAGCAGTGTGCCCACGCCTTCGAAAAAATTAAGAAAGAATTGGCTTCACCAAAAGTCTTGACGCATTACGACCCGAACAAAGAATTGATTTTGTCTTGCGATGCTTCACCGTATAGACTAGGAGCGATGATATCGCATACAATGGAAGATGGCACAAAGCAACCAATAGCTTTCGCATCAAGGAGTCTAAGCAGCGCAGAAATGGGATACGCACAAATACATAGAGAGGCGGCAGCGATAATCTTTGGTGTCAATAAATTCTATGTATATTTGTTTAACAGACAATTTACGTTAAAAACGGATCATTGACCGTTAACGATGATCTTCGGGCCAAAGAAAGGAATACCGTTGATAGCAGCAAATAGGTTACAGGGCTGGTCACTGTATTTATCAGCGTTCCAATATAAAATACAGCATGTGAAATCTCAAGACAATGCGGTGGCTGACACACTGTCGCGACTACCACTTCCAGAGGGAAAGGTCAATAAAAAAACAAAATATGAGAGTAACATTAATATAAATTACATACAAGAGAGCGATTTCATTAAAGCCGAGGACATTATTCGTGAAATGAAAAACGATTCTTTTGGGGTTTTGTGGGGATACCGAATATTAATCCCTATAGCACTTAAAGCTCCGGTATTAGCGGAAGTACATTCCAGTCACTTCGGGATAGTGCGAATGAAGGCAGTCGCGAGGTCCTTCTTTTGGTGACCGTCGCTGGATAAAGATATTGAGGAAATCGCGAGATCATGTAAACAGTGCTTGGAAGGAGGCCGGGATTCCCCAAGAGGGCAGCTAACCCCGTGGAAATGGCCGGAGCAGCCATGGGTGCGGATTCACATAGACTTCCTCGGACCAGTACAGGGAGACATGTTTTTTAAATTATAACCGATGCTCACTCGAAATGGCCGGAAGTGATTAATATGAAAAGAAATATTACCGCGGAAAAAACAATCCGAGTGTTGACAAACATATTCGCGCAACGCGGGTTTCCATACCAAATAGTCTCGGACACCGGCCCAACATTTACGAGCGCGGAATTCGGGTGTTTCGTAATAAACAGAGGGATCAAACATACGTTTACCCCTCCCTACCATCCAGCATCAACGGGGCTGCTGAAAACCTGGTAGGAACCTCTAAAGGTAAAATAGCAAAGATCGGTAAAAGCGGATCCGAACTCGAAGAAGCAGTCGCAAAATTCCTTCTAGAATCGCACAACGCCGCATACCACCACGGGGGTTACGCCCGCGTCTTCAATATATCGCCGGGAGCTGCGCACTCCATTCAGTTTACTGTGCCCATCAATTAAGCGTGCAGTCGAGGAAAGCCAACATGCGCAAGTCAGGAATAGCCCGAAAACAAAGAATCGTTCTTTTCGCGTAGGGGAAGAGATCATGGTCAAGGATTTCCGGAAACACCAGCCTCGTTGGGCGCGTGCTAGTATTGTAGAGCAAAGTTCGCCAGTAACGTTTGGCGTAGCGATAGCTAACGGCGGGCAGGCGAAACGACATGTTAATTAAATGCGTAGGGGGTACGTAAGCGATAGGCTAGACTCGGGGGGAAACGAAACGCCAGCGGTAAACGCCCCGAGACGTTCGTCGCGATTAGCTCATAAGGACAATACGGATTTTAAATAATGTAGATAATAACATTGTAATTAATCGTAGGTTAAGATGCATTGTGTTAAATACGGAAGGGAGAGATGGGGTTACCAGTAGCGCGACGACGACACCACTACTGTGTACGTACATCGAGATAGTATCTGTAGCTGGATTGTAGCGGTGTACATGCTTCGAGCACGGGCCGAGTCAGTTTCGACTCGCTCGTCAAATAAACAGGTCGCTTTATTCCGAAAATATTCGTGCCTTATTACCCGCCTCGGATACCACAGAAAGTATGAGAATTAATATAATAATACGAATATAAATATATTTCCGCTTACTTTTATGCATTATAATTTATTTGGCATAAGGACGGGTGTGAGTAAAGCGTAAACAATTTTATATAAGATAAATAAGTTATAATTTAGATTTATTATTATATTTAAATTAACGTATAAACTAAAAAAATAAGCGAACAGAGGGCGCGATACATTTTTTTATATACATTTATAACGCAGAGAATCAAGAGCTATGAGAGAGAATAAGCATTGGAATCATCTAAAAGCCTCGCGCCCGCCGTCGGGTGACGTCACGCGCGAGTCGTGCTCAGATTGCTTTTTCCCTCGAAGCCTTCGTTTCGGCTTGGCCGCACATGAACGTGCTCAGCGTCCATGTATTGGTGTAGCAGCCGAAGGCGCGGGACACTTCGACCGCGCTCGGCCCTTTCCGAAGATGTCCGAGCGTCGCTCGCTCACGGACACACGCTACTATGATTGTGTGATGAGCGCGTAAGAGAGGGGGTAACTTTTACGCGTGATCTGGCTGCACTGATCAGTTGTTCTATGAATATTCATTGTTTTGGAAAATTACATTTCCTGTTGTCAAGACAAATGGATTAACTTGAGTCAGCGCTTATAACTATGTGTACGGTGAGTGCGAAAGCTGCACTTTGAAGTCTTTCTGCCCTTTTCAAGAGACACAAGCTTTTTGCAGATACTTCTGAACCGCACACAAATTTTTCTACCGCATACTCTAAAGAAACTTTGTTCGCACAAAAAAACTGGGAAAATCTGAGCTTTCATTGTACTCGCAATAGTGCCCAGGCGAAGAACTACAAGGGTTGAAAGCAATGATTCGTTAGACTTTCTCCACAGTACTGTCCACGTCAAAATCTCTGAGCAACATGTCAAACTTTCTATAGAGGAATTCAGTGAATCATCATAACATATCTCTCGCCGCTAAACAAAATGACAAGTTTGATAAACAGTCTGGCAAGTTATTAAAATTTCCACAGAATGTGAAAATTGTCATCTTGTTCAGTGGCGAGAGAAATCTTCTGATGATTCAAGTTATGAAATGTTAGTCCGAGTTTTTTTACAGGAACAGTATTGCGGAAAAAATCTAACAAAATATTGTTTTTATCACTCGTAGTTATTCGCATGGACAATATTGTGAGTACAGCGAGAGGTGAGGTGTTCCAAATGATTATACCCGAACAAAGTTTTTTCGGTTGACATAGGGTAGAAATGGGTTTGCGACAGAAGGGATCCCAAAAGAGCTCTCGTCTCTTGCATAGCGCAGAGAGCACACTGTGAAGTCCAGCTTTCGCAGTCTTTGTACACCTAGTCAAAAGCACTGACGCAAGGCAATTCATTAATCTTTACGACACTATACATAATTCTTTTAAGCAGTTATGAGCATTTATAGAAAAACTGATGCCAAGTTTGTTCACGTTGTTCTATGATGAATGCACAATGTTTGGACGCAGAAGGTATATGATTTTTTTTATTACCTGTATCGCATGCTAGGAGATTTCATGTGTTTGACCTTTTTTTTTATGTTATCTCGTAAATCGATTATTGCCGTGTCCATAAAGCCAGAGAATTTTTTTGAGGTCTGAATCCGCGATGTAAAGAACCTTCGTCAAATTTATTTTTGGCTCTGAGAAGAGCCGTTTGTTTTTTTTTCGAGGTTACAACCTTCGTCAAATTAATATGGCCCTAAGAGGGCCATTTATTTTTTTTAACTTCTTTATACTTCTAACTTTTCTTAAGATAACATAAAATTTATATTTTTTGCACAGCCTAACCCTACTAGGGGTTAAGCTGTCAGATCACGGTACACATTGAAAGGAAAAAGCTAGTAGCAGGCGATGCTACTCGGAGGCGCTGCGTTCGCCCGGATGTGACGCTCTGGAGGCTGCGCAGTGCGTCTCGAATGCGTCTACTGCGGATGTGGACATGCAAATGTTAATCAACTCTAATAAGGGCGTATGTTTCATGTTTATGACATGACTAAAAGACTTTATTTGATTCGGAAAACCCACCGAGGGTGGAAAAATTTTTAGTCGTGATTTCGCTCGGAAATTCGGTAAATATTATGAGATCATGGGGATTGAGTACACGGATAGAAAAATGACCTAAACAAAATCGAGAGGAAAAAATCACATTACATTGGTAAAATGTCATTAGATTTTCGATTTGTCGGTGTGTTTTCGCGTAATGTCGATTGAAAGTTAAAAGTCGTCTGCTAAAAGCCCATCTTACTGTATAAAGAGTCGCGGCGTGTTTGTCAGTCGGTCAGTGGCGTCTAGATTGGTGGCGTCGATTTTTTTTTAATTACTTGGCGTCAAGACGCTGCTGCATCTCTTGATTAACCACTTTGGCTAAGTCGATTTAATTAATAATACAGAAAATATACATGAAATATTTCACTTACATTTATCGATGCGCCGTGAATACAATGGTTGGATACGCTCGGTTGGGTACGCTCGGTTACGGGTTTAGCGGAGTTGGTGTTCTGCACGTTGACACAATCTTTTAATACATGAGTATTTATCGTGAGCCGAATTTGAATTGATAGATGATTTACGCAATGCGATGTTAGTGAAACGCTCAATGTGAATGACTTGGAAGTTTTATAAGTCGCGCTTTAGAAAATATAGACAGAACTTGTAACAATTATACCGGAGATATAATAATTCTTTGGAGTTAACGGAGAATTTAAGAAAGGATACAAAGTTATTGAAAATTTATTTAATGACAGACGCTTGGGAAGGGGAAGAAAAAGGCGGACAAAGAGAAAGAAAAGAAGTCAAACTGAGGAAATCCTTTCGGATATTGGAGGCATTAGTAGTCAATGAGCGCAAGTACGAGCCGCAAAGAGAAGGAAGATGGAAGGGCGGTAGGGCAGTTAGGGCGGGATGGAGAGTGGGAGAGCGATGGCGAGAGCGAGAGATGAAGAGGGACATTGATTGGTTTTATTATACCTTGGTAATACCTTGAGGCAATGAGATTACAAAAACTATGAAAACAGGAAAAGAGAAATAATAATACTGTTAAATGTAATCGACACTGGAAGACGGGAACACGCACGAGACGAGAGAGAATGCAAGAAACTTTATTATTTTAATAAGACGACTTAAAGAGTAATTAAGGCTAGAGTTGAATGACTAATTTGACATAGTTCGCGAATCCACACAGCACTCTTTTTGCTCCGGGGCCACACACAGTACCCGCGTATCGTTACGATTTCACCGTTCCGCGTACGAGCGCCCGGCACTCACCGCCGTCGCACGCACCCTTCATTCTTTTTCTTTCTTTCTCTCTTACTCGCGTCCACACAACCTCTCGCTTTGGTCGCCGGTACGGGAAGAAGGACAGACCAACACTCCGAGCAGTCGCTCCAAAAACCCGCGCGCCACCTTTTTCCTGCCACGTGGCAGTCGCCTCGCCGCCATTTTTCGCGCGAAGACTCAAACGTCTAATACTGTCTTTAACAATACTAATAATAAAAATGGTAATTCTCATTATTATTATTTTTATTATGGCAAATAAAATTTTATTTTTATTATTGTAAATTTGAATTGTAATTCTAAATGCCGTCACCACACATTGAACAAAGTGATCCGTCTCATTGTGAAGGAACGGTACGTCGGAAAGGTAAGGAACCTGGGGGTTGCGAAAAAATGGATCGGGCGTTAGACAACGCCCTCTCCCGCTTCGACCCAGGCCGGTGGTTCCAACCACGATCTTACATACAGGTCTTGAAAAGAAGCGAATTTCCTACAGCGTGGTTTGGCTCGCTTGTTCTCCGCGTTTTTAGTACCGGGGCGCGGCGCTGTGATCTAGGGATGGACAGGTGGAGATGGAAATGCGTTAACCATCATATTTGAATGAAACATAACCTAAGATCTGCGAGTGAGTGATACTGTGCTACAAATCGTTTCGTGTTTTTGACTCTCAATTACTTTTTTAATTTAGTATTTGATTTATTTCAAGTTTATAGAGTGTACTTTATTTTAAATTTAACATATAATTAATAATTTAAAGACACTTGGAGCGTGAGACGCTATTGCGTCTCAAAACATGGTGACACCATGTATAGTACCGCGGTCCAGAACCGGTAAAACAAAAGTGCCGGAAAAATGTTCAGTGTTTAAAGTGCCGTCAAATATAGATCTATACAATCAATGGAAAGCCGTTAGTCCTGACATTGTTGATCTAAAACAAACACAGTATGTTTGTGAAAAACATTTTGAAGACAGGTACATTCTTCGAAAATGGATGAAACGTGACTCGAACGGCCAGATAATAGCTGAAGTAAGTTTATTTATTTTTATGTTTATGTTTTATGTTTATACCACTTATTAAAATTTATTTCTTTTTTTTACCCATCGAGTGCTTGAAGTTATTTAATTTTATCGTACGTTTATTCTAGGCTGAGTACGCCCGTCCTCGACTGGATCCACTCGCCGTTCCATCGATATTTAACAGCACTTCAGCGGGACAACGTTGTGTCACCCAAAATGTTGCTGTGATTTACCTGGTAGAAGAATCCTCGACGGAAGAACCTTCATTGCCCGTAGAATCGCAATCACATGCCCGTCACTCTTCGGTCGATATGTTTCTGATCGAGCCTTCTGGTATGTCAAAGAACTTTTTCCTCCGATTTTTAATTGTTCTGCGATTTTCTAATTGATAACTGTACTTTTGCAGAAGGATTTTCAAACGAGAAAAGTTGCCCAATGGAACTGAACTATAATGAAGTGGAGCCTCATTTTGTACACCGTATGTATATTTTATTTTTGTTGACCCTACTTTGTGTTCTTGGCTGGACTTCGCATTAATTATTCCTCTTAAATTTTGCAGTATAATAATAGAAACTCAATCGTCAAACAATGGCATAGTTTGATAAAGTATAAAATAAAACTTGGTTTATGAAAGAAACAATTTGATTTTATGTAAATTTTCCAGAAGAGCTTTTATTTTCAAAAATTTTTTTGCTTTCCGAGAAAAATCTTGATCGTTATTATCTAAATACATGATATTATGTGTTTATATACTTGAGCCTTATTTAGGGGAGGGGGGAGGAGGTTAATTCGCTATAAAAAACCGATTTTCGATAATTTTTTTAGACGACACAGTTAATATTGTTACATCCTAGCGAATGTGCCTTTTCTCGGTTATTCCCAATATCCTCATTTGCCGCCATAAGCGTATTAAATGTATAAATCTAAGAATAAGATGCGTAACAACATTAAACGGAACTTGCGTACGTTCCGCGAGCATATTTTTCGTTTATTTTATTCAGTCGGTCCGCCTCGTGTTATAATCTCGCATTTCTTCAAGGCGTAAATATCGAACTCCCAGAAAGAAATACGAGGCACCACTCGAACGATACGAGAAGACTTTGCCTCTAGCCTAAATAAGTCCCGGCCGATAATTATTTAGCATGGTGCCGACAGGAAACGAGAACTCGCCGACGCTCGATCTCTTCGCGCACCCGATATAATCTTTAACATAACACAGATCATGCGCATGCTTAGGTCTCAGATACCGAACTCTATATCCCATGCGCTTTTTCGCCGAAACACGGGACAAAGGTCTCCTACCTTCCACGCGTGCAAATTCTATATAAGGAATGATCGAGATCACTTCTGCGAATCATGAATATCGCGACCAATCACGCTAAACCTTAAAGTTCCTTCTCTCACAATTTATCCCCTCCTAATTTTCATATCAAGAAAGACTTCCTTCCTGAAGTCAGTCTTCCAACAACTACCATCGACTCAAGTTCTTCTATCAAGTCTAAATCTTAGTCTCCCGACAGTTGCCATAAAATACGGATCTCAGTCTCGCGAAATCTTCCATCAAATTAACTTCACTTCTTAATCTTGTTCTGACAGAATTCGAAGTGTAGAACCGGTATCATAGAGTTTGAATATTATACATCTTCGGGTTTTGACCGAAGTGTCGTATAAACGTTTAGTCGACTCTCGCGGCCTCGAGTCCGTAAAACAGTTCAAGTGCTATTTACTACGCGCATATACATAAACACTCTCAGCGCCCCAAGAATCTGGTGCTGGTGACCGCTTTCCGAACGCTAAGCGTGGCGTCCGTCAACGAGGCCCTTATCTGCGAGCGTCAACCGATATATTTACGAGCGAGCGTACCTACATACCGATACACTCACAAACACAGCGACCAATGTAAGCAACAAATTTCATTTTATGTTAATCCGATTGTTCCCCCGACTTCATAGTTATTTTCATCGTCATGTTGTCTGTATAAGTAACCTTATTCATCCGATCACTTATTTGTAATAAACCTATAGTTAAGTTTGTACAAATTTGTCGGATGATTGCTCGATACCAAATCACTGCATGATTTCCTAATCTCAACTCATTCCAAGCACTACCCCTTTTTACCCTCATCCCGTGCTATTGCGCTTGTCGTAGGCAAAAAATGAGGGAGTCAAAAATATATGCCCACGTCCCTTCCCGACGTGACAATATATAATTTTTAATGCAAGAAGTATGTAATAAAAGAAAATTTAAAGAATATTCTGTAAAATTGTCACTAATAGTTATGCAAAAATGAGCCATTGACAACAAATCTTCGCAGATGCCTCAAAAAAATTGCGGTAAACCGCATAACTCAACACTGAATCATCTGAGATAAAAAAAAACCAAAAAAATTCTATTAGTTGATAAGTTTCTTGAGGTAACGCTGTCGAGTTGAAACATTTTTTTATCATTTTAATTCATTTGACAATAATAAAGTTTCTTATTTTTTTACTTTTAAGTGTAACCAAAAATTGAACAAAAACTCGACAGCGATACCTCAAGAAACGTATTAACTAATAGAATCTTTTTTTTCGGATGATCCAGTGATGAGGTATGCAGTTCACCGCAATGTGACTTTTTCCTGGCGTCTGAGAAGATTTGCTGACAGTGGCTCATTTCTGCATAATTATTCATGAAAAGTTTACAGAATGATCTTCAGATGTCCTTTTATTATAAATATATTAGGTGTGCAACTAAGTTCCCGCTGTTTTTCAAGAGATGGCTCCACTAGTAAGTGCTGGTCGATTGTGACATAACCAAAACGTCATGAACCAAGTTTAGACATATGGTAAACAAACCGCTTTGACACATTAGTGATTTTGTTTTTGCGTCGTATACGTTGTGTGAAAATGTCTGATTTTGTGCCAAATAATCGTCATTTGCGGGTAATGTTGCTTTTCTTCTTTCATTCGAAAAAAAAAACGGCGGCTGAAGCGCATCGAGAACTCCAAAAAGTTTACGGAGATACTGCTCTAAGTGAAACAACGTGCCGTGATTGGTTCCGTCGCTTCAAAGACGGTGATTTCGTTGTTGACGATCGTTCACGTGAAAGAAGGCCAAAAACCTTCGAAGACGCTGAATTGGGGGCATTGCTCGATGAGGATCCGGGCTAAACGCAAAAAGAGCTTGCTTCAGCATTAGGAGGTACCCGCCAAGCCATTTCCCAGCGATTGCATGCGTTGGGAATGATTCAAAAACAAGGAACTTGGGTTTCTTATGATTTGAAGCCGAGAGACGTTGAGCGTCGTTTTTTCGCGTGTGAAAAACTGCTCCAGTGGCAAAAAAGAAAGGGTTTTCTTCATCGCATCGTTACGGGTGATGAAAAATGGATTCATTACAGCAACCCAAAGAGAACAAAATCATGAGGACTGCCCAGTCATGCTTCTACGTCGTCGGCTCGGCCGAATATTCACGCTGCGAAGGTTTTGCTGTGTATTTGGTGGGACCAGGGCGGTGTTATTTATTATGAGCTGTCGAAACCGAACGAAACCATCACTGGGGAACGGTATCGAACTCAATTGATGCGATTGAGCCGAGCACTGCGCGAAAAGCGGCCACAATACGAGCAGAGGCACGAAAAAATGATTTTACAGCATGACAATGCTCGGCCTCACGTTGTCAAACCCGTTAAAACCTACTTAGAAATGCGCAAATGGGAAGTCCTACCCCACCCGCCATATTCCCCAGATATTGCGCCGTCCGATTATTACTTGTTCCGTTCGATGGCTGGTTCGAGGTCTGGCTAATCAGCAGTTCCGCTCATATGAAGACATTTCAAAATGGCTTGATTCGTGGATGGCCTCAAAAGACGAACACTTCTACCGTGACGGTATTCGAGTTCTGCCAGAAAGATGGAAAAAAGTTGTCGCTAGCGATGGGCAATATTTTGAATGATTCATTTGTAACCATTTTTTTCACAATGAAGTGTCATTTTCATTTAAAAAAAAACAGCGAGAACTTAGTTGCGCACCTAATATTAATTTTAGATAAATATATATAAACTGTGTCGTCAAAAGAAATTATCGTAAATATGCTTTTGTAATAGCGAATTAACCCCCCCCCCCGCCCTTAAGGATGATGGGGACCAAAAAGATAATTCCTGTGTTATTAATTAATTAATTTAGGGAATTTAAAAAAGCAGAGAATTCGATCAAATTTGGTGAGCATATTCTTTCGTACTAATTATGAAAACAAAAATGTTGTTAGATTTTTCTTCTGCATAGTTTTCAAGTAATTGAACACCAAAGTTCATGTATACAAGGATAGAGTTTCCATCTATATAAGTATATGTATATTCCGGGTGTAAGAACTCAACTTTCATGCTCCATTACTCGATAACTAGGTGGAACAAAAATTCGAAAAAAATTGTGTTTTCGCACTTGATGTTGATCGTTATCACCAAATTTCATTAATTTTTTGCATTTTAATTTCGATCATCACCCTCCTTAACTGGAAATAGAATATGAAGCATTCTCTGTCAATTTAGTAACTTTTTTTACCCTTTCATATCGTTCTGAAAATTGAACACATTATATTACCAATAGATGGTATTTTTTAGGTGAATTTCTTGTGGTTTTGAAATCCATATATACAGGAAGTGGCGTATTATTTCGAAATAAATAAACCGGGAAAGCTTGAACCTGAAAAAAATTGAATTTTAAATTTAGTGTAAGGTTTGAATGGGAAAATGTTTATATTTCGACAAATTGATCAAACAAAAATGTTATTTCTGTAAAATCGACTTGGTAATCTAAAAAAATTCATAATCAGTTTCTTTAAGTGGTACTAAAATCTGGCAAATTTTCAGATGGAATTTAGAAGGTACAAGTAAAAGTGGCTGAATTGCTACAGAATCCCAGATAGAACAGTTGCTGTCATATTTACATCATACGAAATCATCGAATGTAACAACCATGTGTATATTATGATCGATCATATTGCGCTCATGTTGCAGTCACGGCATGACTACATCGAATGATCACAATATGCAGTCAACTATCTGTACATTATACGACGAATTTAGTGAACGCATATAGCAGACATATTTCGATCATTCGATATAGTCATGCCGTGACTGCAATATGAGTGCAATGTGACGACAATATGCTGACTTTATATGTAATATATTGAGACGTACAGGTCCGTCTCAGAAATAAATAACCCCACCACGTAGTCAGAATAACCGATTTCGGGAGGGAGAAGGGGTAAGCGAGAGACAGATTGACATAAAAACAAGGTCAAATAGCTCGGACCCACAGAAAAACCAGTAAAATCCAGACAAACTCACTAATTGGATTAAGGGTAGACAAAAGAAAAGGGGAAAGACAAACCGGTAAATCCCAGAGAAACCCACAAATCAAATGAAGGAAGAGGATCCGGTCAACACCGGACAAAACCGACTAATTAAATGAAGGGAAAACAGAAGAGAAGGGGAAACGAAAAGGCGGTAAAATATGCGTATAAAAGGACGAGAATTTTGGAGAAAAAGCGCTCTTTGAATCCCTCGTGGATCGACAAGAGTAGTATAGCTGTAACAGTTCTAACTAAGGGATCTCAGGGGGGGGGGGGGAGCGGGGCGGGGGTTCACGCGGGGAGGGGTATGACGTCACGCGGGGAGGGGGCCTAGGCGTTGAGGCTGACGTCACGCGAGGAGGGGGAAATTGTTGGAGCGGCGGAGGGGGGTATATATCGATTATCGATTAATTGATCATCGATTATTCATCTTTATATATTTTAAATGTATTATTGATTTATTTTGTCTTATATTCTTTACTTCGTGGATTTCATTATTTAGCGACTGTCGCCAGAGAGCCAAGTTGGTTGACCCGTGTCGCTGAGAGAAGCGATCGGATTACACGTATGCATGAGAGAGAGCGAGAATGAGAGATGGAGCGACCGCATCGCATGCATGTGAGATAGAGCGAGATATACATTTAACTTTAGACATTCAACGACTAAAGCAGTTGGGTTTGTTTGGGTGAAATCCGAAACAAACCCACGAACGTCTTCGAACATCTATTGAACGCTTTCGAACGTCTCTTGAACGTCTCACGAACGTCTCTTGAACGTCTCACGTACGTCTCACGAACGTCTCCGAACGTCTTACGAACGTCTCACGAACGTCTCCGAACGTGTCACGAACGTCTTCGAACGTCTCATGAACGTCTCACGTACGTCTCCCGAACGTTTGAGAGCAATATTTTATACAACTGTGTAATCTCATAACAGATAATGTAACAAAGAAAGGGGTGAGGAGAATTAAAAAATCACATAATGTCACATTTCGTTTATTTGCATGAATCTTTATGATTCAACCACCAATTAAACATTTTAAATACATTTTGTAATACACATTTTTTCATGCTTTTCGCATCGTAGAGTATAGCTTACGCCTACTTTACTTAAGGTATCCATATCGCCAAAGTCCATGTCCAACGTTTCAATAACTAGATCATTTTTCATATCTAATATATCAGCTAGCCGTTCTCGTTTTTCATGGCCGTCAACATATACGATAGGATACATATCGTCTTCCGTTGGGCCCACAACTGCAGCCGTTATTAAACCTTGAGCCATGCTAGATGGAACGTTTCCATAGGCCCACTTAAGACCATGATGATTCCGAATCAGCCATGACGCTTCGTATCTCTCAGATTTTGTGAGAAGTCTCCATGGTATGATACTCGCGAAAATGTAATGAGAGAGCACACATTCCGCTTTCAGAATCGCTACTTCCTTCACGACAAAGTTTCTCCCAACAATGAACCCTTGTAGATCGACAAATGTAGGTACAGACATAACGAAGATGTATTGGCTCGATCAAGTCGATAGCAAGATCAATTGATGACTGACGTCAATATTTAAGAAACTCGTCTTTAAATTATTTATTTATCGAGCGGGGGTTACTTGCTGATCTATACAATTTTACGAACCATGTTTGTCAATGGACAATATTCAACAACGCGATCGTGCAAGATCAAACAATAGGCAGTAGTATTTGGTGGCAAATCTTCCTTACATTCAAACTCTATTCGCACGTCCACGGTAGCATTTTTCACAGACTCGTTCTGACGCGAGCAATCGATAACCGTGAGAGGGCCGTTATATTGAAACTTTGCGATAGTGAGCAAAGAATGATGACTATTACAGCCGTAATAAGATTTACGGAATCGAGAGTACATATTGAACAAAATGGCGAATCTGTTTTTGTCAAAGTCCAAATTCAAATCATCGTAAGGATAGGATTCCGAGTTGAGATAAAGTTTAACATTGGCGAGCTTGCAGTCGTCGAAGAGTGTAATGTCCTTTGCCATAGCATTTTTTTCGCCAGTCTGCAGCGCAAATATTACATATCTTGGTTTATCTAGCTGGGAGGCAGCTTTCACAATCCATGAGTGTTTCGTTGTGCTTTGAAGCAGTGGATACTCGTATAGATCCCAAGAGCGAAAGCTCATATTCAAGTATCACCCACTTTCCAATGTTCGAAGTAATGACAATTTAGTTATCTCATTTAATATTACGTGAGGCATACGCCATTGTATTTTGAGCAATTCAACTTCTGCCTCTACTAATGGATGCTGACTGAATACGCAATTGTTATCATTGCGCGAACGTATCAGAATTAGCTCATGACGAGCATTGATAACAACGCGCTTGTAATCTTCACAGAATCCTAGCAATATGTTGAGAGGTACACAAAAATTGAAGTATTTTCTCCCATTATTATGTGTTACATCCCACGCAGCATTTTTCAAAGTATGACTCCTCTCAGGGCTTAGAGAGATGTAGTTTTTAATCGTGGTTGTTATTCCAACGTTTCGATTGCGATCAATCTCCACACCGTCGAGCTCATAACGAACTTCATGAAACATGAATGCAACGCAATTGTTTCCCAATACTACTATTGCTTGATCATCAGGTTTTTTAAGCACTGTGAACTTTCCCTCAACGTAGAGAAAACTTTCAAATGGTAGGGTATACAAGTCTTGGTGTTGTATAGGAATTCGTATTTCATCACTGTGTCAAAACGTTGAGTTGGCATACGGATTGTACGTATGAGTCTCAATTTCGATGATACGATCGTCAAAGATTGGCTCCTCACTGATATTCAAAACGTCAGTCATTCTTTTGCCTCAAGTATGTCGTACAATAAATCCCAGAGATTCTAAAAATTCACGATTTGCTGCACTGAGTTTCTTCTTTGCGGGTAATTTAACACTCAATGCCGCTTGTCTTCTTGCAAGAGTATTATCGTGTGGGATCGTATTATCTCGCGTAGAAATATTGTCTCTGGCGTATTCCGTGTCGTACAGAACGAGCATCACGAGCGTCGCTTTCGTATGTGCAAACTCACCGTAATTTCTTCTCCTCGAAAATCGAGTAGTTTTCCCTTTTGATCCACGATACGTACCGTTAGATCCGTAATGTTCCGCACAACGACCGGAAGATAAATGATTTGCGCAGGCGTTTCCGATATCTTATATCCTGGTGGTACGCTCGGCGAAAATTTATGTATCGTGTGTACACGCTCGCCATTGCCGTACGCACCAGTGGTGACACTACATTCTATGCGGATAATGTTGACAGTCATTATGTTTATCGGTACATCAGATTCCTGCCATTTCCAGGGATGCAGTATTCGATTTGATGAAAATCCCAACAGGGATCCTACGTTGGCAGGTTTACTGAAATTCCATTCTGTACGCACATTTGATTTCGCTCTTTAGTGTATTATGATTAGCACGTAGCACGATTGGGTATTCGCCATTTTCATCAAGGTCGTCGTTATCAACCTTTCGAGGAACAATTTCATTTTCAGCATCATCACCGCTATCAACCCCTTTGAGTAAAATTGCACGATTCAGATACGCATTTATGGCTCTCAGTTCATACGATCCTTCAGGGATTATAATTTCCTTGTCATCATTGTCGAAGTAAAATTTGTTGTTTGATGAATTCACATTTGGTATTGTGTGATAAGTTTCGAAATCCGTCAAACCGAGCTCATAACAGCCATCATTGAAATCTATAGCGGGAACATAATTTGCGGTTAGAAGGCTAGTCTTGCCGGTCAACGTAAGTGTCAGTGACATGTTTCCCTCGAATACTGAGTTGATTGACACATTGTCACGGCTTAAATACATATTGATCATCGACGTTTTGGAGAAATTGCAAGCACAATTGCCCACAAATACTCTGATTATAATTCTGATAAGATTCTCGATTGTATTGTATTTTTGTGGTATTTGGTCCAAAATATCGCACCAACTCCTTGGGCGGTCGGAGATTTCCAAAACTATCAAAATATATTATATGACTCCCCCTCTTGGCGTAGGCTACCCAATGCGTACCGGGGCCATCGGCATCATCCAAATTTATTATACCGCTCTCATCTAGTTGCACGCCACCATAAACTGGTAAGTTATTGAGCATGAAGACCCCTCTGAAGAATGGTATGCGCATGCGCCTGGCTAAGCATTCCAATCGTACATTAGTTGTTACACCCATAGGCATTTTCACCGTGTTTTGGCGTTTTTTTTCTTAGTTGAAGATCCTTGTCCACGCTTGTAGGGAGCGAGATAGAGCCCATAGCCTTCTATAGCTCGATTATGACGTTGTATTTCTTCAAGTTGACGTTGCGCCGCTTTGCTATCATTCACAGCCTTTGCTATCCCAGCTGCCCCACCAGCCAGTGAACCAAGAACTCCCAGCAATGGTAACATTGGCAAAATTCCGCCACGTTTTGCTATCGGCAGTATTCTCTTCTTAACGGGTTTTTTTTTCTTTGTCGATGAGTTCTTTGTCTTCATTCCCATGCCGAATTTCGTTTTTGCTTTCATAGCTGCCCAAACAGCGGTCGCTGCGGTTTTCTCGCCAAAAGTTGAATCTCTCGCAGTAATACGTTTTCGTGCCGTTGATGCAAGTATATTATCAGCAACGTGTCTTTCGCCTAAATTATTGCTTCGAGAATAGGCTATATCGTGGTCGCGACAAGCGGCATCCAATGGATTTATACCACGATCACCCCGTGCCAATCTCGGCTCTAACTGAGTGCCTGGTCCACAAAATTGGTATCCGGGAATATGTAACTCGATCGGAAGTGCATTTATTGCACGATTTAACAAACCGTTGCCTTTTGTCTTTGACATTCGGCACAATTATTTATAAACGGTGCTGGACCGTCAATGTGTATTAGCTGTCCCGGTAAATTCCAATGGCGCGTGCATCGGCGATATTGCTGTACTTCCGAATCAGCCTTTATATGTCGGGAAGCCTCTCCCACAAAATGTCAACGAAGTGATGGAAATTTTGTAACAAAACAATTTTTGGAAGAAACTGTAATTGATGGGTCGTTAAGCGGAGAATACTGCAGTCGTCCGACAGGTACAAAAACATTCTCAGTACTGACACTCGAGCGTTGATTGTTTCTACCTTTGCCAAACATATGCCAAGGTTCCCAAGCATCTTATACGCGACAATGTGAATCTGCTTATTTTATTTGAACAAGATCGTACAAACTTGAAACATGTTTACAATGAACATGTAAATACGGACATGTCGTATGAAGATTTTCTGGTGTTATGTCAAAAATGTTGGCAACACAAATATGGCTTCATGGTGATTGACAAAGATAGCTCATTGTCCGGTGGTCGATATAGAAATGGATTTAACGAGTTTGCAATACCGTAATGTAGTCAGTCGGCATTGAGACATCAGCTGTGCAACGACCGACAAATAATTTCGTGTGGGCATGATGATGACAATTGATACTGATGAAAAGATTGCCAGGGAAATTGCGAAAACAAGCGACTCAATACGCAAAAAATATCAAGCTTTGAAGACTGGAAAAATGGAAGAAGATCTTGCATTGGAGAGACACTTCAAGCCAATCACCGGACCTCTTAATCAGATTGTTGAGCAATCAGCTGCGGTTGAATCTCTTGGGCTGGAAATTGAATCGTTGAGTATGTCGGAAGCAAAGGACCTAGAGAAGGATGTGAAACAAGGAACAAAGCGCACACGTTCGTTATTTCAAGATTCGCTGGTAACTTCTACACCGAATCAGTTGAAACGCAAGCGACGAAAGGAATTTCTGGATGATACGTCGATTGCTGCTGTACCCTTGCAACCAGCCACCATTTTTTAAGAAGACGATTTTGAGACTACGCCCGAATCATTCGTGTCTACAGTTCAACGTCAATTAAAAACGGCTGAAGGTCAAAATACATTGCGCGAACATTTCGGTCCACTCGATCAACAATATATTTCATCTATTCTTTCGCAAGACAAAAATTCCAGTATGGATTACGTGTATGGCGTCAAATTTACCAATGAAGGAATGATGTTAGGCGATAAGCGTTTCGATGTGGATAATGATGATAATATATTCATCGATGGCATAAAATACTTGGGAACCCCTGGACTCTATGAGCTAATCTTCAAGAGAATTCCTGACGGTGCAATATACACCGAGGAAGACAAAATCAAATATAAAAGTATATTGATGGCAACAAATGCACATCGACGTGGTAGCAATATACTCAATCCTGTATTGGGTAACAAAGGCTTCAAGTATAAATATATAATTGGACCATTAACTTTCGACCGAAAAACTGGAAGAGGTATAGAAATACCACTCGCCATGATGTTAAATAACAACAAAATCGATTACGTCCGTTGCAATGATCCCAATGAGTTGGTCGATCGTTTGCGCTTGTTGGAAGCTTCACGACACGCGGGTAACAACGCTCACGACAATGAGATAATGTCGATTATTGAGGAACTTCGCGAAGCGGGCCTCATTATAAATTAACCTATACATCGATGATAATGATCATTCCTTCATCGCTATTGATACCGAGATGTCGATCAATAAATTCGGATCATCGCTTGGAGCGCAGAATAATTCATACTATCAGTGGACTGGGCTAATAAGAAATTATCCACGTGATAATGCTCTCTGTCTAACCTCTAGTGGCTTCGATGCAAGATCACGTAAAATACGAGGCGTAGCCCTACCTGAACGGGATTACGATGCTGCTAATAAACGTTACGTGGAAATGAAAATCAAGCTGTTAACAGAACGCCTGGATGAATTTGAGAAGAAATTCATCGCACTAGAGGATACGCTTCGAATAACTATGAACGATACGCCTAAAACGATTCAGTATGTAACCGACGCTGTAGCTGACACAACGCAGGAAGATTTGTAAAAATCGTCTGGTCAAACACACGATATGCTCGGAGAAGAAAAAACGTCAGAAGAAAAGCAGCTCGTGAAGGTATGATGATTTGTGGCAGGCTGACGTAGTCGAAATGCGGCCGTATTCGCGTTTCAACAAAGGCTACAATTACATCCTCACCGTCATCGATGTGTTGAGCAAGTATGCATGGGCCCTTGAAAAGTAAAATTGGCACCGAAATGGGTACAACGATCGCGAAAATCATACACGATCATAGCAGATATCCGAAAAATCTTCAGACCGACAAAGGAAGAGAATTTTACAATGTAAACGTGCAACGACTCATGGAGAATACAACATCAATCATTATTCGACGTACTCTATTACAAAGGCCTCGGTCGTCGAACGATTCAATCGCACTCTCAAAAATACTATGTGGAAAATGTTTACACTCAATGGTAATTACAAGTGGATCGATGCGTTACCGCAACTCGTTATGAAGTACAATGCTCGAAAGCATCGTACGATTGGCATGAGGCCCATCGACGTTACTCCTGCGATCGCGGAGGAACTCTTAACCACCGTATACAGCAACGTAAAAATTGCGGCTCCTGCAAGATTCAAAGTCAATGATTTTGTGCGCGTAAGCAAATTCAAGACAATATTTGAAAAAGGTTTCACGCCAAATTGGACCACCGAAGTGTTTAAAATCGTCAAGGTGCAACAAACGTATCCTGTAACGTACCTAGTCGACGACTCAAGTGGAAATCCAATAGCCGGAGGATTCTACGAATACGAACTGCAACGTGTTGCCAATCCAAACATATATCTCGTGGAGAAGATAATACGCAAAAAGGGCAATGATGTTTATGTTAAATGGTTGGGAATGGATAAATCTCAAAACTCGTGGATACACAAAAATAACATATTGTAATAACTTTTATAAAGTATATGAAAAATTCAATAAAGTTTGCTTGCAATAGGCATACCATTTTATTTATGTATACATTCACCATTCCTTATAAAAATAAATTATTATATCCTGTAAACATTAACATACTCGCATTATATATAACATGAATATTTTCCAATATATATCAAATTTACATTACTACATTCATTATATCTATGCATTTTTATTTTATAACAATATATACAATGTAGCCTAACAAACACATTTACAATGCTATTTTATAATGACCCCAGGGTAGAGTGTTCGTACTTTTTGGCACGATATACCGCTTGTCATCGTGTGGACTTAGAGCAATTTTTGGCTCTGAAATAGTGTAAACTTCGTGCAGCTTCGATCTTATGCAAGACTGCTGACGAGTCATCTCAATTTCTTCCCGTAAACAGCGAGTGTAGTCATTGAAATTTATTGTTCGCGCGACGACATTACTTTTCACACCTTTTACCTTTTTCGTGTCTTTTTTACCATCGACTCGCAAAGCGTACATTTTTGCTCTCAATCCCACAAATTCCGTCATTACCATACCATTATTTTCATCTTTCATGAGACCGGGCACTTTCTTGTTGACTAACGGTAAATCGTACACGTTTTCCATCGGGTAATCGCTCGTATCAAATTTGTCAATGTTACGCTTCATATCGTTGTAAACGTCGTCAGACTTGATGTGGTATATGAGACTATCGGTGTCGGTATACATGACCTTGCAGTTTTGCTGATACAGCGGAATCATGAATTCGTGGTGAAACTCATATAAACATGTTTTCGAAATGTCGAGTATACACATATCCACATAAATCGGCTTGTTAAATTTTACCTCCAGATTTCGCAATTCGACGGCAATAAGGTTTTCCGAAAAGATACTTCGACTGTGAAAATTTGGTTTAGCGATCATTGCCTCTGCCCCATACCGTCCCTCCCACTTTGTTACCAGTTTCACGTCTACACGGTTTCGCACGTTTTCCATCGTTTTACCAAATACTGCATTGTTCATTAATTTATACAAATTTTTCTCGAAATCATTTGTAGCACGTGTGCGAACGTGCGTGTTCAATTCGATGTATGAACGCAACCAGGGGGATTGAGTGAATTTCAAAATTCGGTGTATTTTCGCTACTTTAAGTCCATGCCGCATGCACTGCTGCAAATTATGATAGTGTATCACGTAACGTTTCTTATCGCATACGGTTGCGAGCAATTTCTCTTGGCGCTTGCCAGGTGGATTGTCGCGTGTCGGACAAAACGGAAGGTCACTGTGCGAATCATGCAAACGTTGCGGATATTCGAGATGAGCTTCGAGAACGTAGCCTACAGGCGAATCTAGCGCTATGGATAATACGTTAAAATTGGATGTGTCGTCGATCCATTGAAAATCAGCATAAGGCAAAGGTTGACACATTGCCCATCCATACAAGTTGTTCACATCGAAGTACATCAGGTATGATGATGATTTCAAAGGATCGTACGATTGCATGTACTTGTTATTAGCATGTGCATATCTGTTTGAACATTGGCTCAAACCTCCGCGTATACCTCGCTCGATGAATAAAATCATGTCGATGTCGGTCAATAATTCAAACGTAATGTGCGTATATTTCAACATGGCGTCCCAAGTATATCCGGGAAGAGTGTAATAATACGCCGGATCAAGCCCATAACTTTCGATACACGTATCACGGAAATTTTCGAAAATATCTGCTAATAACAAGACATCCGTCTTCAAATACAAATCGCTATATTCACCAAGCGTTTGAATGGAAAACCGCGCCTAGACATTCTCAGCGTGAACGTACTCGCTCGCGCTGATCGTTTCCCCGGTCAAGGAACTGTAAAGTGAGTCGCGCGGCGGCAAACACGTGTCTTCCAATCTGCTGACATGGTCAATGTATTCGTACGGGAAGACACCTTTTCGTGTTAATAATGTAAAATCATGCATCGGTAGGCCATGAAATTGTGAGCGTAAAATTTTCAGTTTGTCCGTCGTTCAAAATGATGCTAATTTCTCAAGACTTGTGGTTAGAAATTTATATGAATCGATGAAGCGTAATTTAATTTGGTTTTTTGTCTCTTCGGTAGTAGTTTGAACAGTTTTCGTGAACGAAATATATTTTTCTTTTGTTATTGGAAGCATGTAAGTATTTCCTTCGGAGGCGGTGGCCACTTCCTTGATTATAAAATGCGCATCATAGCCAGACAAATTGTGAAAAACTACGGGGATGAAAAATGATTGTTCGAAATTTAGATTGCAATTCGAATGGGCGGGGCCTCTGTAACGCCCAGTTAAATGAGAATGAACGCGAACTCGTGTATCGGTTTGTGCAAAATCTTCTTCACATATGTGACACTTTATCGCGCTTCGAAATTCAAGCTCCTCGTCGGATGTTAACTGTACCATGGGGATATTTGAAGATAAAATATCTTTCACATGCAAAGCTGCACTTTTTAGTTCTTCGACGACCATGCAATGCAATCGCTACTACGGTGCGATTCATATCTGCATAACGATTGATCGTATGAACAATGTACGTAGTATGCGATACTAGAAACCTCGTGGTGTTGGTACATGTTTTGTTCATTCGTTTTCGCAAGAACGCACTCAAGATCGGCGTATATTACGAATGGAAGTCGCTCTTTATGATTGAAGTTTTTAAAAGTGAGCCACTTGTTCGCATCGTTCGGTAGACGGACGGCACAGTCGTTGATCTGGCCACAGTCCACAGTGTGCCCTTCCAATTTTTGCTCCGAGTGAAAGTAGTGTAGACATCTGCGAAAATAAACAAAAAAATCGGTTTCGAACTAATTATTTTAATACATTAAATCATATCAAATCTACGTACTTATCACAGATATATTTCTGTCCATCGTGTTTAGTCAACTGTGAGCTGACGAGCCTTGATAAATTCTTGATCCATGCGAAATGTCCAACGATGTTTTGCTGCGGATCTTCCACGTAGAGCAAATTGACATGCTTTTCTCTCTTTCGCTCACTCACGCGAATTGGAAGAGTGCTGTCGTTCTCAATGGTGTATACATTGATTGAAATGTCATTACGAATTTCAATTTTTTAAATTTGATTCATAGTCATTGGAAACTCAATGTCTTGAACATTTAGCACTGTCGAGTAGTGCGGGTATGAAGATTCACGCGTACTGTTACTTTGGGCTGGATGAAGAGCAGCAACTACGGACCATGCGAAACATGCATGATCACTCGATTTCACATTAACGACTGCTCTTTTCAGCATTATCGACCGCGATAACATTATGTTGCATCCCGCACGCATTGGATTATATTTATTTATATTCATAGTCAAGTTATATATTCGTGACAATGCCCACCCGCTGTCGCGTTCCTGAAACTCTTCGAGTTATGTCGAAATGGGCTCAATAACTCTTTGATCGTACCACTCGCGTAAATCAGACGTATTGAAAAGTTCATAGTTTTTAGTATTAATGCTTTTATTTGCACGCTTGTCACCCGCCACAAATTCGCCGTTAAAAACGGTATTAATTTTCACATACCATGATTGTTGATAATGGTTTGAATGCGTGAAAGCACGACATCACTAACGTCTTTGAAAAATTGTTGAGGTTCGATGTGGTTGTGATTTATGACTACACCAGTCAAGATATGACCCTCGAATGCCGTATCAATTTCTCGCCATATGAATCCATGATTGTCATGTCCAGCACCCGTGTGTATGAAACGCTGACGCATCGAATTCTTAAAGCCTTCAAGTCGCGCAATTTGGGCTACCAACGATTGACGATTTCCAATCGATAATCGCCGTCGTTTAATTCGACTTTGTTCTTCTAACGACTCGATATACTCGTCACATCGTTGTTCCCACACAATGTACTCTTCGACCGAACTAATTTGAGCCCCTTGCTCACAAAGATTTTTTTCAATATTATCCGTCATGTCTCTGCGCGAGGCATTCCGCGATCTCGGAAATTCAAACATTGCCTGAATGTGTGTACCTCTCAATCACGATTTATATTCCATTTCTATAACAACTACATCCTTGGTGCCGTGTGCATTTTTTCGCTATATATTTTTCTACAGACTTTACGATTTTGCTGACATGAACTTCTTCGACGGGATTCACGAAGCGCTCGCAGAATCAATCGCATAATTTTATTCTTTCGTGAATATCTCAGGCATTTTGACCTTGAGTCGACACGTGATGCTGAATCGACATTTTTAACGGTGCTTTTTTCCCTATGTACGCTGAAAGTGTCTACCTCTCAATCACGATTTATATTCCATTTCTATAACCGCTGCATCCTTGGTGCCGTGTGCATTTGATCATTATATATTTTTCTACAGACTTTTAGATTTTTGCTGACATCAACTTTTTCGACGAGATCCGCGAAGCGCTTGCAATATCATTCGCATAATTTTATTCTTTTGCGAATGTCCCAGGCATTTTGGCCTTGAGATGCAATAGATGTTCGAAGACGTGCGCGGCGGTTTGTTTGGGATTTCACCCAAACAAACCCAATCGCTTTAACCGTTGAATGTCTAAAGTGTATATGCCTTTATACGTGCAGATGAGTCGCTCTATCTCACATGCATGAGATGCGGTCGCTCCATCTCTCATTCTCGCTCCCTCTTATGCATACGTGTAATCCGATCGCTTCTCTCAGCGAAACGGGTCAATCAACTTGGCTCTCTGGCGACAGTCGCTAAATAATAAAATCCATGAAGTAAACAATATAAGACAAAATAAATCAATAATAAATTTTAAATATATAAAGATCAATAATCGATGATCAATTAATCGATAATCGATTCATTGATCCCCCCCCCCCCCCCCCGCCGCTCCAACGATTTCCCCCTCCCCGCGTGACGTCAGCCACTCCGCCGAGTCCCCCTCCCCGCGTGAACCCCCCGCCCCGCTCCCCCCTGAGATCCCGGAGTTAGAACTGTCACAGCTATACTACTGACAAGTACTGCTTGGCAAAGTACGTCCCTAGTGGAAGGAAACGCTGGGAACACGGAACGTTGACAAACAAGACAAACAAGGAGTCGCGCCTAAAAAGAGTTGAAAGAGCACTTCTTGAATTTCTCGTGGATCGACAAGTACTGCTTGGCAATGTACCTCCCTAGTGGAAGGAAACGCTGGGAACACGGAACGTTGAGGAACAAGGAAAAAACGGAGTTGCGCCTAAAAGGCTTTAGAAAGCCCGTTTTTCGTTTTTTGGAAATTGACTAGTACTGCTGGACCGAGTACATCCCTCGTGGATCGGAAACGCCTGGAACACGGAACGTTAAGGAACAAAAAAAAAGAAGTTAAATAAATTTGTTTTGGAAGTTACAGGAAACATTATATTAGGAGATAAAAAAGTGTACGCGACAATTGTACGACACACACACACACGCACTCGCGCACACGCACACGCACACACACGCACACACACACACACACACACGCACGCACACACGCACACACGCACGCACGCACACACGCACGCACACACACACACACACACACACACACACACCACGATCAACGATAATACGGATCAGGATAGCAGAAAGGACACGAAGGTATCCCGAAATAACGAGAGCATCGAAAATCTATGCAAAAAAGGGTCAGTCGAGTGCTCGCGGAACATCGCTCGATTAGACTGTCGTAGACAGGTAGGTGGCGACATCGCACGCCAAGATCAAGGACCGGGCGATCAATTATCGACGCGCGATAATTGATCGGGAGAGAGCATCGATCACCGCGATCCGAAGGGCAGAGCTAGGGTAGGGGAATAGATCTCGACGCGTGGCGAGAGAGAGCGCGCGCCTACGACCCGTCGATCGCGAGTTCTAACGCCACGAGTGGGAGAGCGCCGCGACGCGACGCGCCCTAAGGGAAAGTTACAAAGGAAAGTACCGCGTCGCTATAGGTTAAGCACCGATACATATCGCGCCGCCAGCGAAAGCACGTCGCAACCTTAGGCCGACAGAAGCCGCAGAACTAGAAGAGAGGGGGAAATCGATATCGATCCATGATAAATGATCCCGCCCGACCTCATTGTACCATGCGAGTAATGAGTAGTTGACCGACCGAGAAAATATTGCGAAATATACTATAAAACAACACAAAGAACACATTACACTCATACATAGCGTTATTTTAGATTATATCGAGCCATAAAAACTGAATGAATCATATTTTTGTTAAAATTACCCAAAACACCTGAGTTTCTATTAATTTCTTCCCTGTCCGAGTCCCCGAACCTATAAATTTATCTGTAACGAATTAAGACCCGTTACAATATATATATATATATATATATATATATATATATATATATATATATATATATATTGTAATGTCGAGAAATGACACGAGTTTTAATTGTGGTAACCTTTTTATTTCACGGTTTACAAAACAGTCTGCCAGTCCGGCTTCGAAGCGCGGTCGTGGCCCGAGAGACGCGGTTGACACCAGAAATTGAACAGCGAGGATTAACAGCTCTGCACTGGGACTGAGTCACGAATTGAATGCCGCGAGTGTATCGCGGGAGGTGTTTTTAAAGGGTCGAACGGTGGGAAAAATGGTCGTGGTGGGGAAGAATTTGGGAAGGGTCTGGAAAGTTCGGCGGGAAAATAGGCACACGGGTGACTAAATTCCAGGAAAGGCAGGCGGCTGATTAGGCGGGGCGATTAGAAGAGGACTCTGGAACCTTCGGCGGAGAATGGACTTCGGAGTTGTGTGACTGCATTCCGGGAAAGGCGGTTGTTTGGTTAGGTGCAGAGTGCATGGGAAACTAGCGATAAAAAGGGTCGCGGGAAAGGAATTTGGGAAAAGTCACGTAGGCCACGCAGCTGGCGGGATTACCATGCAGGCGACAATAAATGCACTTTGGAACTCGGGAGAATGGAGCGCGGCGTCGAGCGGAGCCGCGGGAAAGGAAGCGATAAATTAGGCACGCAGGCCCGTGAGTCAGAGGTACAGAGAGCAAAGGAGATGAAAAAAATAGGTAGTGGAAAGGGACTCGTTACACCTCCCCCCTTATTTTAGAAAATCCATATAGCGGTAAATGGATTTTCTACGCCTTAGGATAGTGCGGATTACGTCTAGTGGAGTGTCTTACAGTTGAACGGGTATCGAGAGGTCGACTTAAATTGGCTAAAGCTATGAGTTCATCTGGCGGATAGCGGGACTCGTAGTTGATGTGATCGGTGGTGTTCGTGTGGAAACAATTGTTGTACACATTAATGCAGGGTGAGAATGTACAGGCGAAAAATCTCATTATCAGATTACCTAGACATGTACATAGACCTATCTTACGGGCTAACATTAGAACTACAATACAAATACATGCATAACCAAGGTATTTCAGTCCATCGTACGCGGTTTCGAATAGGGTCTTGTTGCACGTTGATCTCGGTGAGGTCGACGTAGTTGACTACGGTCCAGGTCTTGTGGAACATTACCACGTCGCCCAGATGTTCCATATAGACTGGTCCAGAGATTGGCTCCACTTGAAAAACTTCATTGGCCAGGCAAGTAGACGCGAGCAACAATAGAAACGCCAACATCTTGTTCCTAAACATAAAAGCAATTAGTTTCTGAAATATGGCTTAAGCTTATTCACATGGATTAATTTTTTTCTATTTCTAAGCAGAATCTCGTAATTAACATCGGACGTCCGTTCGAGTATTATCGCGGGGCCTTCCCACTTTGGAGCGAGCGGGGATTTATCTCGTTCCTGGGCAACGAGAACTTCGTCACCCTTGTTGAAGATGGGAGCAGGTCGATGGATGTGAGCGTCTTGGTTGGCTTTGTAACGCTGCTTCGCTGCAACCAGGTGGTCACGTCCTTTCTTCAGAATTCGTTCGTGGTCCGCGCGTAGTCCCTCGAAGTATTCGTCGATGGTGGCATTCGTTCGATGAATGGGAATGCTGTTCGGGACGTTCGGTTTCCGTCCGAACTGCATCTCAAAAGGTGTGAGTCCGATGCCTTCTTGTTTCGCCGTGTTGTAAGCCATGGAGACGAATTTTAATTTCTTGTCCCAATCTTCGCGGTGGTCGTGAATGAGAGCCTTCATTTGTTCCTTAATCGGTCCGTGGGCTCTCTCTAGACTTCCGTTGCTTTGCGGGTGGAACGTAGTCGTGGTCATGTGTGAGATTTTGAAGAGTTTCGCCAAGTGTTTAAACGTCTGGCTGATGAAGTTGCGACCTCCGTCGGTGAGAATTTTCTTTGGTGCGCCGTGGATGTAGATGAAATGTTCGACGAGTGCATTTACGGTAGCTTGTGCATCTTGCGTCTTTAATAGGATCAACGTGATATATTTTGTCAGCTGGTCCTGTACTGACATGATGTACTTGTACCCATCGGCAGACTCGGGAATAGGTCCCACGAGGTCCAATGCGATCTTGTCGTTCGGTCGTTCGGGTGTGTCCGTAATCACGGCTTCGGCTTGAGGCCGCACGCGCACCAACTTGATTTTTTGGTAGGTGTCGCATCTTCGGATGTAGTCTTCGACGTCTCGCTGCATATTCGGCCATGTAGCAACGGCCTTGATGCGGTCGAGAGTCTTGGCTATCCCGAAGTGTCCAGTGGCTTTCGTCCCATGATGTTCTTTAATAATGCGTTGACGTTCTTCCTCTGTACCAGGCTCGTGGAGATCCTTGTCGTACAGGTATAATAATGGGCGATCCTCTCTGGTTGACCAGATGAAATTAATCATCAGTTTAATCCGGTTCTTTATTCCCGGATGGGCGCGGAGGTGATCACAACCGAGGCAAATTTTCGTGGTCGTCTTAACTTTCATTAAGGCGGCTGTGATTCGGTTGAACCAGTCGATTTCGTCCTCGGAGAAATTGATGAAAAGTTGATCCTCGGCGTCGCTTGGGGCGTCCACTATTTTTATGGCGGGAACGTCCTTCGGTGGAACGTCCTCACTGATTTCGAGGACTACCGGAACGTTTTCGGTCAGCTCGAACTCGATGTACAGTGGTGGATCACTTGTTGAGTCTTCTTCTTGTTCCTCCTCCGCTGGATTGTCGTTGTTGTCGTTAGTGTGCTCCACGTTTTCTTTTTCGTCTGTGTTGTCTTCCGTTTGAGATCGCTGTTGACTTCGGGTGGTCACGGCGTAAATGCGAGAAAGAGCGTCTGCGTTCGTGTTGAGAGAGCCTTTTTTATAAATTGGCTCATACTCGTATTCTTCGACTTTCATCCGTAGACGCATCAGTCGGCTGTTGGTTGGAGGGTCAGTTGCCTTCAGTATCCAAATCAGCGGCTTGTGGTCGGTTACGATTTTAAATTGTTTTCCGTACAGGTACTGGCGGAAATGCTTTGTTGCCCAGGTAATCGCGAGCATCTCTCTCTCGGTGGTGGAGTAGCGCTGCTCTGCCTTGTTGAGAGTGCGCGAGGCATAGGCAACCGGTCGGTCCTTCCCGATCGGTCCCTGTGATAGGACGGCACCGATTGCGTGGTTGCTAGCGTCGGTGGTCAGTACGAATTCTTTCGTGAAATCCGGGTATTGCAGGACGGGTGCGGTCGTCAGAGCGGTACGTAGGAGTTGAAAAGCCTGTTCCTGCTTTTCACTCCAGTTCCACGGTGCATCTTTTTTCAACAACTCGGTTAAGGGTTTCGCAATTCTACTAAAATCCTTAATGAACTTGCGATAATACCCCGCGAGTCCAAGAAACTGTTTTATATGTTTCGGCTCTTTCGGTGTTGGGAAATTCGTCACGGCCTCGATTTTCTTTGGATTTGGCTTTACTCCTTCTTCGGATATCACGTGTCCCAGGAATTCCAGTTCTGGTCGGAGGAATTCGCACTTGTCCGGTTGCAGTTTTAAGTCTGCTTCGCGCAGGCGCTTCAACACATCCAGTCGTTTCCTGTTGTGTTCCTCCAATGTGTTGCCGTAGATTATTATGTCGTCGAGATAAACAAAACACGTGTTACCAATCAGTCCACGCAGTGCGTTGTTCATCATCCGTTGGAACGTTGCAGGTGCGTTTTTGAGACCGAAAGGCATCCGGTTGTAATGAAAATGTCCTGATGGCGTCGAGAAGGCTGTCTTTTGCTTATCTCGTTCGTCCATCGGTATTTGGTGAAATCCGGATGCGAGATCGAAGGCGGAGAAGTATTTGGCTCGCCCCAGTTTGATCAAGGATTTCGTCGATACACGGAAGAGGGTAGGCGTCGTGAGAAGTCTTCTCATTTAGCTTCCTGAAATCGATGACGATCCTCCACTTCTTTTTCCCGGATGCGTCAGATTTTTTTGGTACTACCCAGAGTGGGGCGTTGTATGGTGAGTCGCTGGGCTCGATCAGTTTCTGTTCGAGCATGTCGTTGACTTGACGGTCAATTTCCTCTTTGTGTGCCGGAGGGTATCGGTACTGCTTGACGTTAATCGGAACGTCATCGCTGGTTATAATGCGGTGTTTGACCGCTTTCGTGCCTGGCCGTGGGTCGCCAGGTAAAGCGAACACGTCGGGGAAGGACGATACGATGTCCCACACCGGTTCCGCTAGCTCGAGTGGCACGTGCTGTAGCCGCACGTTTTCTTTGAGCGTTCAGATTCTATCTGCCGAATTGTGCTCTTGGATGTGGTGGATCCTCAATGCGTCCGCCGGTGCGTCTTGGCGCGCCTCCGCCGATGAAGGGGTAGGTTCCTCGAAAGGTAGCCCACGCAGTAGATCCACGATAAACCGTTTCGGTTCTTCCGAGTCGTTTATTACGGGCACTCGGGCTTCATAGTCCTTGGCTTCGAACACGCAAGGTACTATGGATTCTGAATTTTCTTCGCTGGTTATCGCTGGTCCATTCGCGATGTTTGTTGGCACGGAGATAAAGTGGATGGATCTCGCCGGGACCGTGACGGATAGAGGTTCGACATTCAGTCGTTTTCCGTCAAATTGCAGGAAATTGTCTTTCCCGATGCCGATGTACGTCTGATATTTCTCCATAAAAGGGACGCCAATCAGACCGTCCTCTCCCAATGGGAAATCATCAGGGATGACGTGGAATATTTGTTTTCGGCCCTCGAATTCTTGTTGCGTTACGAACAACGATCTGTGTAGATCGTTGCCCATCTTGAACTCTGTGTTCACATTTTTGTCGACCAGGGACGTACCTTTCAGGCTTCCTAATTTGATGAGGCTGATAGCGGCTCCGGTGTCTAGTAGAAATCTCCCTGGTCCTCGGATGTCCCGCATGGCGAGTTTGACAACTCGTTTCGCGCATCCAACGGTGTTAACGCGAGGGATCCCTCCGACGTTTCGACTTCTGTCGTTTCCTCTGGAGGTAGGTGGTTGACTCGCAGATGGGGCCGAGGTGGCGGCAGGTCCCGTCGAAAACCCGACTGTTGGGTGGCGGAGTTGCCTCTATTTTGGAGGTCACCCATCTTGGTGCGGCAATCCCGTTCAACGTGCCCGATTCTTCTGCAGTAGTTGCAGGAAATCTGTGGTCGAGGTGTCCCGGATGAGTGTGAGGGTCCTCGGTCTCGGAGTCGGAGCCATCGGTCGACGTGGGGCGTTGCCGGGATTTCGGTCGGCGATGTTGAGGCTGCGGGTCATCATTTCCCGCGTGTAGTCATAAGCCTCTGCGGCTTGAGCCTTGGCGATGGCGGCTCGGATGTTGTCCGGTCGCTGTGCGCGCACTTCGCTGGAAATTTCTTTCCGGAGGCCTAGCAAGTACTGTTCGAGGCCCTGCTCTCTCTCATATTCTATTATGAGTTTCCGCTTACTCTCATTTGGCGTAGAGTTTGCGAGCACGGCCAAGACTTGATTCTGGACCTCCAGAAATCGGTTCGTGAATTTCGATACGGTTTCGTTCCTCCCTTGGAACGTACGCGAGCGTTTATCGCGGAAGACGCTGACCGGTTGTAAATTCCCGAATAGGATGCGGAGTCCCTCGTACAGTCGGTCGTACGTGTCGACCTCGTACTCCTGAATTTCACGCGCCGCGTCACCCACGATTTTTTTTGCGATTATCAACCGACGGAGATAATCTTGTCGCGTCACTTGTGGTCGCACGTCCTCGATTGATGCTATAAACGCCTCGACACCGATATTTTTTCCGTCGAATTCTTTTATTAGTTCTATTGCCTCTTTAGGCGTGATTTCCTCGAATTGTTCGTCCGATAAAACACTCGGCGGTCGCGAAAATTGTCCCGTTTCTTCACGCACATCTCCGTTTTTGTCACCCGGCCGGTCGAACACTTTGCCTATCGCGTTTTTGAGCGTCTCGTTTACATTTAAGAGCGACATGGTGTTTACGGAGCTTGTATCAGAGTCCGTCGCGATTTCGATAGGTATGCGATATTGAGTAAATTGGTTACTCACCGATTTTTTATCTTGATGGTCCAGAGCTGTTGGAGTCCTTGTTGCTTCTTGGTGTTGTCGGTCGGTCCAAGCTTCTAACACTTTGGGCTGGCATACCCCACACTTAGCACCAGTTTGTAATGTCGAGAAATGACACGAGTTTTAATTGTGGTAACCTTTTTATTTCACGGTTTACAAAACAGTCTGCCAGTCCGGCTTCGAAGCGCGGTCGTGGCCCGAGAGACGCGGTTGACACCAGAAATTGAACAGCGAGGATTAACAGCTCTGCACTGGGACTGAGTCACGAATTGAATGCCGCGAGTGTATCGCGGGAGGTGTTTTTAAAGGGTCGAACGGTGGGAAAAATGGTCGTGGTGGGGAAGAATTTGGGAAGGGTCTGGAAAGTTCGGCGGGAAAATAGGCACACGGGTGACTAAATTCCAGGAAAGGCAGGCGGCTGATTAGGCGGGGCGATTAGAAGAGGACTCTGGAACCTTCGGCGGAGAATGGACTTCGGAGTTGTGTGACTGCATTCCGGGAAAGGCGGTTGTTTGGTTAGGTGCAGAGTGCATGGGAAACTAGCGATAAAAAGGGTCGCGGGAAAGGAATTTGGGAAAAGTCACGTAGGCCACGCAGCTGGCGGGATTACCATGCAGGCGACAATAAATGCACTTTGGGACTCGGGAGAATGGAGCGCGGCGTCGAGCGGAGTCGCGGGACAGGAAGCGATAAATTGGGCACGCAGGCCCGTGAGTCAGAGGTACAGAGAGCAAAGGAGATGAAAAAATAGGTAGTGGAAAGGGACTCGTTACAATATGAATATATATATATATATATATATATATATATATATATATATCACATATATTTTTGAGAAAATAAAAATATTTAAAATAAAATTCAAACAATTAATTGAACGTTTGCATTTTGTTGAACGTGTTTGTTCGCGACTTCTCATCCCAGAAATTCACTCCGTCCTTCTCAACTAGCTAGAAAACCTGCCTAAAATGTTTCGCACCTACCGGGGTTCGAACCTACAACCTAATGTTTATAAACTACGCACCCTACCACTACGCCACGCAAGAGCTCATATTATGATCGTTCATTTTTTGTCCTATATATTAGAGGAGCATCGACCGATTTTTTACTTATGAACCGTTCGACTGATGTTTTCCAAATTCAATACCAACCATCCTACTATGATACTCTATTTATAAAAAAAAATGGCCATAAATCTTAAAATTTTTGGAAGTTGGAGCAATCACAGAGTTGTTTTTACAACATTTCAAAATGCCGTCAAATTCGTATTTTTTAAATATTTTTAGAAAGTGAAGAGGTCGTGTAGATTAATACACAATATTTTACAAAATTCGGAAAAATTGAAGCGGTTCGACGATTTTCAGAAAACTCAGATTTTCGTAAAATTCGATAAATCATCTAATTTGAACCGTTCGACGATGTTTTCCCAAATTCAATACCAAAACCTTCCTATTATGATACTCCAATTATAAAAAAAAAATTAGCCATACATCTTAAATTTTGCGGAAGTAAGAGTATAACTACAGACTTTTTTTGAAAATTCCAAAATGCCGTAAAATTCGTATTTTTCTGTAAATAAATTCGACAAAATTCTCTGAGAATGAAGAGCTTCTATAGATGACCATCAGTGCAAAACGGGAGCCCTGTAGCTCAAACTGTTCTCATGTTATAAACGTTTGAATTTTACAGAGCCAGAAAACATACACACATCCAGACATTTTTTCTAGATATGATTTTTCGATGTTTTGAGACATTATGAGCATATTTAACAGTGAAAACTGGGAACAAAAATTTGTTCACTATCACAAAGTTTGTGGTGGCCATGAGGAGGCAAAACTATTAAATATTAAATAAATAAAAAATGATAAAGAAATCAATAGCTGAAGGAAAAAAATATTGCATCCAAAATTTATTGAATGATAAGTGAAAATAAAAATCATCTGATTTTATTTTAATTGCATTTTATTTGTTAATTGATATATCTTGCGTTAAACGAATTTAAAGATTACTTGCTTAAATCCGTATGAACCTTCTTAACAATCATACTCAACTGTGGGTAAAGTTTGAGAAAGTTGGACCGTTTCTCGATTACCAGACGGTGAAACCTTTTCTCAAATTTTTTACACATTATAATACGACGCTTTGGAAGATTCACGCTAAATTTCAAAAAGTCATCTTTAAAAAATCTCTGATATGATTTTGCCTTTACTTTGTATATACTATTATAATTATGGCGCAAGAACATTTTAAAAAGTGGTGTCTGAAGCATATACACGGTGTATCTTAGCTTCTAGTTTTCCGTTCGTGAGCATATAGGGTGTACCTTTCCAGGTAAAACGCTCTTTCTTTAAAATGTTGTGCGACAAAAAATGGCCGAGACATCCACGAGTAAAGTCCAACGGTGAGTAAACAATGGCACCGTAGTTTCGGCATTCAATCGAGCATAGAGACTAGATACAGGAGGCCACACTCGGCCTTTCAACTCGTCCAAAAACGGTATCCGAGATAGATGGGGTGCTCCGGACCACATGTATTTGTATATACAGGGTGAGGCACTAACTGTTGCCACCTTGAACATCTCTGTAATTATCGACGTCACAAAAAATGTTTGAAACAAAAGTTGTACCGTACGAAAGGGGTCATCAAATGCGACCATTTTTTTATCTCAGTGGAGGCGCTGTCGCGCAGTAAAGGTCACCTCCACTTTTTTAAATGGGACGGTAAATTTTTTTTCACCTAATTTGTAGAGCATCGAAAACTGCATAAAAAACATTTAGGGGTCAAAGTCGTTCAAGGTCATTCAAGATAAAAAAGTGACATGAACTTTATTTCTATGTGAAATTACCTTTCTTCACAGTAGATGTTCAAAGTGATTGCCATTGGAATCAATGCAGTATTGCAATCTCCTCATCACGGATTGTGTAGAATTCCTTATCACTTCGGCACTTATCGAATCACAGGCTCGAAGAATTCTCTCACGCATATCATCCGGCGTAGCTGGACGTTCTTTATAAACAAGATCTTTCAAGTATCCCCACAAGAAAAAGTCCAGAGGCGTCGAGTCTGGCGAGCGAGCCGGCCACTATACAGCTCCTCCGCGTCCAATCCAACGATCTGGAAATCTCTTTTGCAATTCATTTCTAGCTATCAGCGAAAAATGTGCCGGGCATCCATCGTGTTGATACCACATTCTGTTTCTTGTTCCTAAAGGTATTTCTTCCAATAACGGACCTAATGTTTCTTGAAGGAATGTGGTGTACTTCCTACCATTAAGATTCCCTTCGACGAAATAAGGGCCTATGATTCTATCCCCAATAATCCCAAACCATACATTAATCGACCACGGTCTTTGGTGTGCAACTTACCGCAGCCAATGTGGATTTTCAGTTGACCACAAATGCATGTTATGCAACTTAATATTTCCATGATTCGTAAATGTTGCCTCATCAGTAAATAAAATCCGATTAATAAAAGAGTCATCTCTCTGAATCTGGCGTTGAGCCCATTGGCAGAATTCAGTGTGATTCATGAAATCCGTACCAGTTAATTCCTGGTGGAGACTGATGTGGTAAGGATGATATTTATGACGATGTAGAACACGTAGAATACGTCTTTGGCTTACGCCAGATTCCCTCGCAATTTGACGAGAACTCGCACAAGGGTCTCGATGAACGGCAGCAAGAACACCAATTTCCGTTTCTTCGTTAGTAACTCGCTTTTGTCGGTTACTTTCCCGACGGGTTAAGGATCCAGTTGTCCTCA
The DNA here is from genome assembly GCA_963210295.1 of Ophion ellenae. Lineage (NCBI taxonomy): Eukaryota > Metazoa > Arthropoda > Insecta > Hymenoptera > Ichneumonidae > Ophion > Ophion ellenae. The sequence goes on from OY723392.1 coordinate 4,885,419, forward strand.
GTTTAGTGTACAAAATTTGAAATGTACGGCGTGTAGGATGAGAACGTTCCGGAAATCTTTCAGCGTATAAGTCTCTCGCTCTCACTGCATTTTTCTGACATTCTCCGTATATTAGAAGCATATCAGTTTGCTCTTCAAAAGAATACATCATTTACATTCGCTTGATTCATTAATACTAGTCTCACCATTCTTACTATCGTTACCTTGGGTTTGTTTGGGCTCAACATTGTACAATGTTCCGTGTACATCGTAGGTTTGCTGCCGTTGTTTACATACAAGACAATGGCAAGACTTCGGCGATAAGTGCCGAAGTGATAAGAAATTCGTGATGAGAAGATTGCAATACTGCATTGATTCCAATGGTAATCACTTTGAACATCTACTGTGAATAAAGGTAATTTCACATAAAAATAAATGTCATGTCACTTTTTGATCTTAAATGACCCTGAACGACTTTGATCCCTAGATGTTTTTTTTCAGTTTTCGATACTCTACAAGATAGTTGAAAAACAAATGTACCGTCCCATTTAAGAAAGTGGAGGTGACCTTTACTGCGCGACAGCGCCTCCACTGAGATAAAAAAAATGGTCGCATTTGCTGACCCCTTTCGTACGTTACAACTTTTGTTTCAAACATTTTTTTGTGACGTCGATAATTACAGAGATATTCAAGGTGGCAACAGTTAGTACCTCACCCTGTATACGCGAAACATGAAGACGGTTCACAGCTGATGTACCTTTCATTCATCTTTGAGTGCCAGAGTTATAAAAATTAAGGCAAATAACTATACGGTATTTTATTAATACGCATACAGTACAGATAAAGCATAGCTTTTTAAAAAAAAAAACTTTCGTTTTTTATTCTTGTGTGTAATTTTTCAGAGTACAAAACGAATATGTATGACCAAACTTGATCCTGGAGATATAATTCTATTTATAAATCGCCAATTACGTAGATAGTTAGAAAAAAATCTTCCTTTTTATTGTTACATAATAACTTTCATATAAGATGTAAATTATACCAAATTATATTTAAAAAATTGTTCGATTATTTAAAAAATGTACATTTATATAAGTCTATAGAATCGTTAACAAAATGTTTTCAACTCATTCTCTTTCATGTTGCCTATTATTGATATTTTGGAGAGTATGCTGTGAATATGAAGAGATTATTACAGTGTAACGAGTCGAAAAATAGTTGATTTTCTCTATTTATAGTACTCATGAAAAACAGCAAATAAATTTTTAAACGTTTATTTGTATTTCTTTTACATTTTTTTAACGGTTGAAAATGTTTTCGGACAAGGGTGTTCTCATGGTGTACACGGTTGTGCCCGTAAATATGATCTGAAAACAAAATTTGTAAAAAGATTATTAATCAGTATGAAAGCCGCTATCTTGCTATGGAGTTTTTTCAAAATCGAAATTGGCATGATGTCGGCGTTTTGAAAAAAAAAGTATCGAATTTAGCCTATTTTGTCGAGATTGCAGTTGAGTGCTCGCTTCCACTCAGAAAGCCTGTTATTGCACTATAAAAAACAAACCCAAACAAAAGATACGCGTAGAAATAGTTTCTTAACCAGAAACTTCAACATCAATTTATGTCCAAAATATATTTACCTTGGGAGTACGAGAGACTGCATGCTGCCATAATCCCAATGCGCACCGCCGAGTTCGGTGTTTGTACTGACCAGCCTTGCAACCTGGTACTCTGCAGCGTTTCACCATATTGCACACTGAAATTAAATTTCACGAATGAAATACTGATGATAGTTTTCAGTTAACGAATACGGTATATTATTCGTAACATTCATAATGTAAAAAAAAAATACTAATTTCTATTCAGACTCTCAGTGAACAAGGAAATTTACTTTGTCATCAATTATTGAATAAGTTACTCTACGAGCGACAAAGATTTCAGTCAGTATATTTAGTATTCCTAAACAAAAGACTCACCTTTTCTCGCTTTCAAAAGAGTTTTTCTTTAAATAGTCATGGGGAAATTACCGAGCCTTGATCGCTCGAAATTTTGATATTTGCTGTCACGCTCGGTTTGTCGTGAGGTTAGAAACTTATCCGATCACTTTCACCTCGTCGACCAATATATTACTATACATAGGGCCCGCGGCACTCCTGCGCCATCTATGTTGGAGCCATTTTCAGGAACGCTGTTTTCAGTGGCTTTGCATGGAAGTTTGGTCTCCTGGTATCTAATATCCATGCAAGCGAGCGTGGGCGCGGATTTGAATCCACATTCCGGTTAGTGGATGTGAACTTTCAATTTTTAATTTTGAAATTTGAGTTTTTAACGTTATCCGGTCGCCCAAATAAGGTATTAAATAATAAATAAAAAATGTTAAACAATGTTATCCATTGTTTAATCGAAAGATCTTTTGATCTTTAGATCTGTCGAGTAAACAGTGGACAATATTGTCTAACACTTTTTGTTTATTATTCAATACTTTATTTGGGCGATCGAATGAGGTTCAAAATTTAAATTTGAACATTCGAAATTGAAAGTTCGAACTTTCAATTTCAATTTCAATTTAACAAAAATTAACGTCGATTTGAACCCGCGTTTCCTCTCGCTTGGACGCCGAAACTACTGTGCCATAGTTTACTCACCGTTGGACTTTACTCCTGAATATTTCGGCCAATTTTTGTCGCACGACATTTAAAAAAAGCGTTTTGCTTGGAAAAAGACACCCTATATGCTCACCACCGGAAAACTATTAGTTAAGATACACCCTGTATATAGCGAAGAGCGCCGAGTGCAGGCGATCAGAGCCGAAGTTGACGCGAGGAGAACGCGTTCATCCAATGCTGTCATATTTACATCATGCCGTGATCGCAATATGTTGTACTTATGTGATTGTGTACTATTGTGATGTTGTACTTATGTTGCAAATATGTCAGCATGGAATACAACAAATATGCGATTATGGAATGATGGAAATATGTGATCATGATATGTACTCAATACGTTAGAAATAAAATGAGTCATATCATGATTAAAATATGTCGGCATATTTACATCTATGTTTTGTTAATCATCCCATGTTGACAATATGTAGTCAACGTGCTGACAAACAATTGTGTCATACTCCATGATGACCATGATCATCATGAAATTCTATCTGGGATGTTTCATACTCTTGAACGTCCAAATCACGAAAGTAAACATTTCTTCATTCATTATTGTAGAAAGTACACCCACCGAGCTTCAGCAAAAGGTTACAACAGAAGAACGGCCAGTTCCTCAAACGTGCTTGAGAACTCTCAGCATTTCTGAAGCTGTCATAAGTGCAACCACTGAACTTGGTACGAAGTTTTACATTCCAATACCGAGTCCATGGAGCGTTAGCAATTTTGCTACGGCGGAAAGAGATATCTTCGCATTTCCATACATCGTGATGAAGGAGGAAAACGGCACAAAACTCCCAGTAATGGAAAAAAGTGTAACCATTAACCCTGATTACACTCTACGTTTTTGCGTATATGGACGTGCTGTCGATACGAAAGTATTGAATTTCGCGCAAACTTTCGACGAATCGGTATTTTTGGAATCGCTAGAAAGGTACAAAAATGCGGCAGTGTGCCTCGGCCTAGGTGCATTCAACATCCATCATGCGCCGACTCAAAATATATTTAAGGACTATGTTGGTCGGCGGGGGCATAAAGACTGCACACTGATCTACAACCGAAGAAGATGCAGTTCCTGCATGAAGATGCAAGATCTTATACGGAAAAATGAAGCAAGGGGCACAGGACAAAATACCTTGACTCGAATATACAGAGCTTCGAATCCAATCGATCAACGAAAATTGATCGCACTGCGCAAAAAAAATCTCCGTGAACGACGTGAGAAAATCCGAGCTCGTCAATGCGTGCAACTGTTGAAACAGTCGTTGGAAGATAAACACCAAGAAATATCTTTAATACGGGATGAAACATTAAACAAAAGATGTTCGAGTCGAGATATTACACCAACTCAAAAGGCGTTAATTGAAGAAATAATTTCAGCTGCAGGCAAAGAGATCCAAGAACGTGGCGCTATGGAGAAAAATGGCTTATGCACGACTGAAAAACTTATGACTACATTTGCGACATTACTGAAAAAACATTTCGAAGCAAAATCTCCTCTGCAACGGCACGGCATACTGTTAATAGACGAAATCAATTTGCGAAAAAAAAATTTGACCTACGTTGGGTTGACCGACTTGGGAGATGATGAGCGGCAATCGACGAATATCGAGGATCAAGCGACGCACGGGCTCGTAATAATGTTTCAACCACTCGCCGATTCATACACGCAACCAATCGCTGTATTTGCTTCGAAAAACTCCGTGAAAGGCGACGAGCTCGCGAAAATAATAATAAAAGCCATCGCGTACGTGGAAAACTGAGGAGCGAAGATTCATGGAATCGTTGGTGACGGCGCATCAACGAATGCCAGGATGTGGTCGATTTTGGGTGTGTCAGGTTTCATAGAGAACACAAAAACACACTTCACGTATCCGTTGGATGGACAACGAAAGGTGTTCGCATTTTCGGATATGCCACATCTCATCAAAACAATACGAAATCGACTGTCCAATAAGAAGAGATTAAGGGTGAGTTTTTTTTATTTCATTAACTTAAAACGTATTAAAAGCACCGCGAAACGTTTACATTTTTAGAAGAAATCAGAAACGCGAGAAGAAGATAATGATAACGTTGCATTTTCGATAAGGTGTACTAGAAATCATTTTCAACATGTCGTGAAAGAACACGAGTCACTATCCTAATCATAACTTATCCCGTACACATTTTATTTTCATCATTTTCTATTTCATAAAAAACAATCTACAAATCACAAACGAACGCGAAAGCAAAAAAAACCGAAACCTACACCAACAAATCCCAAACGAACGCGAAATTTAAAAACTCAAACCCACATCAACAAATCCGAAACGAACGCGGAATAAAAACTCAAACCCACACCAACAAATCCCAAACGGACGCCAAGTTAACCCATTTTTGGATAAAGCACCCCAAGTTTGGATAACATATCTGAAATGCGCGTTCGACTGGCGACGCAGGTTTGTGTTTTGCGTTATGTTTCCATAATTCTTTTTATGTCATAAACCACTAATTAAGCTGTACCTCTGAAGTTTCACAGATTTTTAGCAATTCGGTCGCACACGGATTAACTTTATATGCATCACGTACTAAAGAATCGTTAACAGGTTGCGAAGAAGCCATCAAATTTTGCAAATTCATCAACGATATGTTTGATGCATCCAATCGAAAAACTCCGAATGAAGGCCTCACCCCAGAATACAACGACTTTAAGGTACACAATCGAGAATTCGGAAATGTTTTATACCAAATTTTTTTTTGAAACAATTGTACTTTATCTAATTACACCTTTATATTTCTAGACATTACACGATTCGTTGCGATGGCTGAACGAATGGGAAAAAGTGGTACAAAAAGGGACATAAAACCAGAAGAATTTTTGACATGAGAAACATCAAAAGGTTTACGTATTTCGCTTCAGTCGACGATGGACATGTGCTGCTATTTAATCGACAAGCTCGACTTCAAATATTTGTTAACGGGAAAAGTAAACCAAGATAATTTGGAGGTAATTTCAACTCAACAACGTGAAATATTCACCATATTTTCTTTATGTAGATCACATACGTGTTTCAGAAATTTTTCGGCATCATTCGCCAAGCGGCTGGTTGTAACGACCATCCCAATGGCCCGACCTTCCTGCAACTTTATTGGCTCTTACCAGTCTACAGTATTATAAAGCCACCGAAGTGGCAATTGCACTGTGTCCGAAGAACCTCCGCGTCGAATTTTAGTTTCACTTCAGGAACTAAAGGAAATTTATAGGCAAATGTCCGGGTCAAAATTTGCCAAATGTCGAGAGGAAATGAATGCAAAACTAGAAAAGCTAGTGCGTCATGACGATTGGGACAGCGACGATAGCATTACTACTTGTCGCGAGCATGATTATGCCCTTCCCTCCACTCTATACTGCGTACTTTATTATGTGACAGGTTCTTTATTTTGACTTTTATTGTTTTTCTTCACTATATAACACTTTATTAACACATGCAAATATTGTAGGTAGACTAACATCCCTTTTTGTTTCATCTCAGCTAATTTTGGATTTTCTGATGGTTGCTTCTCATTTCTGTACGTTTGGTGCTGTAGTGATTAAGGAGGGTGGTGACCGTCGATATAATGATGCCATGCTAAACCACGTTGAAAACATAAATAATTTCAAAATTCATAGAATTTAATTAAATTTGGTGAATATATTCTTTAGTATTATATATGACAATCCAATGTTTTCAGATTTTTCGTCTAACTAGTTCTCTAGTAATTAAACGTTGAAGTTCACGTGTATAAGGATACAGTTTCCTCCTATAAAAGTATATGTATATTCCGGGTATAAGAACTCAACTTGATGCTCCATTACTCGATAACTTTGTAGAACAGAAATTTGGAAAAAATTGTGTTTTCGCACTTGATGTTGAAGATTGTTATCACCAGATTTTATCAATTTCTTTGCATTTTAATTTCGATCACCATCCTCCTTAACATGATTTTATTTTATAACTCATTAATATTATATTACATGCTATTTGTGTAAACAAACTCTTAAGATTTACACTGAATGCGGCACATGCTTGCACGCCGTGCGATTAGAATCTTCCGTTACATCTATTATGTCACAATTGGTCGACATCAAATCAAGAGGAGGGCTGATCCACGCGAATTAGAAGTTTTTCAAATTGATTCGGCATGTTGAAGTATGTTTCGCAAAATATGCTGCTCCGTCAAATGTGTTTGATTGCACAATTGAGGATGTTTTATCCTCATATGAGTTTACATTTCCTTGCACAAAGAATGCATATGAATGCGTCTTATGCTATAATATATTATATTCGTTTGCGAATGAGGCAAAATGCCCAGCAGGAAAATAAGAAACTGAAACCAAAAGGGGGTAGCCGGTTAAGGGGGGTCTGACGGCCCCCACCGAGTTTGATCGAATCGACCCAAAAACCTGAAAGAGGGCTGAAAAACAAAATTTTAGAGATATTTTTTAACCCCCTAAACCCTTATGAAAACACCATAATCGCAAAAAATGCGTTTTTTTTTGTTTAATTTTTTTCGAGCTTTCAAATGCATTTTAAAGCGGTTTTAACACAACCAAAATTTTGTTTCAGATGTGTAGACATGCCCTGAATTTTTCCAGATTTTTTCGTAAAGTTAAATCATGTGCAACATAATTTTAATGGCATAAAAACCGTAAAAAATCGTCATTTTTTGTATTTAATGCTATGGTTTTTATTGACGTATTAATGGTAAAAAATCGTGCACCATAGCATAGAAAGCTACTATCTTCCTCTACAAAATGACGCTAATTGGGCTCAATTCGGTCGTCTCTAGCGTCCGAAAATCAAACTTGAATAAATTCCGTTTTTATAATTTGAGCATTTTCAGTTACGAAAATGACACAAAATCATATTTTTCAATTATTTTACTTAATAAAAGTACATTTTGGGGTTTCTGAGGTCGCCGATTACAAATTTGATGTCAAACAGCTAACAAAAAAAAAAAATTACACATGTCATCAAATGAAAATGGTATTTGCTATTTCGGTTTTTTCAATAATTAAAAGTCATTGTATTTTAAAAAATCTATTTATTTATAATAATATTACATACATTCATCTAATATATACATTAAACAGACACAAGTAATACATACATTGCAACATGATTGTTATGTTGTTAATCTTCGTCACTGTGTTCTTCAATAACAGGTTCGACATTATCAACGTGAAATAGATTCGTTAGAATTTGAGCTGGGCGGATGATTTTGGACAAATACCGTGCATGACTTAAAAAGTAAATGATTGTTGCAACGTGGGCACAGCAACCAACAGTTCTTAGCCCATTTGCACAATCACATACGTAGTTTTTTATACCGTTATATCCAATACTGTTAGGGTCGTACTGAACGTAACATCTGTATACTTTCTTGTTTATATGTCTTGATTTAACTTCACATTTCAAAATGGTATCGTCCTCCAACAAGTATTGCATATTCAAAAGTCCTTCTTCGGTATACATTTCAGCTAAGTATGAAACAGTTTGCGATAACTGGTACGAGCCAGTGAAAAGGATCTTCAAATCTTGCTCTGTCATTTCCGGAAAGTCTAATACGTCATTTGATGTTAACGGTTTGAAGATCCTTTTCTTCCTATTCCAGTTTTGTTCTTCCACAACTTTCGCTAAAGAATTGTCAACGTCTTTTCTTTTCAACATTTGCTCGGCAATTTGATCTTGTAAATCGGTATCGCAATTCAGTCTTTTTCCAAACTCATTAACCAAAAAATTCGCTACTTTGCAATAAAGCATCGCTGAATCCAACATGTTGTTGTTAAACTGATTATGCAAGAGTTTGAATTTACTACCGATTATACCGTGGACAGCCTCTACCACCCACCTCAATTTCGTAACAAATCGACTTTCGTTTGCTTCATTTGTTGGAAGTTGCTTTCTTTTGCCTTTCAACGCTGGCATCAACACAACGAACCCTTGAGATTCTAACCAATCTTTGCGTCTCTGAACCCCCTGTCAAGTATAAAAACATCCCCTTTTTTGAGGATTGATCTCAAGCCGTTCGGATCACTTAGTACATGTTGTAAGATTTTCGCATCATTCACAATTGCTTCGTACGGTCCGTAAACAACTATTACATATCCATCTGTGGCACAAACTGTGAAGGGTTTACAGAGTGGACACTTTTTCTGACCAGAGAAAGATTTTTTTTGGTAACAATTATTACTACTTTTTTGGTGTCGAAGGTATGAACCATCAGCAATCAAGAGCAGGCGATCTTCAAATCCGTGTAATTTTTTTACGTAAGGCGACGTGTGATTAGCAATTAAATCTTCGCGAGAACATGCCCGAGCTCCGAAACGAAGTGGAAAGACGTCTTTCGCGAATGAATCCAAAACCGATTTGCAATAAGCAGATACTAGTTGTTCAGATTTGATATCGAAAATTGACGCAGTGATTGTGTTGGAATTTCCAGTTCTTAATTTAAAAAGGAATATTAAAAGAGCTTGATTAATACTGCGATTTTGAGAATTTCGCAAAGTGACCAACATGTTTTTTAGAGTCTTGATTTCTGCAACTGTGTATCCAGTTAGCGATTTTATGCGCTCTGCCGATAAATTGTAATCATCTACTCTGTCTAAAATACTGTTGTCGCATTTTTTGGACAGTGCATCCAAAAATAATGCCAACTCTTGAGAACTGATAGTACAAGTATTCGAAAATATTTTCAAGTTTGAAATTTCGTCAACGTACATACGTTCACTGATAAGATGTACAGGACAACAGCGATTGCCTTTTGGAATGAAAATTCGTGAACTTATAAATACCTGTAACCTCGCTTTAAACGGAACAACCGGAGATGTCGTAATTGGAGTAAGACATACGCAACAACATTTGTGAGTCGCGGTAACTCTGTTGAAAGGCATCTCGATCATTTCATAGTCTGGTTCTCTTGGACGAAGAACGTAAGGAGGGTCCTTAGAAGATTGTGATGACTGTCCTGTGGAAGATCCAGACTCCGACCGTGACAATTGTTGCGAAGACTGTTCCGAAGATTGTTCTGTGTCATCTGATACTGTCAAATTGGAGAGTGTTGATGAATGTCTCTCTACAGGATCGACAGAATTTTGTTCGCGATCAACATCTGGCAGAGGATTTTCCTCGGGATTGACGTTTGGCAGAGGATTTTCTTCGGAATTAAAATCCAACTGAAGATTTTCTTCAGGATCAGAATCACTGCTCGTCGATGGTGAAACCGTTCGGGATTTAGCGATTGCGGAACGACACAGATGACATAAAACGTCACCTTTCTCTACTCGTTTACCTAGTAGTTTAGTATATAAGTGTACGTCATCATCTGAAGAAATGGACTTCTGTTTTCCGGTATCATAACGCAACAATCTGTTGCATCTTATGCACCTTTCACCAGCCGTACATTTTCGTTTTTTCGGTGGCATCGCACAGTTTTTCCTAAAGAAAAAAAAAGAACATTGTTATTTTTTTTATTATGATTAACAAATTATTTTTTTTTTTTTGAAAAAAATGAAAAAAGTAACTGAAACCCGGAATAAAAGAAAAACCATAATTAAAAAAACAAATAGAACAAAAGTAACGAAAATCGAAAGTACATTAAAAATTGTAAATCAAAACAAAAAAAATGTTGAAAACATCGGTAAACAAAACAGAAATAAATTATTGTATTCCAAATCATTTTTTTATTGAAATATCGTTTCGTCTTAGTTTTGTTTTTTTTTTTGCTTTTTTTAAATTCTTTTCATGTGAGTGAACTAAACAACAACTTGAAGTTGACGGCCACCTTCTGTACGATTTCAAGTCGACTATGAGGCAAACGATTGTAGATTGAGGTTATGATTATAAATCAATTTTTATGTTGATTGATATTTAAATTGATATTCAAACTCACCTTAGAATACTGCTTCAATCACTTCGTGTTGAGATAGGCAGGTTAAACGATAAATTAAAAAAACGCTGTTAACAAAACAAATAGATTTGTTTAACGGAGCAGAGCGCGTCGCATGACGTGTGTACTGGACGGCGGCTGAACACAGAGAGAAAGAGAGACCGCGTGGAGCGGGGTTCTCGATGCGTCAGTGCGTAGTGGGCATGCGCAGTACCGTGCGGAGGGGCATACGAGCCTAAGGCCCACGTGGGTACGGTGGCCTTAGGCACTCGGGTACGTGGCTTAATAAGGTACAAGTTGGGATTTTCTCCGCCAGGTGACAGTTTAGTCGGGGAATTCCAAATTTTTTTTCTGAATAATACGTAATTTTTTGTTTGTTAATATAACTATTGACAGCTGTTACGATTAAAAATTCGTGTATAAGAATGAATTTATAATCAGCGACCTAAAAAATCCTTATTAATATCGTTCCCATAGCTTTTTTAAAAAATTTCAAAAATTAAAATATTTTTTCTTCGTTTTGACAGCTGTCATGTGACAAAACTAATTTTTGACATCAAATTTGTAATCGGCGACCTCAGAAACCCCAAAATGTACTTTTATTAAAAAAAATAATTGAAAAATATGATTTTGTGTCATTTTCGTAACTGAAAATGCTCAAATTATAAAAACGGAATTTATTCAAGTTTGATTTTCGGACGCTAGAGACGACCGAATTGAGCCCAATTAGCGTCATTTTGTAGAGGAAGATAGTAGCTTTCTATGCTATGGTGCACGATTTTTTACCATTAATACGTCAATAAAAACCATAGCATTAAATACAAAAAATGACGATTTTTTACGGTTTTTTTGCCATTAAAATTATGTTGCACATGATTTAACTTTACGAAAAAATCTGGAAAAATTCAGGGCATGTCTACACATCTGAAACAAAATTTTGGTTGTGTTAAAAACGCTTTAAAATGCATTTGAAAGCTCAAAAAAAAATTAAACATCAAAAAAACGCATTTTTTGCGATTATGGTGTTTTCATAAGGGTTTAGGGGGTTAAAAAATATCTCTAAAATTTTGTTTTTCAGCCCTCTTTCAGGTTTTTGGGTCGATTCGATCAAACTCGGTGGGGGCCGTCAGACCCCCCTTAACCGGCTACCCCCTTTGTTACTGAGAAAAAGTTGTCGAAATTGGCAAACCAATAAAAATAAAATTATTCCTTTTGACAACATGTAAGTGTTTACTTCTTTTTTATTACCTGAAAAAAACTTGTTGTGCCCTAAAAAGACAGGAATTTTCATATTGCTAACGCATGAGGTTCAAAGACCCCATGCGACGATATCGAGCCCGATATTTCACAAGCCCGATATTCCGCTCGACTCAGCCGGAAAAACGCTGAATCGCAATCGAACGATTCGAACGTTCTCGAACGATTGGCTGCGAAAACCCGAGTTAACAATTGCCGAAAGAATCAATCGAAGGGCAGTCTTCGGCCAGAAGCCGAGGAGGTCGGTCTCAAGGCATAAAAAAGAATTGTAATATTGTTGCCTAATTTTAAATAAAATATAAGTTGTTCAAGTTGCAATATCCCTAGTTGGAGATTTACTCGGCACGGGAAAAGTCCCCACATACCCTCGCCCTCGAGCATCCGACAACCCACGGTGTCAACTTACTCGAGAGTGAAATTCCGTCCTCTCCGCGCATCGTCAGAAGCCGGGGCACAACAAACTTGAAGCAATAGTTCTAAAAAAATAAGAAAAATCCAACGAATTAAATCATACGTACAAAACAATATTTTTTTTCATGTACAGCAGGAAGGGGTTATTTCGTGCAGCTTGTAAACATTATTTCAATTTTCGATACATCGTGTTTTATTCATTTTTATTCATAAACATGTATGTAAAAACGATTTTGTACAACTTGAGATTTTTCTTATACAATTAGTTTCAATGATTATCATCATGTTTTTATGAAATAATTTATAACTAAATTTCAATCGTCGAATACATACATTTTTTGGAACACAAATAGAATTATTTTTTTAAATATAAAAATAACAATAAAAATCTCCCGTCATCGACCAAAGTTTTCTCATCTACATCATCCGCTATAGCTAAAATATTCTGGAGCTAAAATATTCTAGAATGTAGAACACGAGAAATTGGTTTAATTTGAAAAATACATTACCATTATGTTTTGCGCGTGTTTTCGTCATGATTTCTTACGAGTTCGAAAGTCGGAATATCATAGAAAGTCCGACTATCCTCGCTCTCGAACTTATCGTCATACATATCGAGGACTTGACCCTTCAGGAATTCAATTCGTTATCGAAATTCACTGCATTGTAGGCGCTGCAACCAGAATTCATTTATAACCTTGCATTTATAACGGTCGTCGACTTTCATGTTAACGTTCACGAGCACGTCGTTTTCATCGTGTAGCATGTCCTTGTCCTTGAGCGTAAGAATTAACTGGCAATCCTCTTGGAAAATCCCCTCAAAAATTAAGAACTTAAATCATATATTTGGTGTGGGTTTGCGTTTTTGTTTTTTCGCGTTCGTTTGGGATTTGTTGGTGTGGTTTTTTTAAATTTCGCGTTCGTTTGAGATTTCGCGTGGGTTTGAGTTTTTTGCGTTTCAGTAGATTGCTCCGGGCATATTTGCATGGGCATTTTTACAGGGTGAGGCCGCATAACTTCCTTTTTTCAAAACTTAATAAAACCCATTGTATGAATCAGAACATTTTTATTTGTTTTTTATAATGTAGGCGCACGCCTAAAGTTTTGTTTTACACAGTTCTGAAGATCAAATCAGATAGGTGACGTCCCCCGTTCTCCATACACTGAGTAAACCGATTTTTGCCGTTTGTCATGACTCTTGCCAGTATGGCAGGTGTTATGTTGGCAATTTCTTCCCGGATGTAGGTCTTCACCTCTTGTAGGGTCCTTGGACGGTTCGAACGGTTGGAAAAAAATCACAAGGGGGCAAATCGGGAGAGCGGGCCGGCCACTTCAAATCGCCCCGAATTGAGATGAGGCGCTCTGGGAAGTGTTCCCTCAAAACAGCCATCGATACTCTTAAAGTGTCTTCGTCTTGTCGCACTTGCAGTTTGTCTGGACGTAGTGACCCAAGTAACAATTGATTTCCGGTCCGGGACAGGGGCTAACGGGACTAAATTAAAGCGATTCCGAAAGGCACGCTGGGTTGCGATCACAGAATATCCACTCGAAAAGTAGGCCTCAACGGCAACAGCACGCTCCTCACTGTTCCAACGCATGATGGCGATTGAACTGTGTCGGGATAAAACTTTAGAATCCCCCCTTTCGAACAAGACCACTAGCGCTCCGTTACATCAACCGACTGAAGGGCGCGCATTTAAAAAAAAGGAAGTTATGTCGCCGCACCCTGTATATGCGAAAAAAATTGTTATTGTATAAAGGAGTTTGTTAATAAAGTACTCACAGACTAATTAACCGATTCAAGATTCGTTTTCCATTCCCGCCTTTGTAATGATTCAGTCTGTGTCTGGCGGAATTCTCAAACTTCATCAACTACCATTTTTCGAAACAAAATTTACAAAACATGGACCATCAACTTGGCAATTTTTTCCTATCACTGCCACTTTGTGAAGAAAATGAAAGATAAACGGACACCCATCATAATAGATGCATTTATACATGCGTACTACATTTTTGCTTTGATAATCTTTTATCACGATATCGATGGGAAAATGGGAAGTGATTTTTCTCTCATTTAAGGAGTTACATGTAGTTGACGGCCGAAAAAGGAGTGTTTTTTTTGGGAAAATGGTTCCCGGGTTCGAACTTATTTTTCACAATAAAGGGTATATCTTTGAGTATGTTTAGTCATTTTTTTATTGGAAAAAATTCATAAATGTAAAAGGTATAGTGTATCGCCCGGACCGTTGTTCAAAAAAGGCCTTCCGCGGTGACCACTGTAACTCCGCAACCAATCATCTGAACTCAAAAAACCAAATAAATTTAGTTTTTGTATCGCATTATCTAGTCCTTAATCGAAGGATTTGATAAAATATTAATTTAAAAAACAATGGTCACCGATCGAAAGTGAGTCTAAATTTCGGTGAAAAAATCACTTAATTTTCCTTGATATAAACAAAAGTATGCATCGAAAAAAATCCTTCGATTAAGGACTGCCTTTTGATATAGAAAAAAAATGTGTGCGAAAGTCCAAGTACATCGGTCCACTCATTTTTGAGATATCGTGGTAAACGATTGTGAAAACGTCGTTTCGAGAAAAACGCGTATCTTTTATATTTACTGTGAAAAAAGAAAAACTTCGAAACCTGCACCATTTTCCCAAAAAAACCACCAAAAACACGTTTTTTTCGGCCACCAACTAGATGTAACCCCTTAATACAAATACTAGGGCTTACCTCTTTTGGAGCAACAAAGTCTCAATCATTGTAGACGACTGCACATTCACCAGACGGTCTTCTGGGTAATTGATTGTACAGGAAGTTTATTTCCAGGTGACGAACGTTTATCTATGAAAATAAAAATGATTGATTATTGTATTCATCTCAACGTAAGAATCTACGATCTACCTACAATTATTTAAGGGCCTGATAAAGGGACTGTATAAACAAATCACTTCAGATAGTTATGAGTTCTGGAACGAACAAGAATTGGGTTGAGATGGCAAATAAGAATATTACACATATAAAAACTCAGAACCTTAATTAAGCAATGAACTTCGCTAAAATAACCACAGGTTAGCTGGGACCATAGTTAGTAGGTGAGAGGATATTTATGGAACATCAAGTAGAAAAAAGAACTCAAAAAAGAAAAGAAAAAAAAGAAATACAAGATGCGAAATATGTAAAAAAAAATAGAAAAACTCGTTCCAAACAACTATTTACCATTTTCCTTCGGGACATAGATTAGATTTCGAATATAGACTTGACTAAGAAGCGTGCTTACGTTATTTAAAAAATATGTATAAAACAAGTCTAGTTAATTTAAGTAAAAAACATCAAACAAATAATAATCAATAATAATAAAGAAAAAAATTGCTTGAAATAAATTGTTTGTCAGTTTCCGGTGCGTCTCGCTTTCGCAGCACTGACAACATTCAGGTGTTATACAAAAATTAAAAACAAAGAGAAAGCAACAATAAAAAATAAATATGTCAAGAAGTGATAGAGAAACTTATTTGAACAAATATGTATCATTTTCATTCGGTACAGATAAAATTTCGAATACAAAACTGGCTGCGAAAGGACTGCGAAGTATGGCTACGTCATGAAATAAATATGATTGAAAGTAGTTAGGATAATTAAATACAAAAAAAGTAAATAACAAAAAATGAAACAATTAATAATCCATAATGATAAAGAAAATATTTTCTTTTTAAATAAATTATACCCATTAGTATTTTTATATAACCTCACTGATGCTATGCCGATTGTGCTGAGGCATTATATAAAAACAATTTACTATAATTATTACTACTTACCTTGTCATGAACCGCAATAGGCATAGCATTAACAATGAGGGCATGCTTGATACAAGGAATTACCTCGGTTTTTGTTACTTTCAAATCCTTTAAACGTATGACACACAAGCCAGGATTTTCGCACCGTTTGACACTGTTGAGCTGCATCGCGCATGCGCTGATTTTCCGTCCCTAGATCACAGCGCTACCCTGGTGGTCACAAGGTGAAATAGTTTACCGCCCGTGAACTGAGCCATCCCCAAGGTCTTCGGTTCAAGACCTGTATGTAAGACCGTGGTTCCAACCACCTGCGCCTGTCCCTGACGAAGCGCCAACAGCTGTTCATGTAGAGCGATTTTGGGAAGAAGTATATAGTGAGTAGGGTCATTTTGATGAAAGCACTCCAGCTCTGAGCCGGTTCGACGCGTTTTACCGACAACAGCCGAGTCAGCGTGGCGACTTCCAGTCACGCAGGGGGAGGTGGAGAGGGCGCTGAGTAGCATAAAGAACCACACCGCTCCCGGGCCGGATGGGATTAACCCATCCGGCTGGGTGGAAGAAATTCACCCGCATCCATACTCATCTGGCACGCATCTTCTCAGCGTTCATCTATGGGACGGTGCCAATTCCTGCGTGGCTGACAGAGAGAAGGGGGCTGGGAGGTTGTAAGGAGAACCTGCTGGTGGACCGCTGCATTACGCAAGGCCCGGCCCGGCGCAAGCGTAATCTCTCAGTCGCATGGATAGACTACCATAAAGCGTTTGACACTGTCAGTTACAATATGATCATCCACATACTCGAACGCCTTTTGGTGAGTCGTTACATAGTAGGATGCAACTCATTCAGCAACGTGATTCCCGCAAATGACGCTTATTCGACTCTCAAAACTTGACATTTTCGTCCGAAAAAAATTATGTGATGCAGATACAAAATCGCTAATATTTCAAAGTTATGGTCTTGCCAGATGCCCAACCTTACGATATGCCGTTTTACATCTGACCATATTAACCATAACATTCTGGTGGGGCCATCTTTTGTCAAACGGCGGAGACTTATTTGCACTCCCAATACAATGCTTTCGTCAATATGAACGATAAATACAAAGATGCGGACGACAGCAGCGGCGAAAGCAGCGGCCGTAATAATGGCGACTCTTTCAATCATAAAAGACTACACTGTGTACAAGGCTGTTGCTCCCGTACTCACTGATTGTAATATACCATGATACTTCAATAAATAAATATTCGTATTGAAATATTCTATGGATTTTGCTTATAGCTTAATCCATTCAGCGGATAGCTTTAGCAGCGATGGAGAATCTCGCGGTGATTCACGTGGCGCTAACTCAGCAGATTTTGCAAAACTCTCGAGAAACACTCCTCTTAGCGAACGCTTACTCACTCCGCTCGGGGTGATGGTGGGGGGAGGGGGGTTCAGGAATAGGCCATACGTCTCGGTGGTCAGTCGTTAATTGTTACTGAGCCACGACAGAGGTAAATGCAAAGAAAAAAAGCGAGTTCAGAGCACGTATAGAAGAATACGACGAATATTTCAACGAGCCCATTGTAACTATTCAGAATTTTACTGATTACTGCGCACACGCTATACATCGCGCGCAACCTTTGTTTACCTTCGTAAAACATCACTTCACCGAGCTGAAATGAGTGGCGGACCGCATAAACGCTTCTACAACGTGGCTTTGCCGTGTTTCCGCCGACGTGGAAAAATGTAAGGACGCGCTTGTCACTGCGATAGCGTCAGAAATTTGCAACACTACGACGTGCCGTTTACGGCGGCAAATTCGAAGGAACCATGCCAAAATTCGGGAGACTGTTCACCGTCTCCCGAAGTGTCATTATCCAGTGTCTCCAGCGAGCTGTCTACATACGCCAGAACAGTCGTCACCGATAATCTCATAAATCATCATTTAAAACGGATAATTACCGTCGATATCATGTACATACCATGCAAAATTTAAATTTGTGTATATTATAAATAAAAACAAAAATAAAAGGGGGCCACTATGGCGACACCACCTTTCATCCCCACCCCTATCCCCACCACCTTGGGCCAATCCCACCACGGACATCTCGAGGAGTGGGGAGCGCCATATTGGTCCGTATACTACTCGCATACTTATTAAATTCTTGTAATACAACGGCACAAAACATAAGACACCATCAATCAATAACGGTACACACATAGAGGAGGAAATATTTTCTTGATGTCCTAAATGAAGCGAAACTTAAAATACCTTACAAAAAAAAACATGCGGAGTGATTAATAGCACGTACTTCGTTTGGTCTAACATCTCATTTCCATCTACTAAGAAAGACAGCATAGCCATGCGATAAATATGTCCCGCTATTGATTCCGGCTCGGCGATATCTCGTAACACCCAGCCAGTCCTCTTCATGTGCTAGAATTAGAGGAAAAATATAATTTTCAATGATTGCCACCATGATTGCAATATACAAACTAATAGTTATTTCTTTTTACAATCAAAGTAGTGAATACAAAATTGAGTAAAATGTACATGTTCAGGTAATCAGGCCCGTTTCGGAAGCTTATTTCAGATTTTCTTATAACTAAATAAAATACAATCATTTTTATTTTTTTACCTGTTTTTATTGACATCGTAAATGATTCGAATAAAAAAAAATGTTTACCTAGT
This sequence comes from Ophion ellenae, assembly GCA_963210295.1. Lineage (NCBI taxonomy): Eukaryota > Metazoa > Arthropoda > Insecta > Hymenoptera > Ichneumonidae > Ophion > Ophion ellenae. Next base: position 4,904,107 of record OY723392.1, read on the forward strand.
TTTACAATTATTTTTTTTAGTTACAGTAGACGCCTTCGAATGAAGGGAGGTGGGTGGCGCAAATGATTACGGCACTTAGAGTCATCTGAAATAGAAAAATTCAATTGATTATTGTTCTGTATGCTTGTGGCTCCGTCGCGTTTTTCGTTGAAAATAGGTGAGAAAAAGAAATTATGATTACAATTAATTTTCGTACCTGACAGAGCCATTGTCGTGTAGAATAACATGTGCGAAAGTGAAAGCAATCGGTTGGATAGCATTTTTTAGTCAACGGCACCGCTTGTAAAAATTTTGTTTCGAGCGAAACTCGTTTAAAGTTTTGATTCCGAAATTCTTATAAATAATGTATAATGACACTAATCAGCTATGCCTGGTGCGTAGAGTAAACCTTCCGCTTCTTTAAAGGCATCCTTTTCAGCTAATGTTTCTGCTCCGCGAGATGCCCTGGCCATTTTTGAAGCGTCAAACGTTTCTTTCTCCGCCCTCATAATTCGATGGCTGTCTTACATCTGAGCGTAAGCCATACGTTTCGGGCCGATTTGCATACCCATGGCCTCCATAATTTTCAAGACAAACATAAAGCCTTCATTAAATATGCATGCAGCTGTTAGTGTAGCAATTTCCAATGTTTTTTTCCGACGCAAATATGCTTCGGAGCCAAATTCCATACGCAGTGGTTGAAGCTCTCGTTGTAATTTATGCGTATTCTTTCCAACAGATTATCCGACCATAATTCTTCGTATATTGGCTTTAAAATCTTTGCAGTATCGTCATCAAAGGCGGGTGGATGTGTAAATGTACTTTTTTAATTTTGGGCTTTGAGATTTTGATATTCGGACCGCGAAGACGGGCCTCTGGACAGTAAAAGTGTTGTGGATTTTTGTCTGTGGAGGTCAGGTGGTAGAACGTTGCCCATACAGCTTTCTTCGTTTCTTCAACAGAATCTGAGTTTCTCAAAATTGCTGATCCATACTACGAGCTCAGATTTATCATTAATTCGTTAGTTAAAAAGAGAGTGTTTTAATTTTTACATCATCACTATTGGCCGATGAATCGCTTTTTCTTTTACGTTTTTTCGCTATAACGAGATCTTTTTTCTCGGCTTTTCTTATTTTTCCGCCTCGTTTTTTCAGCTTCTCCGAGTTGTTTCTTGGCTTTCAAAATCTGCGTAAGTCATTTTTTGGCTTCTTTTACACGTCTATGCATTCGTTTTTTGACGTGCAATACACATTCTTTTTCTTCATGTATAGGTTTGCCGTCGTAAGGATGATCCTTATCTAATTCGCGTAAATTTGTAAATTTTTTTTTAATCAACATCACCGATGTATCGTTTATATTTCACACCAAACCATTCCACAGATCTTTGAACATTTTGATATTCCATCTACTTCCATTTTTCCCGAACCTCCTTCGCGGTCTGCTCCACAATTATCCTTATAGCCGTCATACCACTCCAAATATTCATTAGTTTCTTCTTTTCTTGACCATACTTCACAAGCTTTACATTTTTGCATTTCACTATCACATCCACAATTTCATTTGAGTATTTTCCGAGTAACGAAACAATACCTAAAATTGATGTGAATCCACGCTTCGCCTATGAACCATCGCCAGAAACCTTGATCTCGTTTCAAACGTTTTTCTGGTTTTCTTCTTTGACTGCTTTTTCAAAAACTATCTCAACTACGGTTTTACGGCAGTATGTAAATGTTCAAGTAATGCGTAAAACTTTTAAAAAAGTAAAAAAAGAACGCCAAGTAACAAAATGCCCCCGAAAACAATATTGCTTGTTTGACCATATACAACATTCTGATTTATCTTGAAATATTTTAAAATTTTATTTAACGAATCCTTTTATTATATTTTTTCAATTGAAATGGACAAAAAAGTGAAATAACTTTTTATAAAATAGCCAAGCAAGTTTACTAAAAACGTAAACAAAATTGTTAAACCTTAGAACTAATATTTTCCTAAATATTTCATTTTTATTTTAAAAGTCACATTACTATTATAACAAGAAATTGGTATTACCATTATATAAAAATATAACGTATTTACCACATAAGTACACTGGAAATGCTGTGCAACGATTTGGCGTGCATGGTTAAGAGAAAAAGCTCGGGAAGATACACTATATATATATATATATATATATATATATATATATATATATATATATATATATATATATAGTCACGTGGCAAAAATTGATCAGCCCCAAAGCCACGTGGAGGTGTCCCTCTCGCTCGGCACTCACCCCGAACGCGGACCCATAGGAGGTTTAGGGCACACAAAATTATGATTTATTTATATTTCTGTCTATTTATTTGTATTATTTGCGAGGCACCCATTCACACACACATTAGGGATT
>OY723392.1:5520640-5655640 GCA_963210295.1 Ophion ellenae
GGGGAGGAGAAAGAAGAGTGAAGAGAGTGCGAGAGGATGTAGAAGAGGAAGAACAGGAAGTTGAAATGACATTGGAGCAAAATGTAGATAAATCGTTAGTGGGACTAGGAAAAGTCAGTAAAAAACAAGTAGAGTTTGAGCAAATAAAAAATGAAATGGGAAATATTGTGAGCTTAGAAGTCGAAAAAATTAAGGAATATTTACGTAGAGAAATAAGCGCGATTAAAAACGAAATAGTCGAAAATGTAAGAAAATGTTTGCGTGACGAGATGAAAAATGAAATGAACAAATTAAAAGGGGAAATGAGTGAGATAAAAATTAAAATGGATGAAATGGTAAAAAAGTCAGTGAAGCAACTGAGTGAAGCGACTGGTAGAGGAACTAACGATGATAAATTAAGAGATGTAGAAACATACGCGTCCAAAGTTAAGAGAACTAGGGCTGAAGAAATAGTTATAGAACCGATGGTGGAGCAAACTAGCGAGAAGACAGTGGAACTCATAAAGAACCAAGTAGACATTATGACCCTAGGGGTCGGATTAAACAGAGTTAAGCATGCTCAAAAAGGAAAAATAATACTAGATTGTCAAAAAAACCGTGATAAGAGATATTAAGTTCAGCACTAAAAGAAAACATCGTTTGCAAACAAGTAGCAACAAAAAAATTGCCAAAGGTGAAAATAATTGGTGTCGAAGAAGATATCGAAACGATGAATGATGAAGAAATAGTTGACAAAATTATAAATCAAAATCAAGTAGATAAAGAAATTGACTCTTTCCACTTAGGCATTATTTAAAAAAAAGCCGGAATGCAAATGGCGATATTACAGTCATACTTGAAGCAGATTCAAAGACACAAAATGTTAATAGAATGGAAGAAGATAAAAATAGAAGAAAAGATGTAGAGTATTTGATTATGTGAGCGACCTGCAATGTTTCAAATGCTGGGGATACAACCATTTTGCGAAAGAATGTAAGAAGGAAGTTGCATGCAGAAAATGTGCGGGTCCGCATGAAGAATCGAAATTTAAAGAAGAAGCCAAAAAATGTAGTAATTGTATGTATATGTGAGAAAAGTTTAACATAATCGGAATATTAGTAGAACATGAAGCGACTGATAAAAGGTGCGAGGCGTATCAAAAAATGTTAGTAAGAGCTCAAAAAAATATAATGTATTGCCATGAATAGCAACGACTGGGAGCGCAGGCGAGACACAGAAACAAAGAACCACGTGGTAGCCGAACCATATTAATGTTAAATGATCAAGGCTTTTTAAGACATAAAGAGGAGATTATGAAGTTAGTGAATGAAAAGAGACCGAAAATATTATGCTTAACAGAGACCCACATAACAAAGGATATAGAGGAATGTGAACTTGTTATAGAAAATTATAACGTAGTGAGAACGAATACAAATAATAATAGAACTGGAGGAGTACTAACATATTTATACCAGGGGATCGAATTTAGAGTGCTGAGCACAGTGACAGTGGAAAACAACTTCTGGATGAATAGTGTACAATTAATAGGGCAACAAGAGAAAACAGTGTTATGTAATATATACCGCTCTCCAAGTGGGAGTACTGGCTACTTCATAGAACAAACAATCAGTATGTGTGAAGAGCTAACAGAAATAGGAAAATTAATTTTAATGGGTGATTTTAACATAGATGTGACAAAAGAAACGTATATTTCCAAACGGCTGACTAGAAACCTACTAAGTATGGGACTAAAGCAATATTTACAGAGCCCGACTACGATACCGAACATATCACGGACAACAATAGACCTCGTATTTGCGAATTTCTATATAATAACGGAAGTGTTATTGACGCCTAAATTGACCGACCATAGTATTATAAGAGTAGACCTTTTAAATGATGACGATAGCGATAGCGAAAAAATGACCTGGGAAATACGAGATTTTACACATTTTACGAAACAGAGATTTAAACAAGTAGTGACTGATGAATTAGCGGGCTTTTATACGGGGATCAATGACAGCAACGAACATTTTTCCTATGAAGAAGTTAATGAGTTGGCGAATGAGACAATTGCAACAATAAGACAAATAATAAATAAACTGGCACCAGTCAAAAGAAAATGTATGCCGATAAAGTGGGCTGATAAGCCGTGGATCACGGAAGACGTAAGAAAACTTAGCAAAGAAAGAGACAACGCATATAAGAGAGCTGTGATTACAAAAAGAAAAGAAGATTGGGAAGACTACCGCGTACGGCGAAATAAAGTAGTGGCTGAAATCCATAACAAAAAAACACAGTACTACGAACAAAATATAGATGATCAAAAGAGAGAACCCCGAAAAATGTGGCGTACGCTCAAACAACTGTTAGGAAGTAAAAAATCGATAAAAGGAAGTAAAGGGATAATCTTTGGGGGCAATAATATGGACGAAATAGCGCACAAATTTAATGAATTCTTTATACAAAGCATAGAGAATATCGTAAAAGACATAGACATAGATGAAAATATCTTACAGTATCAGTAGGAGGGACGGTGTAAATTTGAATGCTTTCGAATGGTATCTTATGAGGAAATGGATAAAATTGTCAAAGAATTAGATAAAAAAAGAGCACTCGAGACGAAATATCAACGGAGACGTACAAGCTGGTATGGGAAAATAGTAGCGCTATAATATTAAACCTCATTAACAGAATAATGCAAGCTGGATTCGTGGAAAAACTCAATTATTACTTCTATACAAAAGGTCCGTGGTAGCAATCGAGAAGAGGAATACAGACCTATAAATACCCTACCAATCTACGAAAAAGTTTGCGAAATAGCTGTAAAAAATCAACTACTGGAGTATCTAGATTTAAATAATATATTAATCGAAGAGCAATCAGGTTTTAGAAAACATCATTCCTGTGAAACTGCGATACAGCAAACATTAATAGAATGGAGGAGGAAAATTGACTAAAGAGAGATAATTGGAGTAGTATTTATAGACTTCAGTCGTGCGTTCGAAACAATAAGTAGGAATATAATGATAAATAAACTGGATATGTACGGTGTCAAAGGCAAAGTGGCGGACTGGTTTATATCATACCTACAAAACAGGACCCAGCAAGTGAAATATGAAGAAACACTGTCGATTAAAATGGACGTCAAGTATGGGGTGCCACAGGGCTCTGTGCTGGGCCCAATATTATTTATTCTATACATAAATGACGTTATAAAATGTTTAGAAAACGATCGGTGTCATTGTAAACTATTTGCAGACGGCATGATTATATATGTGCATAGTGATGACGTTACTGACATAGAAAATCGGCTAAATAGCAATCTCGAAAAAATAAGGCTGTGGATGAAACGAAATTCCCTTAAAATTAATATTAGTAAGACAATGTTTATGCCAATACATGATCCACAGAAACGAAATGTCAGAGGGCGATGTAATATACGAATAGACGATGCTGTAATACGCGAAGTAACGGAAACAAAGTACCTTGGAATAATAATAGACGACAATCTACAGTTCGATGAACATGCTTGGCATGTCGGAAAGAAAGTTGCAAAGAAAGTCTGTTTTCTCAATCGAATGAAGAAATGGTTATCACCGTACAGCAGAGTAACAATATACCGCACTATAGTAGGGCCGCATTATGATTATTGCAGATCGATATTAATAAACTGCAGTGATCATTGTATGGAAATGCTACAAAGAACGCAGAACAGAGGGATGCGTGCCATATTAGGAGTTAATATATATACCCCGATAAAATTGATGCTGAGGACGCTTGGATTTATGAGTGTGAGAGAACGAGTATTCTATAATGTATGCATGCTAGTACATAAGATGAGGAATGGGCTGTGCCCAAACTATCTGGTGCAAGAGCTAAACCTAGTAAGCGAGCGAAGTACATACAATACGCGAAACCATAACGACATAGATACAAGAACAACACGAACGAGAAGGGCAGAAAAAACTATAGCGTACCGAGGGTTCCAAATGTTCAATGAACTGCCGGAACACTTAAAAGAAGAAAGAAGGGTCGAAAACTTCAAAAGAGGGCTTATCGAGCACTTGCGGAAGGTAGAGTAAGCGCGATTAGATGTAAGGAGATAAATGTATCGACGTATGAAGAATGTGAAATAGCGATGTAAATTGTAAAAAGAAACACAAAGTGGCTTCGGCTAAATAAACTCAATTCATTCATTCATTCATTCATTCTCTCTCTCTCTCTCTCTCTCTCTCTCTCTCTCTCTCTCTCTCTCTTCCGGTCAGATTGGGTCCAGAAGTCTGATAATGCTGCGAGAACGACGGTGGGAGCATTGTTTGCCTAACAAAGGTAAAATCGCTGCGCGGAATGGTTCTTGGAGCCTCAATTGAACATTCCTGATTTTACTGCCCCGCATTCGTCTCCGATTTTGACTTCCATCCTTGCCAGGTTCCAACCTTACGATATGACGTTTTATACCTTTCAACTTCAACCATGACCTCTTGGTAAGGCCGTCTTTTGTCACCCGGCGGAGTCCTCTTTATACGCCCAATAGTTTTAAAACATACCTGACAATGGAAAATCAGTATTATTTATATCGCGATGGCGAAACACACGCATATTGAGGTTCGTAAAAACGTGTTGAAACTCCCTTCAGAAAGAAAGAGTTCTCGAGATAGTGTGTCTACTTTGTCCATTGGAAAAAGTACGGTCAATCGTATTATTCGTAAATCTAAATTAACAAATCCGTTATGTGACAAAAGTTCAAGGAGTAGACCACGGAAAACTACGGAATACGTAGACAAAATTATAAAAAGGAAGTGCGTTATAGATCCATGAAAAACTGCAGCAGGCCCTTCGAGAGAATTATGTAGTGAAAATCGTGCCGATATTACTCAGAGTACAGTATCCCGACGTCTGAAGGCTGTAGGATTGATTGAACGCATTGCTGTAAAAAAACCAATCGTCAGTAGGAAGAACCAAAAGGACAAATTAAATACTGCAAAAAAAATATCACCATTCGACTGCATCAATTTGCGGAAAGTGCTTTTTACACATGAATCCAAATTTCAATTATTCGGAAGTGATAGTCGGAGGTACGTGAGACGTCCAACGGGTACTAGATTCAACGTGACGTATCAAATTCCTACTGTAAAACGCGGTGGCGGCGACATTAAAGTTTGGGCAGCAATTTCTGACGGTGGTGTTGGTCCGCTGGTAGAAAATCAAGGCAATACGGACGCTACAATCTACACGCATATATTGCAAGACCATATGCTTCCATTTGCAAGGGAAGAAATGCGGCGTGGTTGGGTTTCTCAATACGATAACGACCCTAAAGATTCTTCACGTCTTGTAAAAGACTTCCTTCTTTATCGCTCCTAGGGGCATGGCAACAAGGTACTGAGTCAAGTGAAGAAGGTCGAATCTCGCTTTGTTATGTTCAAACGTTTTTTCCATGTTTTCGCATGCAATAGTGGGTGGCCCAATACTTTTGCACACTCGTTAAATAAAATGTGATAGACAGTCAAATATTTAAGAACAATGTATATGTATACAGGGTGGACCATTTAACGTAACCACCCCAAATATCTCCGTTGTCTTTAAAGTGACGAAAAAAATGTCAGGAGCAAATTTGATTGATTTTAAAAGGCGGATACAGTGGTGAAAAATTCATTTTTGGCAAGGTCATAGTTTTTGCATTCTCAAGGTCATTAATGGTTTTTTGAATCGGAACATGTTTTTTTTTTTTTTTTTTTTAATTAAGACGTTCTAGCTTATATTTAGACGAATTCAACGACCCATGATATCATAACTTTAGAATGATTTTTCACCAAAATACACGTGTAAAAACGAGAAACCGTGATGGTATTGGCAATAAGCATATCCGGATAATGCTATTGAATGTTTTGTGCAGAACATGTATTGTAACAACCGTTTGAAGTGATGGCCGGAGTCCGGGAAATTTTCGGTGCTACACTTCGCGAGCTATAACTGCCTAATGAGCTGGACAGCCATCATGTTGATACCACATTTGCAACGCTAATGGGACATCTTGCAGCAATTCCCCCAAAGTGTTGAGCAAAAACCGACGTATTTCCGTCCATTCAAATTGCCGTCTATGAAATATGGTCCAATAATCCGGTGCACAATTATGCCACACCACACATTAACACTCCAAGGACGCTGGTGCACAATTTTCCGGAGCCACTTCGGATTTTCAACTTATCAACTGTTTATGGTTAGTAAAAGTTGATTCGTCGGTAAATAAAACGTCGTCGAAAAAAATCGGATTCACTTGTAACTGGCGCAGAGCCCATTCACAGAACTGAACCCTATTTCCAAAATCGCTAACATAAAGTTCTTAATGCAAGGATATATGGTACGGATGAAATTTACAACGTCTTAATATTCTTAAAACACTCGCCTTGAAAATTCTGGAATAGCACTCAATTTGCCGACTACTTAATTGCGGATCGTGAACTACTGTAGCCAGTATGGCAATCTCTGCTTTGTTACGTCTTCGCGTCGACACGTACGCGTAGTCTCAACCCCCACCCTTGGTGTAGGGCCCAGTACCAGCAACAAGGAATAAGAAAGATAAGAACCAAGTCCGGAGGGGATATGTGCCCCTCTAGCATAAGAAGTTCTCTCCCGTTTGTAGTTATAAGATGAAAATGTACAGGGTGAGAGACGGAAAACTCCACCAATCTCGGAGGACCTTCCTTCAACCACCCCCAAATTTTCGGGTATAAAAGGCCCGATTTTGTAACAATTCTTCAGTACGGAGGAAAACTTTCAACACGTAGAATACAAATCTTCAAGTTCAAAGCCAAAAAGAGTAAGATATTTTTCTTCACTCCCAACCTTTGCACAGAGTAGCGCGGACCACCTCGTACTCTGACTCCTTCCTTCCACCTCTGACAGAGCAGCGCGGACCACCTCGTACTCTGACTCCTTCCATCCACCTCTAACAGAGTAGCGCGGACAACCTCGTACTCTGGGATCCTTCCACCGTATTCAACAGACGGATATTCCTCCTCAACGAGAGGACCACCTCGTACTCTGGATCTTTCCTCTCACCTCCATAGAGCAGCGCGGACCACCTCGTGCTCTAGATATTCCAATCCCTGGGCAAAGAGCGCGGCCCACCGCGAATTTGACAATTTCCTTAACATCGTCGCTCTGAGTGATCGCCCGGTTTTTCTTACAGTGGGTAAACCAGGCGGGAGAAAGAATTGCCTCCGGAAAATATCCGCGGAAAACCACGGGTACAGCCGGTCAAACAACCACGGCTATTATACGGAGGAGTACCTTAAATCAGTCAACTTCATACCTCCCGTTGTTCAACAGTATCGGTTGTCGCCAATCGAATATACCATAAGATTTCTCCACCCTAAATTCATTCCGGTCAATGATCCTCATTATAAATTTTATATAAAAAAATTAAATCATTGATCAAATAATTTCCTATGATGATACCGACAGACACATACTTCATGAATGTATGACAAGGACTGAGGGAATTACACAAGGAAATCCAGTTAATTTACCAAACTACTGTGCCCGCATCCCTGACTAATTAGCCGTAGCAAAGGGAAAAAACAGGGCAAATTTTTTTTATGTTACCCGAACGTAACATACCTCTTTTTGGTGACAGCAGTGGGATATGTAACGGTAGTTTGGTAAAATCATGGTCGTAGGTAATACGCCAAAGAAAGGTGAATCTTTCGGTACGAATACGGACGGCGATAGCTCAAGAGAAGACACTGTTTTCTAAAAACCAAATCCTGAAACCGAATCTCATCCTTATAATTCAGACACTGACCAATAACCATCCACGACAATGCCTATAGGAAATACACAAATCGTGTCCCTTAAGGACGCAGCCGAAGTAGTCCAATAATTCGACGGAACGAACATTTCCGTTCACGAATTTATCGATAGCTGCGAAGAAGCGTTATTGATGCTTCCTCAAAACGTAGAACAAAATCTAGTTAGAATCATTAGGACAAAGATAACTGGCGAAGCAAAACGCTGTATTCAAGGAATAAAATTTGACAAATTAGAATCTCTCACAACATATCTAAAAGAATTATACGCTCCAGCAAAAACAATAAATCAGGTCCGTCAAGAACTCGGAACACTAGTGCAAGGCGATGATGAAGATGTAATCAAATATATAAATCGCGTCCGTGAAATAATGAATCACATAGTAGAAGCCTATAAAGCGAGCAACGACGGTCAAATAAGTGAAGGAGACAAAAACAATACAGAAAAGGAATGCATAGAAAGTTTTTTAGATGGGCTCAGGCCGGAAATTCAAATAAGAATGAAAACGTCTTATACTAAGTTAGCTGAAGCAGGATCAGACGCCATAAAAATCGATAGGAAACAGACCGCCATAAATAAATTACGCAAGACGCAGAAAACAGATAAGCCGTCACCGCGTCGAAAGAACGTAGGGGTAGTCTCGAAGGATTTAACCATCTGTCAGATCTGTAAACGCCCGGGCCACACGGCTGACGCATGTTGGTTTAGGCACGCGGGATCGACTAAAGCGCAGGATAAGCGGCCTACGCCGCTCTCAGATAACCAGCCACAGCCTAGGGCCGATCAAGAAACATACATCGAAAAAAAGTTCTGCCGGTACTGCAAACGAGAAGGGCACTTACTCGAAGAATGTAGGAGAAGAAAATACAATAATAAACACAGAAATTCGGGAAACTCCCGCAGTCTTCCGAAAGAAGGGGCAACTCGGGAGACGACACCAGAGGCAATAAAACCAGCCCCTCAAACGACGCTGGTCATAAACCAGAACACATCGGGAGACGAGTCAGAGTAGCTTATGTGAATTTGAAACAACGATTTCGACCTCCCACCATAGAATTAGAATTCTCGGTTATGAGATCAACGGTGTCCTTGATGGTCGATACAGGGTCTGAACCAAATCTGATTAAAGAAAAATCGTTAAAACCAGGTGCCACAGTAGATGCTATGGATATCCTTCAATTACATGGAATAACGGCAAATCCAGTCGAAACCTTAGGGTCACTGACGGTAGACATCTTAGGATGTTCAGCCACGTTCCATGTAGTCAAGAAAAATGTTCTCATCGAACAGGCTGGAATATTGGGAAACGAGTTCTATCAGAGATTTAAACCAGTTATTGACCACAAAAGACATTGTCTCAGCTGGAAGGATAAGAACATCAAATTCTCGAGTCCCGAAACTATAACAGTTCCACGCCGATCAGTTTCCTCTTTCTACGTCCGAGTTAAAAATGGGAAAATTTCCGAGGGATATATACCCCAATTAGAAATTGGAGACGGGATTTATTTCGGTAAAGCCTTAGTGACCAACCAAAACGGAATCGCAAACACTCAAATATTCAATACGAGAGAGGAATCCGTCGAAATCGAAGTTCCATTATTAACGTTGCAAGAATTCGGAGAATTCAGCGCAAATTGCAGGACAATTGCACCAAACAAAGATTTAACAACTACCTCTGACTCCCTTAAAACCACGATCAACGAATCAAAACAAAATCAAAACCTCGTAGCTACTCCTAACTCTTCTAAATCAAACGCAGTTTGCATGAGAATTGCATAACAACAAAAACAAAATCTCGTAGCTACCTCTAATACTTCTAAATCAAACGCAGTTTGCATGACAACTGCATCGAAACAAAATCAAAACCTTGTAGCTACTCCTAACTTTTGTAAATCAAACGCAGTTTGCATGACAACTGCTCTAAAACAAACTCAAACTTCAGTGGCTACTTCGGAATCGTACGCAAATTGCCTAGCAATTACGTCACAACAAAATAAAAACCTAGTAGCCCCACTTACAGAATCACTTCCCAAAACTACCGCTTGCAAATCATACGCGGATTGTTTCAAAGGCGGAACAACCGGGCAAGAAAATAAGCAACGATTCAAACAAATAAAAAATTTATTACGTCTTGATCACCTCAATTCAGAAGATCGCGGTAGTGTAGATAAATTAATTAAAGAAAGCATAGATCGGTTCTACCTCCCGGGGGATGCGATTAACGTTACCACACAAATCGAGCATGCAATTACCACGACAAACGATCATCCTTTTAATACGAGCCAATACCGATACCCTCCAATCCATAAAGACGAAATAACATGCTAAGTTAAAGAACTATACGAAAAAGAAATAGTTCAAACTTCTCAGTCTCCTTATAACAGTCCAGTATGGATTGTTCCCAAAAAACCAGACTCCCACGGTAATAAAAGATGGAGGATGGTCCTCGATTTCCACATGCTCAATGAAAAAACCATCGGAGACTCATATCCTCTACCCAATATAACCGACATATTGGACCGACTAGGTGGAGAAAAATATTTTTCGGTATTTGATCTCGCATCACGGTTCCACCAAATAAAACTGAAACCCGAGGATGCCCATAAAACAGCTTTTTCAACTCCATTCGGACACTATTAATTCTCTCGTATGCCTTTTGGGTTGAAAAATGCCCCCGCCACATTCCAAAGATTAATGGATCGAGTACTACACGGACTGCAAGGTTCCGAACTTTTTGTTTATTTGGACGACATTATGATCTACGCATCCTCACTACGCGAACATGAAATAAAATATACAAAATTAATTTTGCGACTCAGAGAAGAAAATTTGCAGTTACAGCCCGATAAATGCGAATTTTTACGTAAAGAAGTTACTTATTCGGGACATCTAATTACAGATCAAGGGATTAAACCCGATCCTAACAAAATCGAAGCTGTGAAAAAATATACAGTTCCTCGAAATGTTAAAGGAGTAAGACAGTTTTTGGGATTAACTGGTTACTACAGGCGATTCGTTAAAGGTGATGCAAAAATAGCAAAACCTTTGACGAATTTGCTGAAAAAGGATACTACCTTTAATTGGGGAAATAATGAGCAAGCAGCCTTTCAGGAACTCATTAACATTTTGTGCGAGGAACCGATCTTACAGCATCCGGACTTTACTCGACCATTCATCATCACCACCGACGCATCCGGATATGCGATCGGGGGTATCTTATCTCAAGAGGAAATTGGAAAGGACTTACCAATCTCATACATTTCAAGAACCCTAAACGAAGCCGAAAACCGATACGAAACGTACGAAAAAGAAGCATTAGCCATCGTTTACGCGGTAAAACAATTCCATCCGTACATATACGGTCGTAAATTCACAATCGTGACAGACCATAAACCTCTTGCCTGGTTTAAAAATTCCCAAAACCCAGCTTCTCGCGTTTCAAAATGGAGATTAAAATTATCAATGCACGATTTCGAGGTAGTTTATAAGTCCGGGAAAATAAATGTGAACGCGGACGCTCTATCACGAAATCCAGTCGACTCGCGAGATATTCACATGGTTCAAGAGAGTGGACTACCAACCGATAAGCCTAACCAAATCACGACTCAGGTAGAAATCCATCAAGAACCGAAACCACCAAGCAATAACGACGTACCTTTAAGGAGGAGTCATCGAAATATACGCAAACCGGAACGATTCAGAGATGAAACAGACAGTCATACAGAAATTAGGAAGAACGAGAAAACTATCCACAAAACTAGAGTGAAAATATCTGAACAGTCCGACACCGAAAAAATCGAATATCTTGACAGCATTCAGGAATCATGAGACAGGGAAAGCGAAGAAGACACGAATATCAGGAATGAAAATACTCGAAACATGATTCAACAACAAATTACACCAAACACAAATGACACAGAACAGTTTCGTTATCCTCGAAATTAAGTAGAGTCCAGAGACCAGTTATTTATGAGAACAGATAATTTCGCCTATTTTGTTCACATCTCCGGTGAACCATGCGATCTGGGATCAACCCAGCTTCAATCACGAAATCAATTACCAAACTTCGATAACCTACAAGCAGGAATTGCAAAATCAAAAGAATATAATAACGGGGTTCACATCGCACTACCAATAAGAAGGCTCACAGACGGTCTTACATCAGTTACAGCAGACATAGCGAAATCAATCAATAGCATGGGTGAACTAATAACTAAACTCTGTTTACAATTAATCAGCATAGCCAAAACGAATGAGGTGGAATCTGTAGATTGGAAAATAATAAGAAGTCACTTGTGTGCTCTTAGCGAAACAGCACCCTTGAAAATAATAGTTTGCACCGGAATGATGCAATATGTTGAATCAGGCAAACGAAAATAAATTATAAAGGAAATGCATTGCTCAGCGCTAGGAGGACACACGGGCGTAGCAAAAACCTTCAGCAGAATTAGGCATCGCTATTGTTGGGAAAATATAAAAAGTGATGTTCAACAATACATCCGAAACTGTCTGGAGTGTCAATTAAAAAAATTAGTTAGGGTTAAAAACAGGAACCCTACGATAATAACAGATACGCCAGGAGCGGCCTTTGATAAGGTCGCCATGGATATCGTAGGCCCTTTACCAAAAACCAAGGGCAATCATGAATTCATACTTACAATTCAAGATCAGCTTAGCAAATATTCTTTAGCCATAGCATTGCCAAACGCAACGGCAACTTCAATAAGCAACGCATTAATAAAAAGATTCCTTTGCACCTTTGGAGCACCTAGATCTGTCCTAACAGACCAAGGTAGTAATTTTCTCAGCAAAATCCTGAAGAAACTAGCCAAGCGTTTCAGAATCGATCAATATAAGACAACAGCTTTCCATCCCCAATCGAACGGTTCCATTGAAAGATCTCACCATGTACTAGGAGAATACCTCAAACAATTCGCAAATCAAGATCAAGAATGGGATGAATGGTTGCAATTAGCAGCCTTCTCATACAACACTAATGCACACGAAGGCACACGACACACAGCATTTGAACTCGTATTTGGAAGATTGGCAAGACTCCCTTCTAGCGACCCTATAGCCACCGACAAAGAGGACACGTACGACGAATATCTAACAAACTTAGTAACTCGTCTACATGAACTCCAATCTTCGGCACGAACGAATCTTATCGGTGCTAAACTAAAATCAAAGGAAATTTATGATCGCAACCTAAATCCACAAACGCTCAAGGCTAGTGATTCTGTCTTCCTGTTAAAAGGGCCTAAGCCTGGGAAGCTAGACGATCACTACACCGGACCCCATGAAGTATTAGAAGTATTCCCAAAAGGAAATGTTAAAATATTAATTAAAAAGAAACCACTAATAGTTAATATAAATAGGTTAAAATACTCCCATATCCCTACAACAAGATAGACCTGTTATAACCTAGATTTATTCTTCTCTTTCTTTCAGAAAAAAAAACAGAAAAAAAGGGGATTGGAAGAGGAAAACAAAACCGAAGTGTATATAGATACATATATATATAGAATAATTAAGTGAAGAGTGTGTAAAAATAAATAAGTTTCAAACATGATTATTAAAATAATAATTGGAACTATATTACCATTGGCGATTAAACCCACCAGAGGGATAATTGGATATGATTGTGGGTCGTCCAACTTGAATATAACGACTTCATCATTAATCGATGTTGGCGAATGCGATGTACCAAAACCTGAAGTAATAGCTAGCCCCGTTTATGTTCAATTATTACAACTGAACGAGTTTACCCACAACAAAGTTATCCAATGTAAAGTCGAAATTCATCGATTCATTTACCACTGCGGAATGAATTCTCACACCTCGGTCGTGGCCCAAGGTCAGTTAGAATACCTGGCCGATGTAACTCGCGAGGCATGTTAATCAATGGAATGTCTAAAATCGGAAACTCGGTAATTAGTGAATTACACAAAAACCAAAGTACTACACGAAGCGTAACTCTAGCAGGCTCAATCAAAAACGATGGAACTTGTTGTGGAACTCAGTACTCAGATCCTTATAGCAGCTGGGATGAAGTAGTCGTTCAAGCATCCGTTAAAATCACACTAACTGAATACGAAGCAACTGTAAATCTAAACACAAATCGGATAAGTTTAAAATCGGGAATGACGTGCCTATTAACAGACCAAACTTGTGTAGACCTTGAGGGCGGACAAACCTTTTGGACTTCACTTCCTTCAGTCCAATGCAAATTCAACCTCTATGATGTATTATATGAAGGCATGGCTAAAAAAATTGAAGGCTTAGGACATAACTACCCTCAAATCATCTACACATTATCAATTCAAGGAACAACTTTCGCTCTAACACAGAAAAATGAATAAACGTTATGTGGTTACACGTTAATTCGCACAGAACATCCCAAACTACTTATATTCGAAACACAAAAAGGAGGAACATTCGCTAAACCTAACCCTATAGCCGTAGAAAAACTAGACATATTCGCATGTGTAAACTCCAAATTCGTCGTTGTAGAAAAACACATTCGTAATCGAATTAATCAATTATACCTCGACGTGTTAACGCAACGATGCAACCTGGAACAACAAGTGCTGAAGAACGCCCTCGTGATCGCAACTCAATCTCCAGATGAGTTCGCATATCATCTCATGAAGGGACCAGGCTAAATGGCTGTCATCGCTGGAGAGGTCGTCCACATCGTAAAATGCATCCCTGTCGAAGTCCAAGTACGAAAAACTGAGAATTGTTATCATCAACTCCCAGTAACTAGGCGTAACCGGAGTTTATTTCTATCGCCCCGCACACACAATATTATGCAAGCAGGGATCGGAACAACATGCGACATCTTACTACCATCAGAGTACCTTTTGGGAGGAGCTCGGTATAAACTCCTACCAGTACCAATCCAAAGCTTGCCACCAACAATCATCAAACCCATGACCAAACCCACATGGAATTATACAAACCCAGCATCATTAGCAGCCAGCGGAATCTACAGTCAGGAAGATCTCGACAAACTAAGGGACCATATCATGTTCCCGGTGGAAAAACCAACCGTCTTAAACACCGTCGCCCGCGGGGTCAGTGGACAACCAGTTGGCAAACACGAGTTGGCATTCTCAAACATGTTGGGAGAAGATGGACTAAACAACCTAGTCGATTCCGTTTGGGAAACCTTGTGGGGTCGTTTTATGTTCTTCGGGACAGCAAGCGCTGGACTCATTGGCATTATACTCTTAATACGGATAATCAAACTCGTCGCAGACACTATAATGCACGGTTACGCACTGCATACTGTATATGGATGGTCCATATATCTAATCGGAGCCATCTGGGACTCGGTAACGCATCTCTTACTCCATATTAAAAAGGGAACGCACAAAACATCGATCCAATCTACGGACGACACCGAACTTGACGAACTCACAGCGATGCGTGTACCAACAATCGAAGAAGAAGAAGACCAAGCAACCAAGGCGAAATCAGGCAAACCTCCAGCTTCCAAGGCCTCATTTTCATTGAAGGGTTGAACAACCAACACGTTAACACGGGCGAGAAGAATTACACAAACAACGTAAAAAAAAAACCCAGGCCATATTTCCTCCGGAATCTTAAATGTCGCTTACAAAATACAACATTTAATCTCAAATGGGGAGGCGTTACGTCTTCGCGTCGACACGTACGCGTAGTCTCAACCCCCACCCTTGGTGTAGGGCTCAGTACCAGCACCAAGGAATAAGAAAGATAAGAACCAAGTCCGGAGGGGATATGTGCTCCTCTAGCATAAGAAGTTCCTTCCCGTTTGTAGTTATAAGATGAAAATGTACAGGGTGGGAGACGGAAAACTCCACCAATCACGGAGGACCTTCCTTCAACCACCCCCAAATGTTCGGGTATAAAAGGCCCGATTTTGTAACAATTCTTCAGTACGGAGGAAAACTTTCAGCACGTAGAATACAAATCTTCAAGTTCAAAACCAAAAAGAGTAAGATCTTTTTCTTCACTCCCAACCTTTACACAGAGTAGCGCGGACCACCTCGTACTCTGACGACGAGTGGATTGACAATGCTCGTTTCTCGGAATAAATGAAAAATTCGATGGAAACATCGACGGGAAAGATGATTTCTATCAGGATAACGTTGTGCAAAAAGTTCCTGCGCTTGCATAGAATTTCTGCGGGTCGCACCATAAATCAGAATCATTTTCACTTTCTCTGTTTGACTGTACAGTACCATTTTTGAAACGATTATTACATGTTACTTTGGATGAATACACTTGTCTACTGATTCCAATATTGGTAGATGGTAAACATTCGTCACTCTACTACAATTTTACTACATTACAATGCCAGTATTTGCAAACATCAGAAACATCTCCGACTATTGACATTGTTGTATCCGTTGGATAGCTTGCGCCGCTATCGCACCAGAAACTATTCGAAGGTCAAAAGAATCATTCATCCGACGTCTTCAAAAATGTGTCGAGGTTAATGGCCATCACTTCGAACATTTGTTACAATACATTTTCTGCACAAAAAATTCAATTACATTATTCGTGATTCGGATGTTCGTATTATCAATACCATCACGATTTCCCGTTTTCACATGTGTAGTAGTTTGGTGAAAAATTATTTCAAGTTCATGATATCATAGGTCGATGGATTTTTCTGAATATTAGCTACAACGTCTTAATAAAGAAAAACATGTTCCCATTGGAACAAAAACATCGATGACCATAAGAACGCAAAAACTCTGACCTTGACAACAAAATAATTTTTCAGCCCTTCGAAACCAAGCGAATTACCTCCTGACATTTGTTTCGTCACTTTAAAGGTAACGGAGATATTTGGGGTGGTCACGTCAAATGGTTCAGCCTGTATAATTAATTGTTTTCAAATATAAGTGAATGCATGCCATCGTAACTCGTTTAATTTTTTCCCACCGTCGTATTTCAATGCATTATGTCTGAAAAATAGGATGGCCCAAAACATTTTCACGCAACTGTATGTATTGTCAATATGTATTATAAATATGTGAATACGTCACAAGTTCCTTCTGTTTGCAAACGTTGAAGTTAGATACTCGTTGTTCCGAGAATCTTTGGATTCTTCTTTTGAATAATGTATTGGTAAAATATTAATAATGCAAAGGACCCGTGTGCTGGTCTAGTGCTTAGCGTGCTTGCCTTGAAACCAGAACTTCGGAAGGTTGCGGTTTTGAAACCCAGTCTCGTAGTCCTGGAGAAAAATAAATACGGGCGTGACGTAGCTCCAGTTGTACAAGGATGTCACGCACGTAGACCGTTACGTGCGTAAGTCGTAAATTGTGTGCATGCCCGTAGCGTGTGATTTGTTTCACGACGAAACGCAACTAGCTCCGAAACTTGGAAGTGAACCTGCAACTGGTTGTATTGGTATAGCTTTTTCACAGTTTCCTTATATCCATGGCATGGTGAATGCGATCAGTGAACATAGATTTACATGGAATAAGAGGGCCCGTGTTAGCTTTTGGCACAGAAAAAGTAGTTCCGGTTTTCGGCTGCAGAGCGCGCGGCGCTGTATGGCTGTGCGGTAACATTCAAAGCCTCAGCTCCCCCTCCTCTCCTGTTATGTGGTCTCACTCGCGCCTATGCGCGAGTGTCAATAACACTTTCTCGATCGCTCTTGCACAGACGTATGCATGAAACTTGAGAGGGGATTAAACTTTGAAGGTCCGTGGATCAAATACTGATGTGAGATACATTTTTTACGTTAATTATTTTTCAATTTGTATATCAGTATTTTAACAGATTTCATTGATAATAATAACTCCTGTTATTATTAACCATTACAATTGCGCATTAAAAAATATTAGAAAATGGGGCTTAGCGAAATTTTTCGTTGATATATTTTGTGTCCATTTATTTTACCATTTGGCTTTACGAAACTAATTGGAGATATGCTAGGAATAATCAAATTTCCAATTGAAAATGAAAAAAAAAGTTCATCAGTAATCGGCCGGCGACCAATCCAAAAAATTGAGAACCAACACTAGTCATTCTGTTACCCTAGTGTCCACACAGTTTTTATCAGGAAACCGCTATTTGAATGTTGAGTGTACGACATTATGACACGACACTATGATTATATTTGTTGCTCATTGTTGTTGTAGATATTATCATTTATATGTCTAATCTTTCAGTGATACTTATTTCTCTTACAATTTGTTTTTATTGACATTTTGGTATAATTTTATGGTAAATCAGAAATTCTATTATTGTAATAAGGTTCCTGATTTGCAATAAATCTCAACTGAAAATAAATTTGAATCTGTTTCAACTTTACAAATGTAAGTCTACGGTGAAAAAAGTCGTAATCGAAAGAGTACACGCCTAGAATGATGTTCATCGTGAAGAAAAATATTCGCGTCAAACAATTTTTTCCGATTAAAACCAATTTATTCTAATATTTCTTTTCTGAATAATGAAATCAAGTATCTTTTCCTGTGAGTAATGAAAAAAAAATCGACTGGATGTAAAAAAAAACAGCTCCACGAACGAAGGTTTGATTTCGTGTTCCCGAAGGTTCGTTACCTTCGAGACCACGAGACCCAACGCTCCCCACTCAACCACGGCGGAGATGTTAGAAGACTTTCAGAACTCATTGATCTCATTCATCTGAGTGACTTGATATTCAGAATAATTGACTTCAAGTACTATTGTTTGGAAGTTACGAGGAATAGAAATTTTTCATTTTGAATGGGTTGGGAATGGGCTCAACATTTTTTGCACAATCGGTTTCATGATCTTGAACATTGTTCGTTTTTTTTCACTTCGAAAATTCATTTAAACAAAAATCATTTATCATTCATTAAATTAATATTTATTGAGCGGGTAAGAAGAAAGTTCAATAAAATCAATACAAAAGCTCCATAAACGGAAAAAGAATAAGGCTCAAATATACACTCCGTATCAGAACTCCAAGCAGCCCAGCTGGTGGTAATAAATGAAACGAATTGGTATAGAAGATTGTTACGCAAGTTTCTCTTTCCGTTTGGTCCTAATAGATCCCTACAATTGTGTGATGATTAAAGAAAAAGGGTGCCCTGAAAGTGTAGCCCACTTCTTGTAAGTAAACTATGTGGCCCTGACCGAATCTTCAAAGCTCAATACCCAGTGGAACAGTTGATTGAATGACTAACCTTCCATTTCCATTGATGGTCTGTTTAGTATCTTCGTGAACGGGTCTCGCACTGCCTGCCCAAATCCACAAAAGACCCGGATTCAAGCCTGCTGTCCAGAAACTTTTCCCTTTCAATTTTGTTGTGGTCTGTAGATAAGTGACGAAATTCTGATTCTCCTCAACGGTGTCCAACTCAACTAGATTTCCGCTCATTCCTCGACAAAAACTTGCCGAGGATTTCCAATCAAATTCGCGATGACTGAAGTGATAACAGTTTTGCCCAACCCGTGTATAATTGGAGGGACAAGCGTCTGAAAGTTCATAATTGGTTTGTGGTAAGAAATAGTCGTGAACGTGCGGTCGGTGTAGGGCTTTAGTGATCTCTGATGCCAACGACCTTTAAGCTGGGTGAGTACTCGAATGGGTGATAAGTATTATACTTTAAAAGGTTGCACATCTAGTAAACCTCATAGAAAATAAAGCCATCACGGTGGGCAGCACTTTTGACGCGAGTGGCGAAAGGGGGTCGAAAATAAAAGGGATGGATTGGTAAAAGCGCGAAAGCGGAATCTATATAATACCATACCATATATAATACCATGAAATATCAGAAGTAAAAAGAAAATAAGCTTGGGACACGAACGTTTCTCATGAAAAAAAAACAATGGGTATTCTCAGGAATTCATGGAATGTAACGCAAAATTCAAAGAAAAAGCCGCCGAGTTAAATTGTTCGTAATTAACTTTGAATTTACCTTTTGCATTGTTGGTTCCAGAGATGACGTAATACAGAAGTTCCTCGGACCTTCGGAGACGTTTTTCCAAAAAGTCGACGCGATATACCAACTTCTCAATTGCACCTTAAATACATTATCTTGTTTATTATGTTTTCTTCTTTGATTAAGATCCTGTAACCGATCCTTATAGCCTCTTATAGATATACAAAATTCGAACTATTTTTCACACGCTATGAGTTAAAATTAATGTACCAAAAGTTATATTCTGTCCTTTTAATCAGGATCGCCTGCGAATAAAAACCCCATCGCAATCTAGCTCCTGAATTATACAGACCGAAAACAGCAACAGTTTTTTTTCGACACGTCGAGTCGTTATTTTCCAAAGTATTTATTCCAATGTACACAAAAATTAAACGAACGACCCAGGATAATTGGACAGGTATTCGCCGGTCAGCAGTAATGCTTGATCACTGGCGCATCGATAATCACATCTAAATATCTGCATTTCAACTCAATAGACACCGTCTTTTTTCAGGACATAACGGTTGAAACGAAAATAATAGTAACACAATCACTGGCGGTACCATTTTATTTGCTATATTCTTTAATGACTGAACATTTTATACGTAGACGATTCGCATTCGTAACGCAATCACTGGAGGTACCTTTTTTATTCCCTATAATCTTTAATGACTGGACTTTTTATACGTAGACGATTCGAAAGAATTCTACCATGTTTGGCTTTTCACATACAAACAGAAAAATAATCTTGACGATGCAGCAGGCTTTCAAATGGTCACGTGATCGATATTCCACCGCTGTTTTACTGTTTGTTTGATTGAGCACAGAAAAGCGAAACATAATAGAATATCTTTAACATCATTTCGTTACACAATTTCAATCGATAAGAGAGAATTGCCACTGTAGCAGACCGCAAATGCGCAGGTTCCTCAACGGTAGCATTCCGTGAGCAGCAAAATAGGCAACAGCCCTTTAGTGACTTATTACTACCATTAATTAGATAATTTAAAATGCTATTGGATCAGGGAGGACATACGGGTCTCGAGACTCTAGTTGGGGAAGGAGTCCTTTACCGTTAGCCAAAGTTAATGCTATTTGTTTTCACAAGTGATGTTGCTATCGTTCAGCGTATTCTGTGGGACAAGGGTGAACGTACGGAATAGATGGACGGTATGAAACTTTAGTATGAAGTTCTTTGCAACCATTTTTCATATAGTTTGGTAGTATTATTATAGCAATGTGCAAAATCACGAAAATCCGGTGCAGTTATTTTGCTATCAGAATCGCGTCAACCCTCTGCATATTGACGCATCGTTCCAAAATCTACTTTCACTCAGAGAGACGAGTTCAATAGTATGCTGCTCAGAAGTGTAGCTTGTCAATAATTTACAACACAGTTTTTTGAGACTTTGAAAGTAGAACGTTTAACTTTTACATTCTTGGAACCCGTTTTACAACATAGGACTGCACGGAAATGAAACATTTCGTATCATTTTATACCGTAAAACAAAAGTTATTTTGCGTCTAGCGTATTATATGCTAAATTTTATTTCGCAAGAAATACTATTAATTCTAAGTAGCACTTACTTCTCACAGCAACAAATAGTGGAACTGTGAATCAAAACTACCAACATTTTGTTAACTCTGGAATACAATGCAACCTGCAGAGGTCTGCAGACATTTGAAACTAGAAAAATACGATTTTTCTTATTGCAGAGCTTTATACACCGAGAGAGAAATATTCTTTTAATATCAACTAGATGCGACTATTTGATTTTCAAAATATTTTATTAACTACATTTTTCGTGACATCAATTGTCTCTATTGATGTACATTATTGGAATTATTTATTTAACATATAATTATTTTTTTAATCATGATTATCACGATCCCACACGAGTGCCATTCCCAAGTCCAGTTACGCGCCGACAGCCGACACTTATTAACCGCTATCAGCAGTCTCCCACACTAAAACCCCAACGCTCATCTAAGTCTAATCTCTTTTCCTGGAAACAAACGTCTGCAACTTGTGTGTCGCTTTGTCCCTTCGTCCTCAGTCCTACGCGCCTCGCTACGCTCGCTCGTGGCATCCCCTCTGCCTGCTTAGGCTCCACCAATTCAATGGTGACCCGCAGAAAATAGTGCATCTCCGAGTCTCCAACCCTCAAGAAGTCCACTCCCTCAATTGTTGCAACTCGTTAATACGCAAGCTTATAGCGAACTCAAATCTTGAACGTGCATAATTTTGTACCTACTCGATTATCCCACAGCGCATCCATTAACAACCCGTTCGCCCGTCACAAGATCTATTCAATATAGTCGAACAACTAATTTTTTTGTATTGCTAATACATCTGTGACTCGGTTTTATCTGTTCAAACAGCAATTTAGCTGTGTCCATTGAATTAATCTATTTAATTTTTTTAAATTGAATCGAATTTTCATGGAGTCAAACGTTTTTCTATTTGATTGAATTAATTGTCTGTCTTTATTGCGACAAATACTTATTTAAATTAAGCCATTGACCAACCGTTGCTCATGACATTTTTTATTTGATCCTACTAATGTATTTCTTTCTTTTCATACTGTTGCTACACTAATTATACGTGTATACATGCTATATAAAAATGTAAAATCATATACTTTTCATTCGCATGCACCTTTCATATGAGGGCCACAAAAATGATTTGAGGTAAACATACATTTGCTATGTCCAAATCGCGATATCGACGATTCAAATAAATACGCGAGCTATATCCGTCCAAACCCTGGTTGTTGAGGAAGGAGCGGGACAGGACGGGGGTCCAGCGCAGAAAAGGCAAGTGCGGTATGCGAGATTGGGGGGGGCTGCGTGTTTGCCAAGCGCGGGGACGTGACGTCGCGGCGGGGAGGGGGTTGCCAGGGCACGGACGGCTCTGCGGTGGGGGTAGCCATGGGGTCCAAATGCTTACCATAGACCGGCTGGGGAGAGGAGGGATCCGCCGTTGATAAATGTTTTGCGAGGGAGAGGGGCATCATAGAGCGGCGGTTGAGCGTTGAAAATCCATTAATCTTATGCAGGTGGAGTGTTTTTATTTCTACACTATAGAGAAAAGTTTGTGTGAAAAAATAAAACTTAGACGCGATGTGTGTGTGTGAGAAAGACAGAGAGACAGAGAGAGAGAGAGAGAGAGAGAGAGAGAGAGAGAAAGATAGAAACTACCATATATATATATATATATATATATATATATATATATATATATATATATATGTCTGCGAAATCGAATATCGCGCCCGAGAACCCCGGAAGGGGAGGGCGCTAGTGTTCCGCGACCGACGCACTCGACAGTCGCGCACCTCGACGACGCACTCTCAACAAAACGCAGATGGCCACGAGATCTCGATCAATACGCATCATTTCAGTCCTTTTTGTATCTTTGTAAAATAAAATATATCATTCTTTATTGGTCTCGAACTCCCTTTCAATCCAAATAATATATATATATGAATATATATATATGAATATATATATATGAATATATATATATATACGTGGGTCATTTGACAAGTACCTAGCCTCACCGCTAGATGGTGCCACTATTGCAAGAGAAATACACTATAGTGTAGTACCGTCTTGTAGACGGCTACTGACAAAATTTCAGCCGGATCGGACTTGTAGTTCTCTTTTGAGAGCGTGTGAAAGCAAGTGTGTCCGTTGATTTTTGAAAGAATGGAGAAAGAACAATATCGGTCGGTGATTCGATTCTTGTTTTTGGAAGGGAAATCGCGCAGTGAAATTAAAGAACGCTTGGATGCAGTGTATGGGGATGCTTCTCCTTCGATGGCGACCGTTAAATTTTGGTATAACGAGTTTCAACGTGGTCGTACGTCGGTTTTTGATGATCCACGCCCAGGTGCTCCAAAAACAGCCACTACGGAGGAGAACGTGACAAAAATACACGATATCGTTTTGTCAGACCACCGATTAAAGGTGCACGAGATAGCTGTGATAGTAGGCATCTCAGAAGAACGCGTGTGGCATATCCTACATGAGACTTTGGGCATGAGGAAGCTGTCGGCAAGGTGGGTGCCGCGTTTGCTGACTGCAGACAACAAGCGCATTCGTGTGACCACTTCAGAGCAGTGTTTGGAGCTGTTTAATCGCAATCCAAAAGAGTTTTTGCGTCGTTACGTGACCGTCGACGAAACATGGATTCACTGGTATACTCCAGAGACCAAGGAGCAGTCAAAACAGTGGACCTTACCCGGTGAACCTGCTCCAAAGAAGGCGAAGACGGTCCCGTCGGCTGGAAAGGTGATGGCCACTGTTTTCTGGGATTCTCAAGGTGTGATTTTTATTGACTACCTGGAGAAGGGCAAGACGGTCACGGGAGAGTACTACGCCGAACTATTGAGCCGATTTAACGCCGTGTTAAAAGAAAAACGGCCCCATTTGTCGAGAAAGAAAGTGCTTTTCCACCATGATAATGCACCGGCTCACACCTCCGCGCTCGCCACGGCTAAATTGGTCGAATTACGCTATGAACTGCTGCCCCATCCACCGTATTCTCCAGATTTGGCTCCGTGCGACTTTTTTTTGTTTCCGAATCTAAAAAATTCACTCCCCGGGAAGAAATTCCACTCCAATAACGAAATAATCGCCGCCACGGAGGCCTATTTTGCAGACCAAGAGATAACATTTTTTTCAACGGGGTTAAAAAAATTGGAACACCGCTGGGCCAAGTGTATTCAACCAAAAGGAGACTATATTGAAAAATAAATTTTATTTTTACCAAAATTTTGGTGTTTTCATTTGTAGGCTAGGTACTATGACCCACGTATGTATATATATATATATATATATACACACACACACACATATAAATATATACTCATACATAAAAATGCTTTATTCGTTATATCCAGATGCAAGTATAAAAGGAGTTATTGTTCCAAAAAACAAATTTCATTCCATCGATGTCTTGGTTTCATTACGAAAGACAACCTTAATATGTTTGCATGTGTACGAGTACGTAGCCACCCCGTTACCAATCTCGCTGACACTTCAGGCTATACAGGTTTTAATAAGTCAGGGTTAAATCATTGTTTTCTGGGTCAACATTCGTAGTCACTCTCAAGGCGATGGGAATTTTTGGTAAGGCTTGGAGTTCTGGATATTCCGAACACAGATGAAAACGGCGTATTTCTTAGAAAAACATGCTGTTCTTAACTTTTTAATTTTGTCTCGTTTTCCTCAGCAATCCATATGAACGCGTTGTTAGAAAACTCTGGTGTTACATTTTTCCCTGAATAGAAGGGATACACGAAAAATATTTTTCTGAAGGGAGATCCATTTTGAATGATTTGCTGTGCTCAAAATTGGCCGGACTTTGAATGAAGCAGTCAGTGAGTTAACATCATCTCTTTTGAAAGTTTTTCCAATTCGTCAATATGGAGAACAACATTGAATAATCAGAACAATTCTTCGAGGGTGTATTTTTCGTAATTATTTTCAAGCAAACAATGAATGGATTTTTTTTATTAATACTCATAGACAATATATACATAACGAAGACTGTATACAAATTTTTGTACTCGAATCTAAAGTATAGTTTGCGCTGTACGCCGCTTCCAAGAGGACACTCCGACAAAATTGCTGCTCGGTGGTTGACAGGGATTAAGCCATACGCTTCATATAAAAAATAAAATAAAGATATATTTAGAAACTGGACATACAGGTTTATAGCATCGCGTAGGGGAATTTCGATATCGAAAAAAAATGGCGGACCAGCGAATTTTAGTTCCGTTTTCATGGAAAATTTTCATCGTTCATAAAAAAAGGGGGCCTTTTATAAAAAAAAATCCCTACGTGGTGCCATAGAGAATATATTTTCGAACACTTCAAGACATGGCGCATGCAAATCGGATAAATCATTTTTCTAATACGTTGTCTAATATGTTGCCAACAAGGTTGAAAAACGTAGTTCCGAGAAAAACGCGTTCAAAGTTTTGCTGAAGGATAATTCAACATTTAAAGTAAATTTTTTATTTGTCTCTTTTTTTGTTTCTCACCGTTAGTCATCTATTCCTGGACCATACACAGCTCCTTAGCATCCAGAGACTCATCATTTTTTTCATGTTTTGCACGCAGACGCCCCTCATGCGTGCTTTTTTCGGCTTCGTGCCCGGCTTCGCATATTCGCTTCTCGTCGATGTTTTGACAATATTGGTAGAGTGTTTCACCAATTTTTATGTTTAATATCTCCAATATAATTATGAGACCAACATGACCATTGTTGAAAACTATTGAAGTAATATTAGCGGCAGTTTCAACTGTGGGTCTGTCGCTCCACGATGTATTTGGCGCAGCTGTTCATATAACAGGGTTCAAACACTCGTTGTTATCAGAGAGTGTTTGAACTACCTCTCCACTACTAGCAAATATAATACCTTCATCGAAATATATTCCAAGAATTGGTTTCACATAAAATGCTGTATCTTCACCAATTTTACAAATTTCTTTCAAAAAATTGCTGAGAGCATTCTTAACAAATGTATCTTTCAGAAAATGAAAAAAATAACCATTTTTTTTTACCGTGGTGTGGGGCCTCTAGTTCGTTCGAAGATTTTCATGCGTGGGAGCAACGGTGCGTCGACTTCATTGAAGCATTGGAAACGCAAAGCCGAATTAAGCGTCCGCGATTATTAATTGGACACCAACAATCATTAATAGCCCAAATAGCACGTCTAGAAGGATTGAAGAATTCCGTGCGCAGTCATTTTGAACATACAAGTGCAGGCCGCGGTGGTTATGGGTTAATCTGGGGAGAGATTGACACACGCTTCGAAAGTCGCATATTAACCGGTTCGATAATCAATCGCAACCACATCGAGGCGCGACAATTCCTCAACGATGCTCGGAAAATAGTTGTTCAGCATGTGCAAAATACTATATGGAAGCACAATAGCGTTAAAGTTAATACAGTGTTTGGCGGGTGATGACAAACCTCCAATGAAGGTGCTGTATATCATTGAAACTGCAGACAACAATGTGCGACATTCCATATGGATCAAGAACCTATCGAGGCTCATGAGAACATAACTGAATGGAGGCGGCCATGAAAATATGTGTGCGATCGGTATGTAAAGTTACCATAATTAATATATAATGATGTATGCTAGAAGAATTAAACGAAAAAATGCCTTTTTGCAGGTGTTTGCATTACTTCGGCTCCGAGGATACATTGCAATCGTGTGAAGTCGATTGTGGAGTGATAAACGACTGCGTGATCCAACTACCAAATGACATCAATAAGTGGCTGAAATTCTCTAACTTTAGCCGGAAAGAGCAACATCCGTTCATTGTGTATCAACGGTGTATTACGAACAATAGTTTTTCATTCCAGTAGTTTGCCCTAGTTTATCAGGTTACGATGCGCATTTTATCATCGAGGAAGTAGCCACAGCGTTTGAAGTCAAAATCGATGTGCTTCCAATAACGAAAAAGAAATACAACTCGTTCACGAAGCATGTTTAAATTACAGAAGATTCAAAACATAAGATCCAACTGCAGTTCATTGATTCTTACAAATTCGTCAACACCAGTCTAGACAAGTTAGCATAATTTTTGAACGAGGACAAACTGAAAATATTACGCATGCAATTTCCAACACTATCGACATACGATTTCAAGCTGCTGACGCTAAAAGGGGTCTGTCCGTGTGATTATATCGATCACATGACCAAGTTGAACGATACTCGCCTACCACTACGTGACGCATTTTACAGTTCCGTGACAGATGACACAATATTCGACAACGAGTACGCACATGCTGAGAACGTTTTGGAGCGGTTCTCTATTCGATCGTTGGGTGAATATAGCCATTTATACTCAAAGATAGATGTAGGCGATATTTTCGAATACTTTCACGATACGTGAATTGAGGGTTATGGGCCGTGGTCTTTCAAATTTAACTCGAACGTTAAATTTGAATTATTAACAGATATCGATATGGTTTTATTTGTTGAACGGGGTATGCGCCGTGGTCTGAGTTTGTGCTCAAACAGGCATCCACATGCTAATAATAAGTACATGGAGTCATTTGATTAATCGAAAGCGTCATCATACTTGATGTCTTTTGATTTAAACAATTTGTTTGGATGGGCAATGTGCCAACCTTTGCCATATGCAGATTTTCGATGGGTCAACGACGTGTCCAAGTTTGATCCACCATCCAACGCGCTAGATTCACCTACATACTACATCCTTAAGATCGACTTGGAATATCCGCAATTCCTACATGATGCGCACAAAGACTTGCCGTTCTGTCCAACACACGAAAACACCACCCGGTAAGCGGCAGGAAAAGCTGCTCACAATAATCTGCGATTCAAAAAACCCTAAAACGTACACTACTGAAATTTACAACAGTGGAAACTTACAACATGGACTTTACCTCACCAAAATCCACAGGGTATTACAGTTCGCGCAATCCCCATGGTCACTGTCGTATATCAAGTTAAATACACAGTTTCGAACGCTAGTCAAAAACGATTTTGAAAAGAATCAATTCAATATGCTGAATAGTGCGGTGTTCGGCAAAACGATGGAGAATGTGCGCAATCCTTTAGACGTGAAACTTTTGACGAATTGGGAGGGAAGGTATGGTGCAAAGGCAATGACTGCGATGCCAAACTTCCACAGCCGAAGCGTTTGTTTCGAAAACCTTATTGCTGTACAATTGCTCAATCTCGAGGTAAAATTCACCAAGCCGGTATATGTGGATATGTGCATACTTGATATATCCAAAACGTGCTTGAATAGATTACATCTTGAGTTTATGGTACCTCAGTATCGGGATAAATGGAAAATCATATATACTGATACGGATAGTCATATGATGACGTATTCACGGATATGAAGCGCGACATTAAGAAATTTGTTACGAGCGACTATTCTGCGGACAATAGGTGTGGTATGCCTCTTGTCAACAAGGAGGTACCAGGCCTTATGAAAGACGAATGTAATAGTGCAATTATGACAGAGTTCATTGGACTTCGGTCGAAAATGTATGCGACACGTTGTAAGGGTAAGAAGGAAACTGAAAAAGTTAAAGGTGTCAGGATTAGTGTTGTGGCTAGGACAATTACGTTTGACGATTAAGCTCGGTACTTGAACGAAGAAATTGACATGGGCCGTAGTCAAACGTGTATCAGATGAGAGTTGCTCAAGGTCTACACAATTCGTGCGACAAAAATCGATCTAAGTCCTCACGATGATAAACGGTATATCATACCTGGAACCTCTAAAACCTGCCATGGGGGCATTACAGAATACCGTGGTAACACATTATATATATTTGTAAATAGTAAGATAATAAATAGTAAAAAGTAAAATGACATGCATTTGTACATTGTTGTGAATAGAACATGAAGTTGAACGCGTAAAAATCATGTACATTTTTTTGTAAACATTAATTGGTTTTTTACAAACATATGTGTGCTTGTACGCAAAGGAAACGACTTTTTGTAATCCATACGTTTATGCCCATTATTTTCCTATATACCATGCTCATACACGTTTCGAGAGTGGGGAAAAGAGGGATTAGAGGTCGAGAAATTGCGTGCTGATGCAATGGAGTACCACGTGCGGAGGAGACGGATATAGATAAGCAAGTGAATAAATGCGTGCTGATGCAATGGAGTACCACGTGCGGAGGAGACGGATATAAATAAGCAAGGCTTAATAAATACATAATTTTAAAACTAGTTTTTAAAGATCAACGTCAGTCATCATTTGATCTTGCCATCAACTTGATCACGCTAAATAATATTCGTTATAAATGTGCCCACGTGTGTGGAGCTACAAGGATTGGTCATTGGAAGGAACTTGATCGTGATGGAAGCAGCAATGCTGAGAGTTGTATACGTACTCTTCAATTACATTTTGGCAAGTCCCATATCATGGATACTTTACACAAAATCTAAGAGATACGAAGCATCTCGGTTGATTCGCGACGCGATTGGTCAGGACGTGACAGTTGCGAAAAGCATAAAAAATGGTGCATTACAAAATATTGTAAAATCTTCAATTGGTAGTCAAATCATAAAGATTCGTACAAATAAAGGAAATGTTACAGTATGTCATTTTTTATTCTTCTCACCCCGTACTTCGATATATTAGCCTCATCTGCTATCGGATTGCACGACTGTATCAAATATTTCTTTCTAATGTGAAACTAAATTTCTCGTGTATGGAATTTGATGGAAAATGAATTAATATAACCGCTCGATGTTGTCCAAAGGCATTCATCGGTAGATGAATGCCTTTGAACTTTGAAATTTCTCGTGTATGGAATTTGATGGAAAATAAATTAATATAACCGCTCGATGTTGTTCAAAGGCATTCATCGGTAGACGTTCGAAGAAGTTCGAATACATTCGCGAGGCGATTGAAGGTGTTCGTGAGACGTTCAAGAGACATTCGAAGACACTCGTAAGACGTTCGCAAGAAGTTCGCGGGCGTACGTCGCTATTGGGACAACACCGCGACGGATCGTGCGCGAATAACTACGTTCATTTTGCATCATTATTATGATTTTGATTTTTCCTTTCACGAATAAAGCTTTGTTTGTACCGTTTTTTATAAAACCCGTGCGGCGACATTTTTTCGATCGTTTCCCTTCAACGGACCTTCAGCATTTATCCACTACCTCTGTATTATCCATAATCCCCTCGTTTTTAATACCAGAATTCGTGCATTATCCAAACAGGGTGAGGAGAATAAAAAAATGACATAATGTTATTGGGAGTACAAATAAGTCTCCACCGTTTGTCAAAAGATGCCCCCATCAGGAGGTTGTGGTTGAAATTGTCAGATGTAAAACGTCATATCGTAAGTTTAGACATCTGGCAAGACCATAACCTTGAAATAGTAGCAATTTTGTATCAGCATCACATAATTCTTTTCGTGCAAAAATGTCGAGTTTTGAGCCGAATAAGCGTCATTTGCGGGGGCTTTATAACTCTTCTTAACTTCTTTAATTTGAAGAAATCTGCAGCTGAGGCGCATCAATTGCTTGTAGAAGCATATGGTGAGGATGCTTTAATTGTAAGTGAGATAAGTTTTCGAGGTTTCAAAAGTTTGAGAACGGTGAGTTTGACGTCGAAGACAAAGAACGTCGCGAAAGGCCGAAACGAAGACGCGGAATGTGCAGCATTATGCCAGACGCAGAGATTCGTGCCAACCGCAAGGCAGTGATGCCAACGCGTACAGAATGTTTCCCCTAGGACCAACTTCAAATCCCCCTAGATGTCGATGAAAAACCCCTAAAGTTTTCATTGTACACCCTGTTTGAGTTCTTGACTTACTTTGCAATCCAACAAAACTCGCGAGTAGACAACCAACTAACGGACACAACCTCAACGCTACAACTGTTCGGTCGGCGGGGTGTCCAGGGGGGGGCGCCGGGCGCGTCTGATGTCACAGAGGGGCCTCTGTGGAGGGGGCCATGTGGTCCGTGGAGCGTCTGGCGGGGAAGCCGCCGTCGATGAGTGTTGTGCGTGTGAAGGGCGGCCTTCAAAGCCCATTATTTATGACATGTAGCTGTTTTAATTCCGAAAGATGATGTCAATTGCATTCACCCCGTCTCAAAGCTGGCCGACAGACAGGTCCTGACAGGTTTCTTGGAAAAGCGTGCGTGCGTGCGTGTGTGACAACCATATATGGGTCGGAAAATTTTCAGTAATATGAAAACGCTAGGCGCCACATGAAGGGTGGCCTGTCAAAGCCCAATGATTGTGACATGCAGCTGGTTCCATTCCGAAACACAATGTCAATTGCATCCGCCTCGTCTTGAAGCTCGCCGACACTTCAGACAGGTCCTGACAGGTTCGTGGGAAAAACTAGAATCTTTAGGGATCAAAGGCTATGACCGCGGATGAACCACTTGAGCGCAGCTGCACTCTTTGAAAGTCTCACCGTGATCACCATTCCGAAAAATAAGGTCAAGATGTTCGCATGTGCGAGTATGTACGCAGTGCATCCGGCCAAGCACCCCCTGAACTTGACGAACAACGAGCTCGAACAGGTTCCAAAGGTCTTGCTCCTGAAATATTGGGGTAAATATGTTGGCTTATTGTGGGATCGTTTGCCAGAACATCATCAGAACGATAGTGAAGTGATATCATATCTTCCATGCTTGGAGCGTTATAATACGCCACAGATGAAAGATCACATCGATGGCCCGCCACCTCAACCTCGGGAGTGTACGAAATGCTGTGAAAATTCTCCACGTGCGGGGTTCGTTGAACGTATTTGAACCTGTTTTTCAAGAGCGTGAAAAAATGCCGGGGGAAACTTCTCCACGGTTCTTCGAACGTGTTTGAACCGGTTTTTCGGGAGTGTGAAAAAATATCGGGGGAAAATTCTCCACGGTTCTTCGAACGTGTTTGAACCTGTTTTTCACGATTGGAAAAGTGGGGAGAAGTTTGACAATTTGAGTGGGAGGCATACGAGGGAGCATAACTTCATGGACCAAACTGAGACTGCACTATTCCACTGCACCATCCAGATCTCTAAAAAAAAAAGAATTTTGAAAGTGCGGGGAAAATGGATCTCTCAAGTATCAACAAAGTCTGCTGGATGACGGAATTCCTCCCGACGAAGAAGCTGTCGCTACTCCCCGTTAAGTCGGAACGACTAATCACCGACATGAGGGTCGTACAAACCAAATTTGGGAAACGCTACATTGCAGACATCGCGGATGAGTTCTCTGTCTTCTTACCGGCGCGACTTGTGAAGGCCTTCAACCAAGATCCGACAATGTTCGAGAGTATGCTGCAAGTGGCACGTGATGTTCAACTCTGCATGCAGTATATCGGTGGAAAATACAAGTGTCGAGTTTCGCCGCCTCTGAACATGGTGGACAGGGGAAAAAAAATTCGTTGGAACACCATCGTCGAATGACTGCTCGCATCATCGAGAGTATGCTGCAAATGGCGCGCAAATGGTTACATGCAGTTGTAGGAAATACAACAGCGTTCCATCATCTCTGAGGCAGAAAAAAAATACTAACTTCGTTGGGTCACCATCATCGGACTGTTCGCATCACAGTCGTCTTGCAATCGGTTTCGACGCTTAGTGTTGACTATGAAAAAAAATGTATATGTTTGATCGAATTGTAAATGATGGATGTTTTCGCCGTAGAATAAAGAATACAAACGACATATATTTTGATCGAAATGTTTTTGATTCATTCAAAAAAATCCCTCGCTCACGCTTCGTATGGGCTCAACCAGCTTTTCACCGATTTTACATTCTCGTGGGCGCAGTTCATGTTGAAGGGATGATGGGGGCATTTGGAGTTTGTGATTTTCGGCAGCTTCTGCGGCGATGGACAGTCCAGAGTCTCCAAGCTGATGATGTATGTCGTGGGATACGAGAATCTTGATAGGAGCTCCATGCAAGAGTTCTCGAATTGTCTTTCTAGCTGCCTCGTAAGGTATGCCCCTGTCATTCCATCGAATTCCAAGGAGATTGCGTTCCAGCCACTTGTTTGCTATTTTATATTTGGCCGATAAAGATTCCCATGCAAATGGTGCGTCGAAGGCGAGCGTTAGCGGTTCAGCATTCTTGTCGTGGAGTACCGCGATGGACATCTCCTTTAGGACAAATTCGTTGACGGGTCTCTTGAAGCCTGCACATCGACGATAAGCTCCATGTTAACTGAAGTGGACGCGAATCATGGGCATGATTTTATACCATTTTCTAACGATACGATCTTTTAAAAATACGAAAATGGAGGATCATGAAAAGCGTCAACGATTATCAACTAAACATCAATAGTCATTGATAGTCCAAATACCGCATCTGGACGGATTAAAGTATTCCATGTACAGGCATTTGATATGCATGGGTGCAGGACACAGCGTTGATGGGTTAATGTGGCGAGAAATCGACTTGAACGCGTGATGGTCTATACTTTGACGCCTGCTCGATGAATTTCGACAACGTGGAAGTGGTTGAGCTTTACGAAAAATACGTAATCTTACAATAAATGGAAATAAGTATGAATCAATACGCGTTGAAAATCATTGCCACGGGACATAATGATTATGAGGGCTGCCATTAATGTGCAAACAAGAGATAATACACGTTTCGCATGGGTGACAGTCGCAGCTTTATACCCAGCTCAACGAAACAATGACCATGCATCTTCTTACATGCAGTATTCAACGGTATTGATTCTATCGAAAATTGGATGCTCAATGACTATAGGTCAAATTAAAAAAAAAAATGTGCTTCAAAACAATTTATCCATCAATATGTATACCACCAAAAAAAGACATAGATCCGATACGCGTGGCTCAACATAAGGTGAAAAAAAGCATATCAATTTGCTACAAGATACAGAGGATAACAATGTATGACATTTCACATAGATCAAGAACCTGCCAAGCCTCGTGAGCGCAGGACTAAACAGAGACAGCGATTAAAATATATATATATATGCCATCGGTGTGTGAAGTTAACATAATTACTATATCGTTATATGTGCTAGACGAATCAAACAACAATCGATTATTTCGCAGGTGTCGGTATTACTTTAGATCGAAGGATAAACTGCAATCACATGAGATCGATTGTCGAGCACTAAAGAACTGCCCCATCCAACTAACAATTAATACCGATAAGTCGCTCCAAATCATCAACTCCAGTCGGAAAGCACGACATCCATTCATTGAAAATGCCTATTTGGAGTATTTTTGACTAATGATAGAGAGAAGATTAGAGTGTGCAAAGACTGATGAGAACAACGTAGCAGAGGATGTGTATCAATATCATGACGTATTTAGTATTGATAACCACATGTGCTTTCCATATGACGAATCGCTATCATAGTATCAATCACATCACAGCGCTGATTCCCCATCATGGTTTGTGGCTGAACTGGAAAAACTAGTGCTGTGCATAAAATACATTTTCAAGGAAAGTTAATGCTCATCATAGGTTAATTCTAATACGTTGACGCTATGGCAATAATTGTGTATTCAGTCATCATCAACCAATAGAGGTAAAAGTTGAATTACCCAAGATACGATTGCTTAAGCCCCACGTAATATTAGATGAGATCAATAAATTATCATTACTTTGAACATTGCAAAGTGTGCAATACTTGAATATGAGTTTTCACTCTTGGGATCTATACGAATGTCCACCGCTTCAAAGCACAACGAAACATTCATGGACCGTAAAAGCTGCCTCCTAACTAGAGAAACCAAAATATGGAATTGGTGTGGCGCAGACTGGTAAAAAAGATAATCTATGGCAAAGGACATTGTATTATTCATCAACTGTAAACGTACCAGTGCAAAGCATTATCTCAATTCAGCATTCTTTTCTCAGGAGGACTCGCATTTCGACTTCAAAAAAAGTTTCGCCATTTTGTTCAATATGTACTCTCGATTTCGCAAATACCATTACGACTACAATAGTGATCGTACTTTACTAACCATCGTCAAGTCTTAATGTAACGGCCCTCTCGCGGATAATGATTGATCCCATCAGAACGAGCCTGAAAAAATGCTGCCGTAGATGAGTGAACAGAGTTCGAATGCAATGAAGATTCACCCCCGAAAACAACTGCATAGTGTTTTAATCTTACATGATCGCGGTAGTGAATATTGTCCATTGACCGACATTATCCGTAAAATTGTATAGATCAGCAAAATCTGAGAGATATGAAGCATCATGGTTGATTCGCAATCGTCGTGGTCTAAAGTGGTCCTATGGAAACGTTCCATACAGCGTGACTGAAGGTTTAATAACAGCTGCAGTTGAAGCTTCAACGGAAGACGACATGTGTCCAATCATATATGTTAACGGTCATGGAAAACGAAAATGGCTAGCTGATGTACTAAATATGACAAATGAGCTATTTATTGCGTCGTTGAATATAGACTTTTACGATATGGATGACTCAAGTAAATTAGATGAAAGTTCTACTCTACGATGTGGAAAGCATACAAAAAATTGTGCCTTACAAAATGTATTTAAAATCTTTAAATGGCGGCTGAATCATAGAGATTCATGCAAATAAAAGAAATGTAAGATTATGTACTTTTTACTCCCCTCTCCCCGTACTTAGCTATGCCAGCATCATCTGATATCGGATTGTGCAACTGAATACAATATTACTTTCGAATGTGAAACTCAATGTTTTTGTATAAAATTTGATTGAAAATAAAGTAAAATAACCGCTCAATGATGATCGAATATATTCATCGGTATACGTTCGATAGATGTTCGTGAGCCGATTGTTGGAAGTTTGCGAGACATTTGAACGTTTTCGACAGTCGTTCGTGAGCCGTTCCAGAGCCTCCCGAAGATATTCATAAGACGATCGAAGACATTCAAGAGATGTTCGGAAACATTTATAACACGTTGAAGACATGTATGAGGGGTTCAAAGAGTTTCAAATGGCTTTCTACGACGTTCATGAGACGTTTGAAGGTGTTCGTGAGACATTCAAGAGACTTTCGGAAACGGTCATAAGACATTTGAAGACATTCATGAGAGGTGCGAAGACCTTCAGAGACTTTCCAAGACATTCAAGAGATCTTCGACGATATTCATAATATGTTTGAAGACATCGATGAGGGGTTCGAAGACGTTTAAGAGACTTTCAAAGACATTCACGAGGGGTTCGAAGACGTTCAAGAGACTTTCGACGGCGTTCATAATACCTTTGAAGACATTGATGAGGGGTTCGAAGACGCTTAAGAGACTTTCAAAGGCATTCACGAGAGGTGCGAAGACGTTCAGAGACTTTCGAAGACATTCAAGCGATCTTTGACAATATTCAAAATACGTTTGAAGACATCGACGAGGGGTTCGACGACGTTTTAGAGACTTTCAAAGCCATTCACGAGGGGTTTGAAGACGATCAAGAAACTTTCTTATACGTTCAAGATACTTTCGACGACATTCATGATACGTGTGAATACAGTCATGAGGGGTTCGGAGACGCTTGAGAGACTTTCAAAGACATTCACGAGGGGTTCGAAGACGTTGAAGAGACTTTAAACGGCATTCATAATAAGTTTGACGACATTGATGAGGGGTTCGAAGACGCTTAAGGGGATTTCAAAGGCATCCACGAGAGGTGCGAAGACGTTCAGAGACTTTCGAAGACATTCAAGAGATCTTTGACAATATTCATCATACGTTTGAAGACATCGACGAGGGGTTCGACGACGTTTTAGAGACTTTCAAAGACATTCACGAGGGGTTTGAAGACGTCCGACGACATTCATAATACGTTTGAAGACATTCATGACGGGTTCGAAGCCTCTTGAACGTCTTCAAAGCTCTCGCGAATGTCTTACAACGTATTATTTATGTCGTCGAAAGTCTCTTGAACGTCTTCGAACCCCTCGTGAATGTCTTTGAAAGTCTCTCAAGCGTCTCCGAACCCCTCATGACTGTATTCACACGTATCATGAATGTCGTCGAAAGTATCTTGAACGTATAAGAAAGTTTCTTGATCGTCTTCAAACCCCTCGTGAATGGCTTTGAAAGTCTCTAAAACGTCGTCGAACCCCTCGTCGATGTCTTCAAACGTATTTTGAATATTGTCAAAGATCGCTTGAATGTCTTCGAAAGTCTCTGAACGTCTTCGCACCTCTCGTGAATGCCTTTGAAAGTCTCTTAAGCGTCTTCGAACCCCTCATCAATGTCTTCAAAGGTATTATGAACGCCGTCGAAAGTCTCTTGAACGTCTTCGAACCCCTCGTGAATGTCTTTGAAAGTCTCTTAAACGTCTTCGAACCCCTCATCGATGTCTTCAAACATATTATGAATATCGTCGAAGATCTCTTGAATGTCTTGGAAAGTCTCTGAAGGTCTTCGCACCTCTCATGAATGTCTTCAAATGTCTTATGACCGTTTCCGAAAGTCTCTTGAATGTCTCACGAACACCTTCAAACGTCTCATGAACGTCGTAGAAAGCCATTTGAAACTCTTTGAACCCCTCATACATGTCTTCAACGTGTTATAAATGTTTCCGAACATCTCTTGAATGTCTTCGATCGTCTTATGAATATCTTCGGGAGGCTCTGGAACGGCTCACGAACGACTGTCGAAAACGTTCAAATGTCTCGCAAACTTCCAACAATCGGCTCACGAACATCTATCGAACGTATACCGATGAATATATTCGATCATCATTGAGCGGTTATTTTACTTTATTTTCAATCAAATTTTATACAAAAACATTGAGTTTCACATTCGAAAGTAATATTGTATTCAGTTGCACAATCCGATATCAGATGATGCTGGCATAGCTAAGTACGGGGAGAGGGGAGTAAAAAGTACATAATCTTACATTTCTTTTATTTGCATGAATCTCTATGATTCAGCCGCCATTTAAAGATTTTAAATACATTTTGTAAGGCACAATTTTTTGTATGCTTTCCACATCGTAGAGTAGAACTTTCATCTAATTTACTTGAGTCATCCATATCGTAAAAGTCTATATTCAACGACGCAATAAATAGCTCATTTGTCATATTTAGTACATCAGCTAGCCATTTTCGTTTTCCATGACCGTTAACATATATGATTGGACACATGTCGTCTTCCGTTGAAGCTTCAACTGCAGCTGTTATTAAACCTTCAGTCACGCTGTATGGAACGTTTCCATAGGACCACTTTAGACCACGACGATTGCGAATCAACCATGATGCTTCATATCTCTCAGATTTTGCTGATCTATACAATTTTACGGATAATGTCGGTCAATGGACAATATTCACTACCGCGATCATGTAAGATTAAAACACTATGCAGTTGTATTCGGGGGTGAATCTTCATTGCATTCGAACTCTATTCACTCATCTACGGCAGCATTTTTTACAGGCTCGTTCTGATGGGATCAATCATTATCCGCGAGAGGGCCGTTACATTAAGACTTGACGATGGTTAGTAAAGTACGATCACT
This sequence comes from Ophion ellenae, assembly GCA_963210295.1. NCBI lineage: Eukaryota > Metazoa > Arthropoda > Insecta > Hymenoptera > Ichneumonidae > Ophion > Ophion ellenae. Next base: position 5,559,332 of record OY723392.1, read on the forward strand.
ATTGTAGTCGTAATGGTATTTGCGAAATCGAGAGTACATATTGAACAAAATGGCGAAACTTTTTTTGAAGTCGAAATGCGAGTCCTCCTGAGAAAAGAATGCTGAATTGAGATAATGCTTTGCACTGGTACGTTTACAGTTGATGAATAATACAATGTCCTTTGCCATAGATTATCTTTTTTACCAGTCTGCGCCACACCAATTCCATATTTTGGTTTCTCTAGTTAGGAGGCAGCTTTTACGGTCCATGAATGTTTCGTTGTGCTTTGAAGCGGTGGACATTCGTATAGATCCCAAGAGTGAAAACTCATATTCAAGTATTGCACACTTTGCAATGTTCAAAGTAATGATAATTTATTGATCTCATCTAATATTACGTGGGGCTTAAGCAATCGTATCTTGGGTAATTCAACTTTTACCTCTATTGGTTGATGATGACTGAATACACAATTATTGCCATAGCGTCAACGTATTAGAATTAACCTATGATGAGCATTAACTTTCCTTGAAAATGTATTTTATGCACAGCACTAGTTTTTCCAGTTCAGCCACAAACCATGATGGGGAATCAGCGCTGTGATGTGATTGATACTATGATAGCGATTCGTCATATGGAAAGCACATGTGGTTATCAATACTAAATACGTCATGATATTGATACACATCCTCTGCTACGTTGTTCTCATCAGTCTTTGCACACTCTAATCTTCTCTCTATCATTAGTCAAAAATACTCCAAATAGGCATTTTCAATGAATGGATGTCGTGCTTTCCGACCGGAGTTGATGATTTGGAGCGACTTATCGGTATTAATTGTTAGTTGGATGGGGCAGTTCTTTAGTGCTCGACAATCGATCTCATGTGATTGCAGTTTATCCTTCGATCTAAAGTAATACCGACACCTGCGAAATAATCGATTGTTGTTTGATTCGTCTAGCACATATAACGATATAGTAATTATGTTAACTTCACACACCGATGGCATATATATATATATTTTAATCGCTGTCTCTGTTTAGTCCTGCGCTCACGAGGCTTGGCAGGTTCTTGATCTATGTGAAATGTCATACATTGTTATCCTCTGTATCTTGTAGCAAATTGATATGCTTTTTTTCACCTTATGTTGAGCCACGCGTATCGGATCTATGTCTTTTTTGGTGGTATACATATTGATGGATAAATTGTTTTGAAGCACATTTTTTGTCCACATCCACGAGAGGTGCGAAGACGTTCAGAGACTTTCGAAGACATTCAAGAGATCTTTGACAATATTCATCATACGTTTGAAGACATCGACGAGGGGTTCGACGACGTTTTAGAGACTTTCAAAGACATTCACGAGGGGTTTGAAGACGTCCGACGACATTCATAATACGTTTGAAGACATTCATGACGGGTTCGAAGCCTCTTGAACGTCTTCAAAGCTCTCGCGAATGTCTTACAACGTATTATTTATGTCGTCGAAAGTCTCTTGAACGTCTTCGAACCCCTCGTGAATGTCTTTGAGAGTGTTTCAAGCGTCTTCGAACACCTCATGAATGTCTTCAAACGTATTATGAATGTCATCGGACGTCTGCAAACCCCTCGTGAATGTCTGAAAGTCTCTAAAACGTCGTCGAACCCCTCGTCGATGTCTTCAAACGTATTATGAATATTGTCAAAGATCTCTTGAATGTCTTCGAAAGTCTCTGAACGTCTTCGCACCTCTCGTGAATGCCTTTGAAAGTCTTTTGAACGTCTTCGAACCTCTCGTGAATGTCTTTGAAAGTCTCTCAAGCGTCTTCGAACCCCTCATGACTGTATTCAAATGTATCATGAATGTCGTCGAAAGTCTCTCGAACGTATTAGAAATTTCCTTGAACGTCTTCAACCCTCTCGTGAATGTCTTTGAAAGTCTCTAAAACACCGTCGGACCCCTTGTCGATGTCTTCAAACGTATTATGAATATTGTCAAAGATCTCTTGAATGTATTCGAAAGTCTCTGAACGTCTTCGCACCTCTCGTGAATGCCTTTGAAAGTCTCTTAAGCGTCTTCGAACCGCTCATCGACGTCTTCGAACGTATTATGAATATCGTCGAAAGTCTCTTGAACGTCTTCGAACCCCTCGTGAATGTCTTTGAAAGTCTCTCTTGAGCGTCTTCGAACCCCTCATGAATGTCTTCAAACGTATTATGAATGTCGTCAAACCCCTCGTGAATGTCTTTGAAAGTCTCTTAAACGTCTTCGAACCCCTCATCGATGTCTTCCAACATTTTATGAATATCGTCAAAGATCTCTTGAATGTCTTCGAAAGCCTCTGAAGGTCTTCGCACCTCTCATGAATGTCTTCAAACCTCTTATGACCGTTTCCGAAAGTCTCTTGAACTTCTCACGAACACCTTTAAACGTCTCATGAACGTCGTAGAAAGACTTTTGAAACTCTATGAACCCCTCATACATGTCTTCAATCGAGTTATGCATGTTTTCGAACGTCTCTTGAATGTCTTCAAACGTATTATGTATGTTTCCGGACAAACCCCCCCGTGAATATCTTTGAAAGTCTCTCTTGAGCGTCTTCGAACCCCTCATGAATGTCTTCAAACGTATTATGAATGTCGTCAACAGTCTCTTGAACGAATTTGAATTTTTTTTTAAACGTCTTCAAACCCCTCCTGAATGTCTTTGAAAGTCTCTTTGACGTCTTCGAACCCGTCATTGATGTTTTCAAACATATTATGAATATCGTCACAGATATCTTGAAGGTCTTCGAACCTCTCATGAATGTATTCAAACGTCTTATGACCGTTTTCGAAAGTCTCTTGAACGTCTCACGAACACCTTCAAACGTGTCATAAACGTCGTAGAAAGGCATTTGAAACTCTTTGAACCCCTCACGAACATCTATCGAACGTATACCGATGAATATATTCGATCATCATTGAGCGGTTATTTTACTTTATTTTCAATCAAATTTCATACAAAAAAATTGAGTTTCACATTCGAAAGTAATATTGTATTCAGTTGCACAATCCGATATCAGATGATGCTGACATAGCTAAGTACGGGGTGAGGGGAGTAAAAAGTACATAATCTTACATTTCTTTTATTTGCATGAATCTCTATGATTCAGCCGCCATTTAAAGATTTTAAATACATTTTGTAAGGCACAATTTTTTGTATGCTTTCCACATCGCAGAGTAGAACTTCCATATAATTTACTTGAGACATCCATATCGTCAAAGTCTATATTCAACGACTCAATAAATAGCTCATTTTTCATATTTAGTACATCAGCTAGCCATTTTCGTTTTTCATAACCCTTTACATATATGATTGGACACATGTCGTCTTCCGTTGAACCTTCAACTGCAGCTGTTATTAAACCTTCAGTCACGCTGTATGGAACGTTTCCATAGTACCAGTTTAGACCATGACGATTGCGAATCAACCATGATGCTTCTTATCTCCCAGATTTTGCTGATCTATACAAGTTTACGAATAATGTCGGTCAATGGACAATATTCAATACCGCGATCATGTAAGATTAAAACACTATGCAGTTGTATTCGGGGGTGAATCTTTTTTGTATTCGAACCCTATTCACTCATCTACGGCAGCATTTTTTACAGGCTCGTTCTGATGCGATCAATCATTATCCGCGAGAGGGCCGTTACATTAAGACTTGACGATGGTTAGTAAAGTACGATCACTATTGCAGTCGTAATGGTATTTGCGAAATCGAGAGTACATTTTGAACAAAATGGCGAAACTTTTTTTGAAGTCGAAATGCGAGTCCTCCTGAGAAAAGAATGCTGGATTGATATAAAGTTTAGCACTGGTGAGTTTGTAGTTGGTGAATAATATAATGTCCTTTGCCATAGATTATCTTTTTTACCAGTCTGCGCCACACCAATTACATATTTTGGTTTCTCTAGTTGGGAGGCAGCTTTAACGGTCCATGAGTGTTTTGTTGTGCTTTGAAGCGGTGGACATTCGTATAGATGCTAAGAGTGAAAAATCATATTCAAGTAGTGCACACTTTCTAATGTTTAAAGTATTGATAATTTGTTGATCTCATCTAATATTACGTGGGGCATACGCCATCGTATCTTGAGTAATTCAACGTTTATCTCTATTGGTTGATGATGACTGAATACACAATTATGGCCATAGCGTGAACGTATTAGAATTAACTCATGATGAGCATTAACTTTCGTTGAAAATGTATTTTATGCACAGCACTAGTTTTTCCAGTTCTGCCAGAAACCATGATATGGAATCAGCAGGGTTGCAAATAATGCATTACTTTTTGTAATGCATTACCGTTTTCATTACCCATTACTTTACATTTTGTAATGAAAAAAAATTCATTTCATTCATTAACTACTTTACATTTTGTAATGAAAAGAAATGGAGGGGGGAGAGAGAGGGGCGACAGAGGGGGGCGAGAGAGAGGGGGGAGAGAGAGGGGCGAGAGAGCGGGGGGAGAGAGGGGAGAGCGAGAGAGAGAGAGAGAGAGAGAGAGAGAGAGAGAGAGATTGTTTAGGTTTCAATACATAAACAACTTAGGAATATACATTTTGCTCTCAACTAAGTGACGTAAGCATTTTACGAGTGAGACGGTTACCGATACTATTTATACCTTTCGCTATTAACAGTTAAAGATAACCTTCATGTCCACTTTTGCACAACTAAACTCATAAAAGTTTAGATGAAGCAAGCCAACACGAGGAAGAAGTGCGAAAACCAAGCACAGGACAATACATCGATTAATCGAGACTCTATTCAACAATAACAGAGTAACTTCATCCTCATGTTAGCAAATAAAACATAAAGATCGAAATAAAAGTAAGCACGATAGTTCGAATGTATTAAACGAAACGCAAAGGAACAAGAACCAAGCATAAGAAAACTAACTGAAAATCCTTGAGAGGGACAGAAAGAAATGAAAACAAGAGGCAACGAAACGCTCGAACTAGTTCATAAACAAAATCACTAACCCGAAAGTTTATACCAACCAACAGTTGCATCTGGTATACTTATGCTTGTTTTATCATTGAAATTTCTAACTTACATGGACTTGAGCAATTTTTAACAATAACTGATTTGTTCGTGTCGAGTTTTACCGGATGCGATATGATATTTCCGCTTTTCCTGTAACGAGGATGGTCATGCGAGTTTTAACAAATCATCCTGAGAATTTATTTTCGCCTTTGGCTGACCATCGTCTTTTCGCACAAAGGTAACTCCGCCTTTTACCCATAGATATCTGAACCTACACGCTGTTGCCTTCTTCCTCGTGAGACGAAGGAGATTGTACGTGGCACTCGGCAGCATTTTATTCACGTGAATTTGTCGATTTTCTAAAGCTTCGATACACTCCATGTTAATTTCCTTCCATGTGAGACGGCCCTTTTCTCGTTTTTTTATCAGAATAGACTCGCGAACAGAAGACGTTGTGAGACGGACTACGTACGAAGCGCTTATGTGTGAGCGAGATCCATCCGACGAAACCAAATCTCTCCTTAAAAGCTTACGAGCCGAGAGAATATGAGCGGTAGCCTCAGATACCCCAAGGACCTCGAGAATCCTCTTGCCGATCAGGATCGGTGGAAGTTCTGTATCGGTCGGTACTCCAGATACGGTGAATTCATGACCGCCCGGTCACATCCATCCATTCATCCATCCATCCATCCATGCATCCGTCCGTCCGTCCGTCCGTCCATTCGTCCCTCCGTCCGTCCATCCATCCATCCGTCCATCCATTCATCCATCCATCCATCCATCCGTCCGTCCGTCCATCCATCCATCCGTCCATCCATCCATCCATCCATCCATCCATCTATCCATCCATCCATCCATCCATCCATCCATCCGTCCATCCGTCCATCCGTCCATCCGTCTGTCCGTCCTTCCATCCGTCCATCCATCCATCCATCCATCCAAATCCAAATTTCCATTACTCATCACATTACACTTTGTAATGTAAACAATTTCCGGTATTCATTACATTGGATTTTGTAATTTAAACAAATTCCATTACTCATTACATTATATTTTGTATTGTAAAAAAATCCATTACTCATTACATTGGACTTTGTAATTTTAAAAATGTCCATTGCCCATTACAAGGTAATGTGTAATGAATTTTTTTGTCATTACATATTACATTGCATTTTGTAATGAAAATATTTCACATTACAAGATCCAATGTATTGAGTAATGGAATTTTTTTACATTACAAAATCCAATGTAATGAGTAATGGAATTTTTTTACATTACAAAATCCAATGTAATGGGTAATGGAAATTTTTTACATTACAAAATATAAAGTAATGGGTAATGGAATTTTTTACATTACAAAATCCAATGTAATGGGTAATGGAATTTTTTTACATTACAAAATCCAATGTAATGCGTAATGGAATTTTTTTACATTACAAAATGTAAAGTAATGGGTAATGGAAATTTTTTACATTACAAAATCAAATGTAATGAGTAACGGAAATTTTTTACATTACAAAATATAATGTAATGGGTAATGGAATTTTTTTACATTACTTAATGAAATGAAATTGGTAGTGAAATATTTTTTCATTACTTTTTTAAAAAAGTAATGAATAATGCATTACTTTTTCATTACAAATTTCGCAACCCTGGGAATCAGCGCTGTGATGTGATTGATACTATGATAGCGATTCGTCATATGAAAAGCACATGTGGTTGTCAATACTAAATACGTCATGATATTGAGACATATCCTCTGCTACGTTGTTCTCATCAGTCTTTGCACACTCTCATCTTCTCTCTATCATTAGTCAAAAACACTCCAAATAGGCATTTTCAATGAATGGATGTCGTGCTTTCGGACTGGAGTTGATGATTGGGAGCCACTCATTAGTATTAATTGTTAGTTGGATGGGGCAGTGCTTAAGTGCTCTACAATCGATCTCATGTGATTGCAGTTCATCCTTTGATCTAAAGTAATGCCGACACCTGCGAAATAATGGATTGTTGTTTGATTCGTCTAGCACATATAACGATATAGTAATTATGTTAACTTCACACACCGATGGCATATATATATATATATTTAATGGCCGTCTCTGTTTAGTCCTGCGCTTACGAGACTTGACAGGTTCTTGATCTATGTGAAATGTCATACATTGTTATCCTCAGTATCTTGTAGCAAATTGATATGCTTTTCTTCTCCTTATGTTGAGCCACGCGTATCGGATCTATGTCTTCTTTGGTGGTATACATATTGATGAAGAAATTGTTTTGGAGCATAATCTTTTTTTAAATTTGACCTATAGTCATTGGGCATCCAATTTTCGATAGATTCAATACCGTTGAATACTGCATGTAAGAAAATGCATGGTCACTGTTTCGTTCAGCTGGGTATGAAGCTGCGACTGTCACCCTTGCGAAACATGTATTATCTCTTGATTGCACATTAATCGCAGCCCTCATAATCATTATGTCCCGTGGCAATGATATTGAACGCGTATTGATTCATACTTATTTACATTCATTGTAAGATTACGTATTTTTCGTAAAGCTCAACCACTTCCACGTTGTCGAAATTCATCGAGCAGGGGGTAGAGTATAGACCATCGCGCGTTCAAGTCGATTTCTCGCCACATTAACCCATCAACGCTGTGTCCGGCACCCATGCATATAAAATGCCTGTACATGAAATACTTTAATCCGTCCAGATGCGGCATTTGGACTATCAATGACTATTGATGTTTAGTTGATAATCGTTGGCGCTTTTCATGATCTTCCATTATCGTATTTTTAAAAGGTCGTATCGTTATAAAATCATGTCAATGATTCGCGCCCACTTCAGTCAACACGGAGCTTATCGTCGATGTGCAGGGCTTCAAGAGACCCATCCACGAATTCGTCCTAAAGGAGATGTTCATCGTCACACTCCACGACAAGAATGCTGAACCGCTGACGCTCGCCTTCGACGCACGATTTGCATAGGACTCTATATTGGCCAAATGAAAAATGACAAAAAAGTGGCTGGAACGCAATTTCCATGGAATAAGATGGAATGACAGCGGCGTACCATACGAGGCAGCTAGAGAGACAATTCGAGACCTCTTGCATGGAGCTCCTATCAAGATTCTCGGATCCCACGACAAACGTCACCGGCTTGGAGACTCTGGACTGTCCATCGCTGCAGAAGCTGCCGAAAATCACAAACTCCAAATGCCCCCAGCATCCCTTCAACACGAACTGCGCCCATGAGAATGTAAAATCGGTGAAAAGCTGGTTGAGCGTATACGAAGCGTGAGCGAGGGATTTTTTTGAATGAATAAAAAACATTCCGATGAAAATATATGTCGTTTGTATTCTTCATTCTACGGCGAAAACATCCATCATTTACAACTCGATCAAACACATCTATTTTTTTTTTCATAGTCAACACTAAGGGTCGAAAACGATGACAAGACGACTGTGATGCGAACAGTTCGATGATGGTATCCCAACGAATTTAGTCTTTTTTTTCTGCTTCAGAGATGATGGAACGCTATTGTATTTCCCACAACTGTATGTAACCATTTGCGCGCCAGTTGCAGTATACTCTCGATGATGCGGGCAGTCGTTCGACGATGGTGTTCCAACGAATTTTTATTTCCCTGTCCACCATGTTCAGAGGCGACGGAACTCGACACTGTTGTATTTTCCACCGATATACTGCATGCAGAGTTGAGCATCGCGTGCCACTTGCAGCATATTCTCGAACATTGTCGGATCTTGGTCGAAGGCCTTTACAAGTCGCGCCGGTAAGAAGACAGATATCTCATCCGCGATATGTGCGATGTAGCGTTTCCCAAATTTGGTTTGTACCACCCTCATGTCGGAGATTAGTAATTCCGACTTAACGGGGAGTTCCGACAGCTTCTTCGTCGGGAGGAATTCCGCCATCCGGCCGAGTTTGTTGATACTCGAGAGATCCATTTTCCCCGCACTTTCAAAATTCTTTTTTTCGGAGAGATCCTAATGGTGCAGTGGATTAGTGCAGTCTGAGCTTGGTCCATGAAGTCATGCTCCCTTGTATGCCTCCCACTCAAATTGTCAAACTTCTCCCCACTTTTCCAATCGTGAAAAACAGGTTCAAACACGTTCGAAGAACCGTGGAGAATTTTCCCCCGACATTTTTTCACGCTCCCGAAAAACAGGTTCAAACACGTTCGAAGAACCGTGGAGAATTTTCCCCCGACTTTTTTTCACGCTCTTGAAAAACAGGTTCGAACACGTTCAACGAACCCCGTACGTGGAGAATTTTCAAAGCATTCAATACACTCCCGACGTTGAGGTGGCGGGCCATCGATGTGATCTTTCATCTGTGGCGTATTATAACGCTCCAAGCATGGAAAATATGATATCACTCCACTATCGTTCTGGTGATGTTCTGGCAAACGATCCCACAATAAGCCAACATATTTACCCCAATATTTCAGGAGCAAGACCTTTGGAACCTGTTCGAGCTCGTTTTTCGTCAAGTCCAGGGGGTTCTTGGCCGGATGCACTGCGTACATACTCGCACATGCGAACATCTTGACGTTATATTTCGGAATGGAGATCACGATGAAACTATTCAAGAGTGCAGCTGCGCTCAACTGGTTCATCCGCGGTCACAGCCTTCGACCCCTAAAGATTATAGTTTTTCCGAGGAACCTGTCAGGATCTGTCTAGAGTGTCGGCGCGCTTTAAGACCAGGCGGATGCAATTGACATTGTCTTTCGGAATGAAACCAGCTGCATGTCATAAATATTGCGCTTTGACAGGCCGCCCTTCATGTGGCGCCTAGCGTTTTCATATTACCGAATATTTTCCGACCCATATATGGTTGTCATACACGCACGCACGCACGCTTGTCCAAGAAACCTGTCAGAACCTGTCTATCGGCGAGTTTGGAGACGGGGTGGATGCAATTGGCATTATCTTTCCGAATTGAAACAGCTATATGTCATAAATCATGGGCTTTGAAACGCCGCCCTTCACACACAGAACACTCATCGACGGCGGCATCCCCGCCAGACGCTCCACGGACCATATGGCCCCCCTCCACAGAGGCCCCTCTGTGACATCAGACGCGCCTGGCGACCCCCCGCCCCTTGACACCTCGCCCTCTGGACCCCGTCCATGGACACCCTGCCCTCTGGACCCCCCTATGGACACCCCGCCCTCTAGACCCCGCCCTACCCATGGACACCCACCTTCATGGACACCGCCCTCGACACCTCCCCCCCGAAGTGGCTTAGAATCCCCCTAGTACATCTCCTCTCGATCAGCAAGTTGTTGGTCGTATTTCGAAATTCGAAATAAATTTTGAAATAAAATACGTAATCAGACAACAAACTAACGGATACAACCTGAACGTCGAACATTAAAAGCGATAAGTGAAAACGTTGGTCTTGACGAGCAAGTTGTTGTTCGTCGTAGTGCGAAATTCAGCCACCAGTGCCACTTGTGTTGCTAGTACAAGACATGAAGTATGGCATTGGCGTAAAACATTTTGCAAAGCAATTGATTATAATTGAGCAAATAAAAAGTGATCCTTAAATTTTCCGTTTAGTTTATAAGAAATATTTATTGCGAATGGAAGATTCTTCGCAGGAATATGTATTTCGAATATATAAAATATATATTATCGCACACATAATTTCGACGCTCGAATGAATTGACCTATTTCAATTTCCGATCGAATCAATTGAAGATACATTTTTTTTCTTTTTTTTTCAAGATATACACTTCAATTTCACGCCCTCGAAAAAGTTTCTTAAATAATGTACCCGCTAAAAATCCCCCTAAAGAATACCCCTAAATAAATGTACCCCCTAAAAACCCCTTCACATTTTCGTTCCCCCTAAATTTGTGGGCAAAACCCCCAAGTTGGCATCACTGACGCAAGGGTTCCCGCAACTGACGCTTATTCGGCTTAAAACTCGACGTGTTGGACGAAAAAAATATGTGATGCTGATACAAAATCGATAATATTTCAAGGTTATGATCTTGCCAGATGTCCAATCTTACGATATGACGTTTTACATCTGACAATTTTAACCATAACCTCCTGGTAGGTCCATCTTTTGTCAAACGGTGGCAACATATTTTTACTCCCAATACATTTCCTTTATTTGTACGAAACTTTATGATCTGACCACCAATTGAAGATTTTATATACATTTTGTAATTCACAATTTTTTCCATTCTTTTCATAACGTAGAGTCGAGCTTCCATGTAATTTACTCAATGCATCCATGTCTTCGAAGTCCACATCGAGCGTTTCATTAACTAGATAGTTTTTCATATTTAGTAGATCAGCTAGCCACTCGTTTTTCGTTATCTTTAATGGCTTCAGTGCTGGGATTTTTGACGCATAGTAAGACATGTTTCAACTAGCAACACAATTTTTTATGAAATACTTTATTGAAATCTATACAAGTTATTTGCTGTTATGCAGGTCGTGGAGTGAGACGCTGGTCCAATCGGGCGCACGGGTTGTCGGGATCCTGGCCGCCTGAAACATAAGAACAATTCTTTTTTTTTTTAATTGTTGTTTGAAAATTAAGGTTTAATTTTCCCGCAAAATTGTCAACTAAAACATGAGAGCGGGGCTAAAATATTCAAACTGTCGGTATCATTCTAGTTCAGACTATAATTGAAGATTCCCTCGAAATATGTGCAAAACCCGAAGTCAATCGGTCCAATAGGTTTTTTGAGAAAAACGTGCGCCCGAGTTGAAAAATGTCGTTTCGAGAAAAAAGCGTTTTAAGTTTGTTAAACTTATCCTTAATCAGCTATACTTGGACCATACAGACCACCTTCCTCAGCTTTAAAAAAATAATACTGAGCCGCACTCGCTTGTCTTCTGGCGGTCCGCGCCTCTTTAGATGCGGTAGATGCCCATCGGTTGGATCGTTGTATACGCTCGTTGTCTCTACGCTCTGTGTATTGTTTTGCATTAGGGCCGATTTTGATTCCCAATACATCCATGATTATTAGGATTAGCTTGAATTCTTCATAAAAAAATGACGACAGCTAAATAATTAGCAATATCTATGGTGTTTTTTTCACAGTGCAAATGTTTTAGGGCAAACATCCAGATAGTTGAGTTGAAGCTTTCGTTGTTTTGTGTAAAAGCTCTGAGGCATCGCTCTAATAAATCGTTTGATGTTAAGTCCTTATAAATGGGCCTCCAAAACTGCATCGCTCAGCGGTGGTTTATCATTTGTGAAACTATCCAATGTTCCTCCAACGTCTGCTCTATGCTATGTGCACCACTTCTCGGGGCCTCCAGGGCAGCCTTCATGATGCGGATCACTATCAGTCGATCGTTTATGGTAAAATGTGGCCCATATAGCTATCTTTATCTCTGGTACCGAACCTGCATTTCTGCGTATTGCCAAGCCGTAATAAGTAGTAAGTTCATTGATGACTTTATCTGTCAATTTCCCAGATCCTTTCCCACTGATGCCCTGATTTTTCTTCGCATTACGTTATCTCGTCCCCATACGTTTTTATACATGGCCTACGCATTCTTTTTTGTCAACGTTCAAGTCTTTACCTTGTGCCATAGCATGTACAAGAGCTTTGTAGGTTTTACTATCCCCATCTATATTTTCTATATTATTCTATATTTGACTTGGAATTGTTAGATTGATCGTACGAACATTTCCTTCACCGCATCCACTTCCATTTTACCACCAGAACCGCTATAATTTATTGTGCATAGATCACCGTGATTACTCTTCCAATTTTCATATTCGACTCGGTCAGACTTACTTTTCCATACATTGCACGATTGGCAAACACTTGATTTTACTACTGGGTCAATGACTTTATTGGAGTATATTCCAATGAGCGTAGTGATGCCAAACAGCGAAGAGAAGCCTCTTTTTCCACGTTTCGTCCTCCGACACATTCAAATCCGACGTAGGATTACCTCGCTTAGCGTTTTCTGCCTTCTCTTCCTCCGCTGCTTTTTTCGTTACGACGCAGACTCCTTGGCTCGCGTTACAAATATATTCCAGACTTGCGTAATGTGTATTTCGACTTGGTCCTTGACAAATATCCATTGTGCCACAAAATAGAGCGATTCCTTTCATACCAATGCCCAAGAGTCGCATGGTAAAAACTATTCGACGGTTTATTTTAAAAGCCTTATCGATCAGAGGTTTATATAATTTACACCACAATTGCACTTCACTGCTATTTTGAAGGCCAATCCACGAGGACTTGCTTCACCAAAAGTTATATCTTCTTTACACGTCTTGCACATGACAAGTGCACTGATAGCTGGGAAGACAGAAAAAAAGGTGAGAATACTATAACCGCGTTCTCTGTTTATACAAAAGTCGTCACTGCCAGTATCTTTCAATTTTTTTCACTGACGTACTGGTATGCTCAGAATCAGCTTCGAAACTGTATCGATTTCCTTGAATTTTTTTTTTTTTCTATATCGGCTTCCGTGCACGACCACCTTTCTTGCCTTTTCGATCCATTTTTTAAATACGCACGTCTACTTCGTTCAGAGCTCAAAAGTATACCGACTATTTGTAAGGGTACCTTGGGCATTGGACGTCAAGGGGGCAACGGTAGGGAAATTCCCAAAGCCGATATACAATGGATACAACGGTCGAGGTACAACGGACGAGGGAATGGCTAGCTGCCGCGCCCCAACTCACCGCAGCCTTCACAGCTCTGTAACTATGGGAGTTCTACGAATTTAAAATTAATATTTTCGAGATACATTCTCAGAGTCCCAAACTATAAGAAAATACCAAAAAGATCGAATTTTTAATGTTAGTGACCGTCAATACCCCTTTAACATATACGATCGGACACATGTCGTCTTCCGTTAAACCCTCAACTGCAGCCGTGATTAAACCTTCAGTCACGCTATATGGTACGCTTCCATAGGCCCGGTTTAGACCATGACGATTCCGAATCAACCATGCTGCTTCGTGTTGAGACAAGTTTTCTGGTCACCGGTGCGGTGCTGGAGAATAAGAGAGAAAGAGTCGGATGGGTTTGTGAAATATAACTGCGGTCATTATCTAGTACAGTATCGATGTTTCTCGCTTGGCCCTCGCCGCTAAACGGTCTCGTCGCGCGTGAGGGCACGGTAGATCGAAAAAGCCAACCGACGCTTCGAGAACGTTCTATCGTCGTCGCATGGAACGCGCATGCCTGGGCCGTTACAAACGAGATCTTGTTCCAACACTTCGCATGTCTTAGATTTTGTGCGCGCGAAGTTTTATATGCATGGTAGGATGCCTTTAACACTTCACTTTAAACTTCACATACCTTTCGTTGTAGTTTCCGCTTATTCCGTCTCAGTGCGACGGGGTTGCGTAGATTGAGCGTTGATGGGTCGCCCTCTTCGACCGATACCGAACCCAATCTTTAATCTCTTTTTTTGAGTATTGATTGGCACCTGTCGCCAGATTAGGAAGAGTCGTCGAAAATAACCACTCACGGTGTTTGTCTTTATGATTTTAACCAAATTAATACTATATTCCAAAACTGCGGTTAATTATGCACTGTATACACAACAATTTTGAAATTAGATCAAAAGAACTTCCAACTCAAGTCTCCTCGGAGACGTGACTTGAAGGAAGCTCCATCGTTGTCGTGAGCCCGGGAATATTAGACTGCCTGTTCATGGGACTCTGGGCCCTTTGGCCGCCACTTCGTGGGTGGGGAAAAATCGCTGACACCGTGGAGACGATTTAGTAGCTTTCTGCTCTCGGGCGCGATCTTTCTGACGCTAACCTCTTATCAAAGTACTTTGCTAGCCCGGGATTTCGGTAGTTCAAGACTCGATAATACAAAATATTTTCTTTATTCTTTTAAACGTAGGTTTCGTTGGTTTTTAAGTATGAGTTGAGCCAGGACGTAACGATGTATGTATAAACATATATTTTAACGGGTCGAAATATCGTTACAATATATTTATTTGTTCGAGACTCGATCAGGGAATACATTAGTTGAGACTCAGGTATTTTGGGTGGTAGTAAAAATGATTTATTCAAGTTTCTCAATGCGATAAAATTTCATTTAACGCCGTGTATGAGTGTCCTGTGTTGTTTGTGTTGTTTTTCGTGTAATTCGTCCGTACCTGATGCGTCGGTCGATAAAAATTGGTGGGGTTCCCCGAGGGGTAAACGTTCTCGAGCGCGGCCGGTATCGATTACCATGCGTCGGTAAGTAGAATCCCTTCCTTACTTGCACCGACGCTCGGGGCGCGACGGAGCGTGACGCGGTCGATGATCGCTCTTTGTTTACGTTCTCGGTGTACGCGTGTCTTCTAAATTCGCTCGCAGATTTTTTCTGTTTGTTGTTGTTTCTTGCCTTTTATAATTTCATTATCCTAATTGGGATATCGGTGTGTTTGTGTATGTGTGTGTGTATAATTTTGCACCTCCTGTCCCGTTATTTTCTCCTGATATAATTTTTCTATTTAACTTATAATAAATCGCTTCTTTTCGCTATTAATTAGTTACACAATAATCCCTTTTATTCACTTCGTTTTTTCTTGATCCGCGGGTCGGTATTTGCTAGAGGTTCCCTATTTTCACCTACTTTATTATGTTTTCTGTATGCTTTTTCCTAGTATTCCTCTCGTGCTCCCTCTCCCTTGAACCAATAATCTTGCGAGGTTCGATATATTGGTTATCTCTTTTCTTTTGAGCGCTTCCTCCTACTTTTCTTATTTGGTAATCTTTTTGCTCCTTTCCGGTTCCCTTCCTTTTTCTTTCCTCTTTAGACATTTCCCCTGCCCTTAGGGTTAGTAATCGTCCAAGTCGCGGAATGTGAAAGTGCTTTTTGCAAACAGATGACTCCACTCGTTCTGTCGTTTCGGTTTTCCTCGGTGGCACTTTCCCTACCCTTGGGGTTAGTAATCGCGTCACTTCGTACTACTCGATTCTCCAGAGCAAGAAGAGGAGTGCCTTTCCTCCAAATGTCCCGTCCTTATATTTATACTAAGATTTTACCGCCTTTTCGTACCCCTTCTCTTACTGATTACTCATAATTCCCTTTATTGTTAACCTTTTTTCTTTCTAAATAAACTTTACCGCTATTCTCTCTGTGTGGTTTCCCTTCTTTCTTTTTCAGTATTTCCCTTTTCGCTTCGTTGTGTCGCCTTTGACTTTCCCGTTCCCTTACCCTTTGTTATTGTTAATTCCTTCCTACCGTCTATACATCTTACGGTTTTTGTTCCTTTTCTTGTTCTTCTCTTCACTGTCTTTCTGTTTGCTTATAGTTTTGTTTTTCTGTAGGTCTTATAACTGCCCTTAAGTTTTTGTTTCGGTCGGTTATTCACCCCTCTCTTACTTCCATCACGAAGTCGGATACTATTTGATTACGTGGTGGGGGTTATTTATTTGTGAGACGGACCTGTACGTTTCAATATATATACCTATATATATATATATATATATATATATATATATATATATATATATATATATATATATATATAGAGAGAGAGAGAGAGAGAGAGAGAGAGAGAGAGAGAGAGAGAGAGAGAGAGAGATACAGAATATATTATATATACATTATGTATTGAGACGTACAGGTCCGTCTCACAAATAAATAACCCCCACCATGCAGTCAGAAGTCAACCGACTTCAGGATAGGAGTAGGGGAGGGGGAAATAACGGACTACCGAAACAGAAAAATAAACAAAACTGTAAGCGAACAGAAAAACCGGTAAAACCCGGACAAATCCACTAATTGAATTAAGGGAAGACGGAAGAGAAGGGATAAGAAAAACCGGCCAAAACCGGATAAGCCTACTAATTGAATTAAGGGAATTCGTAAGAGAAGGGGTATGAAAATGCGGCGAAATCTGGGTATATAAGGACGGGAATTTTTGAGGAAAGGCACTCCTCCTCTTTTCGTTCTGGAGAGTCGAGAAGTACGAGGTAACGCGATTATCAACTCTTAAGGGTGGAGAAAGCGTTACTGAGGAAAATCGAAAGAAACGAATAAGTGGAGTCATCTGTTTGCAAAAAGAGCTCATATCTTTTCGGGCAGATCGAGAAGTACGAGGTAACGCGATTATTAACTCTTAAGGGTGGAGAAAGCGTTATTGAGGAAAATCGAAAGAAACGAATAAGTGGAGTCATCTGTTTGCAAAAAGAGCTCATATTCTTTCGGGCAGATCGAGAAGTACGAGGTGACGCGATTATTAACTCTTAAGGGTGGAGAAAGCGTTACCGACGAAAACTGAACGAACGAACGAATAGAGTCGTCTGCTTATAAAAAGCACTTTCACATTCCGCGACTTGGACGATTACTCTGTGACACGATTACTAACCCTAAGGGTAGGGAAAGTGTTTAAGAGGAAAGAAAAAGAAAGGGAACCTGAAAGGAGCCAAAATTATCAAATCAGAAAAATAGGTCGAAGCGCTGAAAAGAAAAAAAATAATTCATTTATAAAACTTGGCACGATTATTGGTTCAAGGGAGAGGGGGCACGAGAGGAATACTAGGGAAAAGCATACAAAAAGATAATTAATTAGGTAAAAATAGGGAACCTCTCGCGAATACCGACCCGCGGATCAAGAAAAACGACGTTAATTAAAAGGAATTATTATATAATTAATTAGTGGCAAAAGGGAGCGATTTATTGAAACTTAAATAGACAAATAGTATCAGGAGAATATAAAGGGCTAGGAGGTAACAGGAGGTGCGAAATCATACACACACACACTTACACATCCGCGAACACACCGGTATTCAAATTATTATAATCCAATTATAAAAGGCAAGAAATAAACAAAAAAAAACGGACTCGGGCGAGCGACATCAGAAGGCACGCGTACGCCACATTGTAAACAAAGGGCGGGCAGCGACCGTGACGAGTCAGCGCGCCACGATCTACCGCGTCACGATCCATCGCGCCTCGAGAATCGGTAAGGAAGGGGTTACGGTTACCGACGCATGGTAATCGATACCGGCCGCGCTCGCGAACGTTACCACTCGGGTATCTCCGCGAATCTTTATCGACCGACGCCTGAGTTAAGGGACAAATCACACGAAAACAATACAAACAACACATTACACTCATACACGGCGCTAAATAACATTGTATCGCATCCATAAAATTGAATAAACCATTTTTTATTGTAAATTACTACCAAAATACCCGAGTCTCAATTAATTTATTCCCTGATCGAGTCACGAACAAACAAATATATTGTAACGATATTCCGACCCGTTACAGTATATATATATATTGTAACGTTGCGTTACCATATAGTGACTATCCGAGAAAGGTGAGGTAAGCGGGCTGGCGTAGCTCAGTTGGTCAGAGCAGTCGACCGGCAATCGAAAGGTCCCGGGTTCGAATCCCGGCCCAGAAGCGCACCGCATTTTTTTCGGATAGTTCTCCTGAGTTTTTTCGGGGGATGTACACATATTGATGTTCAAAACACAATTTTTACAGATTTTTGCAGTAATAATTTCCACAGTTTCACGCTTTATGAAGACAGCCTCGATTTCATATGTTTTTTTACATTTTTCGTGAAATATTATTATTGATATTGTGACGCAATTTTCAACTCAACTAGAGCCTAAATTAAACTAGACTAGACTATACTAGATTATACTAGACTAGACTAGACGACTAGAACCAAAAATACAGCTGAAGTTTTTTTTCCTATTGAAAGTTAAACATTGACTTAGAATTAAATTTAAACTTTGAATTGCATCCGAGGCATAAATTCATTGCACTGAAATAAATCGTCATGATATCTAATATAATTATTGAATGAACAATCGATTAAAAATCCAATTTAATCCAAAAAAATCTGCGAGTAGAAAAAAAAATCGAAAAAAATGAAAAAGTAAATTTTTATTGGTGGAGCGGTCGAAGCAAAGTATTTTTATTGATATCCGGATACTTTGTGTGATATTCACGGACAATTTGAACGATATCTCATTTCCGATCCTCGTTGTACGTCAATATATTATTGTACTCCGTAATAAGCTTGATTCCTCTTTCTGCGATATCATTAACGACGCTAAACTTTTTGACAATTTGCAAGCCAAACTGATAATTTTTATCCAAGTGCCACTCCGATACGTCATTATCGAGAAAGCTATGATCGATTTGGAATCTTTCGAAAAACTTTAAGGATTGGGGGCTTACGAAAAAAATCAATGTTTTAACCCAACAGAGAAGCGAAGTTCGATTCAGAAACTTCATAGCGTTTGGGCACTTCGATTTGTGTTTCATGTTCCAGCTACTTGCTCGTGACTTTTGTAGCCATTTTTTTTCTTATGTCTGCAGGAATGGTTTTATGAAAGAATGCCATCGCATCAGTTTCAGCGGTTAGATACCAAATATGGTTCGACTTTTTTTGAGAGCGGCTTTGCTTACAGCGGAATTGATTTTTCGGTAATCGTCGACGGTTTTAATAAAATTCAAATCATGATTAGGAGCAGCAAATGGAGCTGTGAACCATGCCTTCACGTAAATTAAAGCGATAAATTTACAGATTTCAGCGATTGATTTTTCCTCGCTTGGCGTCAAACGAAACACGTTACGAAATAAAATTTTTTTCAAACAATAAATTGCTTTTGCCATCCAACGAGCACGTGAAAAAGCACCTGGCTTATAAAATCATACATTTCCACGAGAAACGTTTCCAATGAAAGGTAGGCACAACCGTAATAACTCGCGGTAATCTTCACGCAGTTGCACCTGTGATTTTAGTACTTGATCAACGAAGTTATATGTACCTCCGAGGTGATTTGGAAAAATATTCAAAATCTTTTCATCCTCTATACCGGCTTTATATTCACTTTGATCGATTTTCGTCTAAGCAATTTGAAAACGCTTGAACAGAAGAATCGATGGGCCAGTTAAGGTAGGCATTGGTGCGTCAAAAACCCCACTTAGCACTAATTCAAAAATATAATGTCTGCAGGGTAGAAAAAGCAAATCTCGATTGAGAATTTGCTCTAAAAGTACTGCAGCTCCATTCCTCGAACCAAGATTGGCATTAGTTATGACATAACAAAGTGCTTTAACTACGTCACTAAGCCCCCAATCTCGAAGAATCTGTTATAAATGTATAAAAAAGGTGACAACGGTGATTTTTTATATTTTGTACTATATTTTCAAACTGTAAGTTTTAAATAATTAAACCAAAAAAGAAACTGAGATAAACATACACTCGAAGTAAAATACTATTGAATATGATATAATATTTACAACCATAATATTTTATATTTATTGCAACATTTATAAAGGATTTAGTATAGTTATAATAAGCAGTTTTTACATGTATTATTTTTTTTACAAAATAAGTATCACTTTAAAATCACCTCAGCTATAGCCATAGCTTGCGAAGAGCCATGCCCATTTTCCAACGCCGGGATCGATACAATTTTTTCAGACTCTTCATCTGATAAAATTATTGTCAAACGGTTAACTTTATCGTTTGAAGAGATTTCTTGAATTAGTTTTCCATCCCAATGAAGCACGGGTGCACGTAGTGGAGAAGATGGAAACAAGTTTTTAATTTTCTCCAACAACTTTTTACGAATGTTTTCTCGATATTTATGTATCGAGGTTTTGGAGATGATCAAATTATCGAGATCGTGGCCCAATGCCTCAGCTACTGCACTTACAATTCGAGTAGCATTTCTATCCGAAACAAAGCAACTGTCCAAAGTTGCAACCAATTTTTCGGTGATAATGTCGGTTGAACCGCGAAATTTTTCGGAGGTTTATCGAAAAATTTTGATGAAAAATTACTCCGCTGTGAAGAAAACTCAGTACTTTGATTACTACCTGGCAGCTGAACGATGTAATATGAGAAAAAATTTGAATAATACTATTTAATAAAATTTAAGATTTGTATAAGTTTTTGAAAAAACATTTCCGAACAAAGAAAGAATGAGTAGAAAATTTTAAACTATTCTAGACTTTTCAAAAATGAAAAAACAAATCACGAACAAAAATCTTGACTACTTACAGATTAATATCGCAAAATTAAAAAAAAATGAATTTTTTTTCTCAAATAAAGCAGTTGTCAGGAAAATTTCGAATCTTTTTGGATTAACTGATTTTTCAAATGTATAGGAAAGTGAATCCTGATAAACAACATTTCAGTTCATTCAAAAATATTTTGTAATTTCAAAAAACTTTTTACACGTTTTGTGAACATGAATTTTTTTTATAGTAACATAATACAGTATTTTATTTTTTTAGGTAAATGTACAAATGACATGATAATTAAAAAATTTTAAACAGAATTGTTGTAATGCAAGTCAAGTTAGTACTAATTTTAATAATATATTTGGAGCCCTTTTTACATTAAGTATAATTTCTCTTACCTATTGTACCGTGTTTTCTTTCGTACCTCGCTTTCTCACGCATTTCCAAAATAAAATCGTATTCTTCATCGGTTATATTTCGGTCGTGAATAGATTCAACATCACCGATGAATCCAAATCTTTCTGGTTTTCTTTGATTTTCCAAAAATTGCGAAGTTTTTTCATCAATTTTTTGGAGCTTTACAGATGATGCAGCGATATTAAAAAGCAACGCGATCTGCTCTTTGAAATTTGATTCTTTGACTTCATTATGCTTTTGACCAACATTTGTTTGCACAGATCGATAATGGCTGTACAGATTTTCTACCTTTACAATACACTTGTGTAATGGATGCACAGGCATACCGGCTTTTTCCCAAAAAACACAAACTTCTTTGGCAACTATCGCAGCACTTTAACGAAGGCTATACTTTAGGTGGCGTAAGTTGAAAAAAAGCACTTTCAAAATTTGTATTTAACTCGGCAACTTATTGTCAGTAATTTGCGAATCAACGTCGCCAATTAAGAAAATATCGCTCGCTAATAAGCACGCGGTGCGTAGCCATCGTTGTTCACCTGGCGACGAGCTAGGCTTTAATGAATATAAAACTGGTACGATTGAAAGAATAGACAGAGGTCAAACGAAAGACGCGAATTGTTTCTCTTTTATACCTGTCGTGACTACATTGTAGGAAACACGAAAAAAATAGATTTTCTTAGTAAATGTACTTTTACGCAATCGCTTTTCGAACAAAATTTTACGGATGAGCTTTGTATAATTCACATTTTTGTACAATTACAATTTATGCAATTCAATGTTTTAATTTGAGTCGGAAAAGTAAAACACACGTATTTTTCATATTAATAATAATAATTTCTAATTAACTTATTGAATTTATTAAAATTCGTGTATTTCATTTTAGCTCGAATTTCATAAAGCGCTTCAATCTTTTTATTTATGGAACTTTTTATTATACATAAATTATATAGTTAGGTAGAATATTGCATTGAAATACCAATAATATTCGAATAGTATTTTATCAACCATTTGCAGCACAGTGGTTCCATACGGGACCACTTATTTCGAAAGGTTTTTTCCGATTAAGAAATAGTTTTAATTTGATTTAAACAACTTTAAAATTCATGTGCAGAGGTTTTACTGTCTATAACAATTTATTCATATTAGTAAATAAATTCTAAGAAACCTTTAAAAAAATCATCATTGAAGAAACTTTGGGGCATATTCTTATACAAATATGTATTTGAGGGTTTGGGGGTTGTTTTGGGATTTTATAGCCGCCATCTTGGATCTGACATTTTGAATTTTTCAAATTCTGCGTTCAGATTTATAATCAGCGTCTAGTATTACTTAAATTTTATGATCGCCATTTGGGATTCGCCATTTTGAATTTTCAAAATCTGAGTTCAGATTCGTAACCAGCTTCTCCAAAAACATCTGTATGCTAATTTTTATAAAAATCCGTTCATCCAAAAAATATATGTCGCAAAAAGTTTTAAAAAATTTAAAAATCACCTCAAGGCTGACTCTGTAAAGCGTGTATTTATTAGAAATTGTTGCTGTAAAAATCTGTAAAAATAATGTTTTGAACATCGATATGAGTACAATATGTGTGCCTAGTTTTAGATTTTTTTCACCACTATTACGAGTTTAAGAAATAAATATGTTATATCTCAGCAAAATACATGTGGTTTGTCATTTAAAATTCAACTCCTTACAGGCACCATTAAAAAAAAATTTAACGCCTTCAAACTGTGCACACATTTTTTAAAAAATATCTTGATTGTGTTTTTACGTGAGGAATTCGAAAATTCAAGTTCGACCTAAAATGCGGTCGCCCTAATGTGTGTGTGTGTGTGTGTGTGTGTGTGTGTGTGTGTGTGTGTGTGTGTGTGTGTGTGTGTGTGTGTGTGTGTGTGTGTGTGTGTGTGTGTGTGTGTGTGTGTGTGTGTGTGTGTGTGTGTGTGTGTGTGTGTGTGTGTGTGTGTGTGTGTGTGTGTGTGTGTGTGTGTGTGTGTGTGTGTGTGTGTGTGTGTGTGTGTGTGTGTGTGTGTGTGTGTGTGTGTGTGTGTGTGTGTGTGTGTGTGTGTGTGTGTGTGTGTGCAGTAGCAATCTTTATTCGCTTCCCCGTAGGGTTTCGACGGGATCTGAAGAGCCGTTTCAGAGATTTTTGGGTATCTATAATTGTTCTACCATACCGACCGCGATGAGGTGTCATTCCGTCTTAACCTACTTATCCTACTTAAACCTACGCCGCCACCCACCCGCTCTCCGCCGCGTCCTCCGCCCCGCCTTGTTTTACTTAAACCTATTTACATCCGGCTATTCTTTACATCTACTCCTCTCTGTCCTCTCTCCGCTGGTCCGACTTCCATTTCCCTCTTTCATTCCGACCTACCACTCCTTCGCTTCTCCTATTATCACTTTCCCTCTCCCTTCTCCGTTCCTCCAGCACTTTCATCCAGGCCTCTCCTCCTCCCTCCTCGTCCAGTATCTCCTCTCCTCTATTCCTCTTTCCTCTCCGCTCCCTCCTCCACACCTGTCCAGCACGTGCTCCCACGATTCTACCTCTTCCCCGCATATCCTACACTCTCTGTTTTCCTCCGCCTCCCATTATCTACGTTCTCTCATTTCTTTCCCCATCCTAAATCTCGCCACTCTCTTATACCTCTCTTCCCCCCATCGCGCTTTCATATACCCTGGAATCTCTTCCGCTTTTACTTTCTTGTACCATTTGTTGTACCTCGATTCTCTTATCTTTTTCCACGTCTCTCTTTTCTGGTTCTCCCTGCCCTCCTTCTCCTTCCTTTGATACCCCTCATTTTCTTGGTCCTGTTCTTCCGCTCCCCCAACCCCCCTAACTTCCTAAACCCTTCCCTGCCTTTCTCCCAATTGGCTCTCCCTTGCGACCCCCTTCTTTCTCTTTCCCTTATTTCTTTCCAACACCTCCTTGCCCACTCGCCCCCTGCCCCCTTTCTTAGCTTATAACTCCACGCTCTCCTGCCCGCCCTGGTTCTTATTCTGTCCCTCTCCATTTCATCCCTCGCCATATATCCCGGTGTTCTCCAATCTAGCCCCAGTACCCATCTCAGGTATCGTTCCTGTGCCCCTTCCAATGCTCCTCTCTCTTCCCACGCCCAGATTTCTGCCCTGTACTCCATCACCGTCCACACCAGCATGTCAAACAGCGACACCCTCCGACCCACATCTTTCCCGAATTTCCTTTTCCCTATTCCCCATACCTGTTTCATGCCCGTTCCCGCCTTTTTATCCTATCCTTAATGTGGGCCTCGTGTCCCCCGTTCCTTCTGAAGATATACCCCAGGTATTTGATTTGCGTCACGACACACGCTATTACCATAACTGCTATTAATCTTTAATAAGGCGATTTCAAGGTTATCATGAGAGCCGCTCTTTGCACCATAGTCGCTCTTTGCGAAGAATTATTTCTTTCGTTCATTGGTTCTGCTGTTGTGAAATTAAAGTTAAAGATAAAGATTAAATTATGCTGCATTATAAGCTGATAATAATTGTAATATATTGATTAATATGAAGTTTATTCATCATCAGTAATACATAATCTTGTATCCGATATCTATGCGGTGCGTGAGGTTCGCCGGACCGGGCGGAACTGCCCCGCCGTGATATGACTATCTTTATCTACGTCGGTACGCTAGAGAATTGTAATCGCAGACATCACAACTCTCTCGCTTCTTTAATTTAATCACTGTTAATACGCGGAGAGCGGCGTAATGCCGGCGCAGCGGCCTTGGGTTTAATCGTTTGGTCTATGTGACGTTTTTGAGTAATATTTTTTTTCAGTTTTTACTACATACGTAGACGGCGAGGTTTGTTCGACTACTTTGCCCGTGACTTTCTTGTCGACCTTCGTGCTGTAATTATCAATCAATACGTCGTCACCGACCGATATATTTATTTGCCGTTTGCCTCTTCTGCTTACAATTTGCTCTCGTTGTTTTTGATCTACGATCTCAAGCACGGTTGGTTTTAGTAAATCGAACCGTGTTCGAAGTTCTCTATTATACATTAAATCCGCTGGGGTTCGCCGCGTTGTACAGTGTTCGATACTTCGATAGCCAAATAAGAACATTTGGACAGCCGTGTCCAGCGCTTCTCCCCCTTGAACAATTTTGTTTACCTTATTTTTGAAAGTTTGCACAATGTTTTCGGCGGCTCCATTTGTTGCTGGATGGTATGGAGGCGAATAAGTGTGCTTTACTCCGTTTGCTGTTAAGAATTCGTGAAATTCTGAGCTCCGAAATTGCGGTCCTCCGTCTGTAACGCAGTGTAGCGGTAAACCGTAACATGCGAACAGTTCTTTGAACACCGCGACTAGTTTATACGCTTTGGTATTATTTTTAAAGTTAATTATTTCGGGCCATTTTGAGTGCGCGTCTATGACTATCAAGTACATGTTACCGAAAAATGGTCCCGTGAAATCGCAGTGGATTCGGCTCCAAGTTTTTGTCGGCCAAGGCCCCGTGGTTAATGGTGTTTCCGGCGGTTTTTTTTGTTCCATGAGACAGATTTTGCACTCGTTAACTAACGTCTCTATGCCGTAATCAATTCTCGGCCACCAAACATACGAGCGTGCGAACATCTTGATTTTTACAATACCTAAATGAGATAAATGTAACTCTTTCAGTATAATTGGTCGCATGTTTATCGGTATAATGGCCCTCAGCCCCCAGAAAAGACAACCCTTTTCTGTCGTGAGCTCTAGTTTTTTTGCATAGTACAATTTTTCGTCTACCGTTAGATCTTTCTCAGTCGGCCATTCATTCGTTACGTATCTTATTACTTTGTTGATTGTTTCGTCTTGTTTACTCGAATCGGCGAGCATTTTATAATCAAAGGTTTGTACGCCTTCTTCGAAAAAATGTACGTGAGAAAAATCGGGTTCGAGGTTCCACAGCAAGGTGTCTTGGCTTTTATTATCGATTGGCAATCTCGATAATGCGTCGCAATTAGCGTTCGCTTCTGACTTAACGTGTTCAATTTCATACCAAAAACCTGATAGATAATAAGCCCATCTTTGGAGTCTGTTGTCAGCTGTAATTGGAATTCCTTTTCGTGGTCCAAGTATGAGCTGCAACGCTTTGTTATCCGTTCTCAGAATAATTTTTTTTCCGAAAATGTATTGGTAAAATCTTTTAAACCCAAACACTATTGCCATCACCTCTTTGTCTAGTTCGATTCAGTTCTTTTTTCCCTATTTCTTTTTATGCATATGCGATCGGCCTTTCGCTTCCGTCTTTATGCTTGTGCGATAAAATTGCGGAGATTCCGTAATCTGATGCATCGCACGCTAATATTATTTGCTTCCTTGGATCGTAATGCGCTAGGACGCGAGGTGAAGTTAATTCGTCTTTTACCCATTCGAACGCTTTTGAACATTCATCGCTCCATTCAAATTTTCGTTATTTAACGCATCGTACAACGGTTTTAATTGTTCGGAACTATTCTTTAATAATCGAGCGTAGAACGTCACGAGCCCTAAAAACGAAGCCAGTTCCTTTTGGTTCTTAGGTTCGGGCGCGTCGATCATCGCGGTCACCTTTGATTTTGCTTTATGTAGCCCCTCTTTATCTATTACGAATCCTAAGGCCTCGATTTCCTCTTGGAAAAAATGACTTTTTCCTTCGTTTATTCGCAAGCCACATTCTTGCATTCTCGCACACACTTTCTCTAGATTCTCTCTGTGTTCCTCGTTTGTTTTACCGGTTACATAGATATTGTCTATATACGCGATCGCGCCTCCGATTCCTCTCAAACACTCGTCCATCTTCCTCTGAACATCAGCTGGTGCCGGGAATACCCCTTCAGGGATGTTTTTGTATCTAAATAAGCCCTTGTGTGTTGTGATCGTGAGCAAATGTAAACATTCGTCGTCGACTGAAATCTGCATGTACGCGTGCGTTAAGTCGAGCTCCGAAAATAATATGCCTCTTGCAGGCTCGCGAAAATTTCATCGATCGTGTGCAATGGATATTTATCGACAATTATAAATGGATTTAGCGTAAGCTCGAAATCCCCGCACAATCTTATGTTACCGTTGCTTTTGAAAACAGGGACTATGGGAGTAGCCCATTCGCTTGTCTCCACGGGTTCGAGATGTCCCATTTGCTCAATTTCCTTTTCGACCAACGGCTTTAACGCGTGCGCGACTTGTCTACATTTCAAAGCTACCGGTCTTGCCTCCTTCTTTAGAAACAGTTTTGTTTTACTTTTATTGTATCTCCCGGGAATCTCGCTGAAAAGATTGCTGTATTTTTCGGAAAGGTAATTCGTTTCGGTTTCGCTATCGATTTTATTTTGTTAATTCGTTTCGGTTTCGCTATCCATTTTATTTAAGCAGCTGCTTTTTTCGCTACCTAATTGCAATGGCCATATTCCCAGTTTGTTTAGCCACTGTCTTCCAATCAGTGTAGGGCCTACACCGCGTAATACGAATAATTCCGCTGTACTTTTTCTCCCGTTCAACTCGATTGACAAGTTTTCTACTTTACCGAGTGGCTGTAATATCTTATTATCGTAAGTTTTCAGCTTCGATTCTGTTGTCTTGATTTTATTTTTTTTGAAATTTTCGTTATATCCCTTTTCCGAAATAACCGTCGCGAAAGTACCCGTATCAATCTCCATGTTTACCTTTTTTCCGTTCACGCTTATCTCTACGAACATAGGTTCCGCGCTATCGTTATTGCTTGCATATCTTACACACACACGCTCGCTACGCTCGCTCAACTCGATAATGTGATAATCGTTGCGATGAGATCGTTCCTCGGACGGCCCTTGCTCCTGCTCCGTTTCGTTGTTTTCCCGTATCAGCTTGACTTCTTGTTGTTGTCGTTGAGCCGTTCCTTTCCGGCATACTCGTTGAAGATGGCCCTTAAGTCCGCAGGCATTACACGCGTACTCTCGAAATCGGCACTCATTTTTCGTGTGATTAGGTTTTCCGCAGCAATAACACGCTGTATTTTTTTGTTGATTTGGTTGAGCGCCGCTGGATGTACGACCTTGTTGTTTTGGGGTTTTAATCCCTCCTTTTTTCCATCCTTCGGTGCTGTTTATTTCCTTCAAGGAATATATTTAGTTTTTTTTTGCTTTTTATTTTCGAGCATATTTAAAGACGTTGACGCATTTTTTTCGGCAGTTTCTTTTGCTACTGCTTCCTTGTATGCTGTGTCGTAGTCTAGATTCTCCATCTTGAAAAGCGATACCCTAGTGTCGTGGTCCTTCAATCCGCACACTAGCTGATCTTGTAAGGCGGTTTTCAGATTTGTGAATCTGCAGTGCATAGCAAGTTTTTTTAATCGAGTCGCGAAGTCGGCTACACTTTCCCCTGACTCTTGCTTTGCCATGTTGAAGTTGCATCTTTCCATGACTTCTGATGGTTTCGAGTTTAAATGATCACTTCGGGTTTAAATGATCACCTTCACTAATTCGGGGAATCTTTTCTCTGATAATTTTCCGGGCGCGACTAATGGTTTGAGAAACTTGAACGCGTCCTCGTCTAGGCGCGTTAGTGTGCCGCTTGCTTTTCTTCTCTTATGTCTTTCGCTATAAAGTACATTTCTATTCTTTCGATGAAAATCTCCCAGTCATCTTTATCCAAACAAAATTCTAGCTTGATCCCGTCGCCGCCATTTCGTTCGTGTCACTCCCGCTTAGACTTATCTACTCCGATATCTCTTCGTCGTTGGGATTTTCTGACTCACTAATCTCTGTCTTTCTTTCTCTTTCTTCTTCACTTTGTCTTTTACGCTCACTTATTTCTTCTTTCACTGTTTTTCGCAATAGTTCCCGCAACGAATTGAAATCACTATTTTTATCGCACTCTATTCAGCTCTCTTTATTCAGAGTCTGGATCCACGCGGTTCCTTTTCTGTCCGACATTTATCGAGAAATGTTCGTGTCGGCTACGGGCAATCGTCTCGCCTCGTGGTCGAAATGTTCTCGAGGCACCTTGCTGCCCTTACGCGTGTCGTCATTTATCTGCTTATCGCCCATGGCAATTATTTACGCGTTATTGAGTTTTTCTCTTCAATAAGCTCATTTGCTTCCACTGCACTTTCACTCATGTGACTCGTATCCTCGTCGCCAATTGTAATATATTGATTAATATGAAGTTTATTCATCATCAGTAATACATAATCTTGTATCCGATATCTATGCGGTGCGTGAGGTTCGCCGGACCGGGCGGAACTGCCTCGCCGTGATATGACTATCCTTATCTACGTCGGTACGGTAGAGAATTGTAATCGCAGACATTACAATAATGTTTGCATCATTCTGTTCATGAGTTGCAGCGGCAACCCAAAAATGCTGTAATCTCTGCAGATAATGCCTTCGATACGGTGAGCGGAGTAGAATTTCTTCGTAAATATTCAATTGTAATCCATTTGCTTTCTGAAGCACGAAGTCAGTCCGTGATTGCGAGCCTTGCCTCTGCCCATTTGAGTGGGAAACTGAAGAGTGATTTTTCACAAGTAATTTACGAATTATTGCAATAAACAACACGCCATTTGTTGCTGTACTCATCATTATCATCATGAACGTCTAGTAGCCGAAGAATACAACATATTTTCCCTTCGAACTTTATTTTTATTTCGAAAACGAGAAAATGTGTATCGACTATTTTGACAGATTGTACTTTCTTTGTGACCCATTTTTATTTCTACAAATCTTCGTCCATGCCGCACGGTAAGAAATTTGAACGTTGCAATTCGAGAGGGGGACCATTGGGGGAGGGGCTGAAATGTTACAAATATTCAATTGCGTCATAACACTCAACATATATTGACGTGAATTTAGACCGAAATGCCGAAAGGCTAGCTGATTATACGATGATCTCGGCAAAAAAATCGACGGGCAGTTTCAACCCCTTAATTGTGAGATATCGGAAAAAGAAAAAATGCGTATCCGCACTTTTCCATTCTCTACATGTATGCAAATTTACATCCCAATCGATTAAAAATTCTCGGAGATACGGTTGAAAAAATTGCATTTTTGCAATAAACAATATGAAATTTGTTGCTAGTGGATCGTTCTCGTCTCCAATGTATAGTACACGAAAAAATAAACATTGTTGCAATTTGAAGTTTTTTCATATCTCGTACCGATAAAACGTTATCGACGAAAATGAAAAACACACCAATTTTCGAGGGCGCTTTTCAACCCTTGAAAATCGGGTTCCGCCGATATAAAAAAATACGTGAGTAGTAAGGGGGATACTATGGCGACCACCACTCCTATCTCCACTCCTCGTCCCGTGGTGAGGGGCAGCCAAGGTGGCAGGGGGTAAGAGTGGGGATGAGCGGTGGTGTCGCCATAGTGGTCCCTTTTATTTAATTTTTATTTTCGCCGAAGTTTTTATAACTAGTTTTGAAGTTAAATATAAATAATGTTTTCAAGTAGCGAATTAAAAATAATATTTTCACACTGACTGATTGCTCATCGTCCGTGGTTCCTTTTATGAAAAAAGAAATAAATTTTCGAAAATACACAATCATGCAGCACGCGAGAGGTGTCGTCGGACTCTCGGAGCAATCGGGATACATTTTGCTCACTTCAAAAAAATGTTCAGAACGTCACACTGTTTTTCAAAATATCAAATGAGTTTATAAATGTCACAGAATTTTTTAAAATGTCACAGAGAAAGAGGTAAGGTCTACGCGCTTCGCGATTCGGAGAGCAACTGAAGCTCCGGAGCGAATAAAAAGCGTCTTTTGCAAATTTTGACACTTCAGCACTTTTGTCGAAGGCTCTAGATGCTCGCGGTCATTGTGTGCACGAGTTGGAATCGTCCGGCACGGCGCACAAACGCGAGCTACTCTGTAGAGATCTCGAGTTATGCATTTTTGCTGACAATCGCACAAATGTCTCGACCCTGAACTTCGGGCGACGCGTGTTTATACCGACAGAGACAAATTTCTTACCAATATAAATAAAACCCCTATACATTTTTTTAAATGCATTAGAATAGGGAATAGAGGAGTAGGAGGGAAAGCGTGCAGAGCAACGTAGGTGTATGTATGCTCAAGAGAGAGGGAGAGAGATAGAGTGAAACAAGGCAGTCAAACTGTAGCGCTGATCCCGCACACGCACACGCCCAAATTAATACGACTTTGAGAAAGAACGGTGCTTCAATAAATATACAATAAACCGATACATAAAAAAAACGTAATTTTTCCATCTCGATTTTTATTTCTGATTTTTTATACCGATATTCATTTTTAATTTCGGTTATGATCTCGATGTAGTTATACTTACGTGTGTGTGTGTGTGTGTGTGTGTGTGTGTGTGTGTGTGTGGGTGGGTGCGTGCGTGCGTGCGTGCGTGCGTGCGTGCGTGCGTGCGTGTGTGTGTGTGTGTGTGTGTGTGTGTGTGTGTGTGGGTTGTGCCCTGAAAAGACAGGAATTTTCATATTGCTAACGCATGAGGTTCAAAGACCCCATGCGACGATATCGAGCCCGATATTTCACAACCCCGATATTCCGCTCGACTCAGCCGGAACAACGCTGAATCGCAATCGAACGTTCTCGAACGATTGGTTGCGAAAACCCGAGGTAACAATTAGCCGAAAGAATCAATCGACAGGCAGTCTTCGGACAGAAGCCGAGGAGGTCGGTCTCAAGGCATAAAAAGAATTGTAATATTGTTGCCTAATTTTAAATAAAATATAAGTTGTTCAAATTGCAATATCCCGAGTTGGAGATTTACTCGGAACGGGAAAAGTCCCCACATACTCTCGCCCTCGAGCATCCGACAACCCACGGTGTCAACTTACTCGAGAGCGAAATTCCGTGCTCTTCGCGCATCGTCAGAAGCCGGGGCACACCATTGGTGGCAGCGGTGGGATTCCCGCAATTGGGGAAACCGCAACTTTGCATTACACAACTTGAAAAAAAAAGAAGAAGGTAACATTCTATCCAACGTACAAAATAAACTGAACGCAGCAAGTGCTGAAAAGGAGGTCAAAGAGTGATCCGATCGACGACCGTCGAACCGGACAAATGAAAAGAAAAAGTGCAGCGTAGGCAAACGCCCGACTCAACTGTACATAGCTGTCCAAAAGCAACCAGATCCCGAGGATCATCGATACCAGACCGACGCAAGGACGAAGACTCACCAAATACCTTCTACAACGGAACAACAGAGCGCACGAGAACAGCAAACCAAAGCAACACGACAACAGGGAACAATACTGGCAATTTCATGCCAAACAGCTACGAGCACGAGGTCAACATCTTGTGAACAACCGACTACGAAGCATCGATCAACATGAGGCGCATTATCGTAGTGTGAGTGACGGAACATTTATCAAAAAACACCCTCCAAAGCCAAACAATTAAACATTAAGTCAAACGAAGACGAGCGTCGTAAATTATACCGATTACCGGGTAACAATAAATTATCGCGTTCATTAAATTCAATTTTTGACGAACTCATTGAGAGAGATCGTCCCGAGAATCAAACAGTCGAACAAGAACTACAGGAACCTAGGAGAAAGCGATTTCGATCCGCAACAAGTTCAGACGAAAGTCCAAATTCACAAAATTCCTCGAATAGGCCGACAGCTGAGAAAAGTACCAAAATTCGGTCCGCAGCAGATCGAACCGTTAATTTTTCTGATGAATCAACAGATTCTGATCAATCAACAGATTCTGATCAATCTCCAGAAAATATAAACACTATACGTGGTCGCGAAATAGATATTCAAGGATTTTTCCTACTCCAACTTAATTTAGGTGTACCATGGCGCAAGAAAATGGATTGATGACCCTAAAGGAGGCGCGAACCCTCATTTCCCGATTTGATGGCGAAAAACCTGAAGAAGTCGACGATATAATTGAAGCATTCGGCTATGCAAACGCGTGCGTTGCAGCAGCCGATAGACATTCCCTTTTACAATCCGTGTTAGCAACAAAAGTGATAGGAAAAGCGCGAAAAGATATCCGATATAAAAAAATTGTATCGTACCAACAATTTAAAGAAGAAATGACAAAATTATATGGAACGCGACGTACAGTAGCCGCGTTACAGGTCGATTTTAATACGTGTCAGCAAAAATACAACGAGAGCGTGTTAGCGTACGGTCAACGACTCGAGGCCATAATAATGGAATTAATCGAAGCCAGCACAACCGAGGCAAGATCGCCTGCGGAAAAAACAACTGAGACATATGTAAGGCAATTAGCCCTATACAACGTCGAAAGAGGACTTCGAAGGGAATACCAAGTCATCGTAAAGGCTCGAGAATTCAAGGATCTCGGATCAGCCCTTAAAGGAGCAATGGAAGAGAAAAAATCGCTACAAGGAGGCGAATCCATAAACAAACAGACTCATCTGGAAAAACGACCGACAATGACGTGCAATAAATGTCACAAAATGGGACACTTAGCAAACGATTACCGATCCAACACATCGTCTTACGGAAGATACAGCCTACCAGCTCCTTTGAAAAGCGTGCATCAATTCAACATCACTTGCAATTACTGCAAGAAACCGGGACACGCGTACAAGGATTGCCGAAAGAGGAATTGGCAACAAGGACAAGGAAACGGATATCGACAGGCACCGGAAACCAGGTATCATCAAAATCATCAAACTAATTATCAGCAGGGCCAAGGAACTAGCTACTACAACAAGAGTGGGCCCCCAGGGCGCCCAAATCAGTATCACTGGAACGCAAATAAAAGTAGGCCAAAAAAGGACAGATCGAAGGAAGAAAATCGCAACGACAGCGGAAAGAAAAAAATAATTGGATCATTTTCGCTCGATATGGTAACGGCAACAATCTTAGACAGGCCAAGAGAAGAAAACCGCAACGACAGAGGGAACAGGAAAACAATTAGTTCATTTTCGCTCGATATGTCAACGCTAACGAGCGGAAAAAAACGCAACGTCAGAAAAATAATCGAAGCATCGAATAGAAGTCCGTCCAATAGAAAAAACACAAGGAAGAAAATAAAATCGTACTGCATTACGACGATCAATTCTGGATGAGCCGCTAGCGACTTCCACATCGCGTCTCCCCAGGCTAAAGACAAAATCCTCACGTTGAAAGGAGACACCGGAGCTCAATGTAGTCTGATAAAAAAGAGTGTATTAAAAAAGGACACAGAAATAATAGAAGAAAGGATCGAACTCAAAGGAATCGGAGGAAAAAAATCTACGCACTGTGTAAAATTATGCTCATGCTCGAAACACCCGCAGTAAACGTAGAACACGGATTCTACGTAATGGATGACGCAGTACCACTAGAAGTAGACGGAATAATGGGTTTGGACCTCATGAGAGAGCCCAACGTCGACATCCTAAGCGGAAGACATATTAAAATATACGGACATCTGATCTCCATGCTGGACGGAACAAATAAAATTAAACTACCTCCCAGAACAGAGCAGATGTTATACGCAAAAACATTGACGGCAAAAAATGCCTGTGTCGCAGCAAAAGAAGCGCGACCAGGAGTAAAGATAGGCGGATGTTACGTCCACCCAGAAGGACATTCCTGCCTCATAGTAGTGCGAAACACGAACAATGAATAAATCGAAATAGAAAGGCCAACGGTGGAAATTGAAGGAATTAAAAAAGAAACGCCAACCGAAGAAAAGGAAATAAGTGCTGTATCGATCGAAGAAAAATAAAAAAGAAAAGACAAAATATGGGAAGAAATCAAAGGAGATTCGAACTTAAACCTAGAAGAACAAAAATTCGTACGCGAATTCACTGACGCATAGGCTGACGTCTTCCATTTAGAGGAAGAGTCGCTTCTGTGCACCGGAAGTGTACCAGAAGTCCACAAGCAGGAAGCGATGGCGCAGACAAACCAGATGTTAAAAAACGGAATAATTCTACCGAGCAAGAGCCCATGGAATGCTCCTCTCCTCGTCGTTCCAAAAAAGCCTGACGGCGACGGAAATATACGCAAGAGAGTGGTAGTACACTTCCGAAAACTGAACGAAGCAACGGAAGGAGACTCGTATCCAATGCCTAATATTACCGAAATATTGGACCGATTGGGACGAGCAAAATACTTCACGACTCTCGATTTGGCATCGGGATTTCATCAAATCCCAATGGCAGAAAAAGACAAGAAGAAAACCGCTTTATCCACTCCTCTTGTACATTACGAATACAACCGAATGCCATTTCGACTAAAAAACGCCCCACCAACCTTTAAAAGGCTGATGGACGCTGTTCTTGCTGGATTACGAGGACTAAAATGCTACGTATATCTCGACGATATAGTAGTATACGGATCATCGTTCGAAGAACATAACAAAAGACTGACAGAAGTATTCGATCGACTGAGAGAAGCCGTATTAAAGGTTCAACCTAGGAAACGTCGATTACTGCGAAAAGAAACCCAGTTCTTGGGACACATTATTACCGAAGTGGGAGTAAAACCCGATCCGGAAAAAATAGAGGCTGTACAACGATTTCCAGCCCCAAAAAACGTAAAAGAGGTACAATCATTTCTGGGACTAGCTGGATACTACCGAAAATTGATACAGGATTTTTCAAAACTCTCAAAGCCGTTAACAGAACTGATAAAAACGGAAAACAAATTCATTTGGGACGAAAACTGCGAACAAGCTTTCCAAAAATTGAAGGAAACTCTCAGCACCGCACCGATCGTGCAGTATCCGAATTTCGAAAAACCCTTCGTGGTGACAACTGATGCCTCTGTGACAAGGCAATTGGCGCAATTTTATCGCAAGGAAAAATCGGAGAAGATCTACCCATCTGTTACGCGAGTCGCACTCTGAACAAGGCAGAAATGAATTATTCAACAACGGAGAAGGAAATGCTAGCAATAATTTGGACAGTAACGCAATTCCGACCATACATTTATGGAACAGAATTCACCATCGTGACGGATCATAAGCCCCTCACATGGCTTTTCAACGTGAAAGATCGAGGATCACGACTGATGCGCTGGAGAATAAAGATAGAGGAGTTCAACTATACCATCGAGTATAAGGCTGGCAAGAAGAATACGAATGCGGGTGCTTCAAGCCGTATGTATGTATTGATGCTGGCGCGGCAAGAACCCGAGGCGGTGGTACGTCACAAAGGCGCTGAGAAGCGTGGTAGAGGAAGGCCGCGGAAGGCCCCCTGCTCCGCGCCTCCGCCGCCAGCATCAACAGACCCGAGCCATCATGGCCGTGGTCAGCTAGTCCCGCGAGCACGTGGCCGGCCGAGAAAAACAATGCAGCCCGCTGGAGAGAAACGCCCGCGCAAGGCGACAGAGGCCCTCGCGAGCGAAAACGAACCGCCACTCCCACCAGTGGAGGCGGACCAGTCAGCCGGCCCGAGCGGAAAAGAGAAGGAAATAGAAAAAGACTCGAGCGCAAGCGAGACAGAGACGGAAATAGGCGATCGAAAGTGCCCGAGTGAAGAGGAGCGAGGTAAGATTCTGCAAGAATACCACGACGCCCCTCTTGGAGGCCATCCAGGGGAAAAAAGGATGAAACAACGAATAAAGATAAAGTATAGCTGGCCGGGAATGAATAACGAAATAGAAAACTACGTAAAAGACTGCGACAAATACCAAAAAAATAAAGTCACGTGACGCAAGCATGCTCCCATCACTATTACCGACACACCCAAGACACCATTCGTCAAATGTGCAGTCAATATAGTAGGTCCCTTACCCGACACCGAAGCCGGGAACAAATACATCCTGACTTTTCAAGACGCATTGTCCAAGTATAGCGCAGCTATACCGCTAAAAACGCAAGAAGCCAAGGAAGTAGCCAAAGGATTTGCAACTCAAATTGTTTGCAAGTACGGCACTCCAAAAGAATTATTGTCAGACCAAGGAACGAATTTTTTGAGCGAAACTTTCGAGGAGATGTGCCAATTATTCCGAATAAAAAAGATTCAAACGACGGCACACCATCCCCAATCAAACGGAGCATTGGAGCGTTCACACCGAACTCTTGAAGAACACCTAAAATGTTTTATTGGAGAGGATCAAACGGATTGGGATGAGTGGTTGCCATACGCGATGTTTACCGACAATACCACCCCGCACACAGCGACAGGTTTCACTCCGTACGAGTTGGTGTTTGGAAAAGTAGCCGATTTACCGACGGCGCTTAAAGAAGCACCACGAAAGACGTACTCATACGATGATTATGTCTACGAGTTACGTGAACGGCTTCGAGCCACATGGCACGTGGCGAAAGAACGATTGGAAAAAGGAAAAGAAAGGGTAAAGGAGGGGCATGATATCGCCGCTGGTACGGTGGAGTACCGCCCCGGCGACCGAGTCCTCCTCCACGACACTACTATATGCCGAGGCCGATCAGCGAAGCTTTCCTCTAAGTGGAGCGGGCCTTACAAAGTACAGAGCAAAGATTCCGAAGTGAACTACACTATCGGCCGTGGACGTAAGGTAGTCCGGGTACATGTAGACCGGATTAAACCCTACGTAACCCACTGACCGGTAGAGTAGGAGGGACTACTCGCCTGGCCCGCGGAGGCCCAAGAGTCGTGGATCCCCGTCTCGCGCCGTTGCCAAGCAACGGCGGAGCGGCCAACGTCACGCGACGGATTCGCGTACGGGTGGCAAGCTGCCACCCGTTCAACAAAAAAAAATGAAGAAAAATAAAACGAAATCATAAAATAAAAGAAAATGAAATACAGTGATAAAAATAAAAGAATAAATAAATAAATGAACTAATATGAAATGAAATGAAAAGATAAAGTAAATAAAACAAAATAAAATAATGTTGAAATGAATGAAAGAATCTATAACTAAAATAAGCGAATGAAATACTCGGAAAGAGAGAACAAATAAATTAAATAAAATTTACAAGAAGAACAATAGGAAGAGCTCTAGATTTCTGAAGGAACAAAACGAATACTAAATGAAAAAATATATAAATGGCGTATAGATATGTAAATGCAAAATTCGATGAGAGCAAGAGTTAAAAAAAAATTGTATATAAAGAAAAATATATATATATATATATATATATATTGAATACTATGCATATACATTTTTCGGGTAAATACAAAAAGAAAAGAATGAATAAAAAGAATAATAATAATGAAATAAAGAGAGGAAAATGAAAGGAAAAACGAATCTAAACCAAATTTTTTCGCATATGGTTACATTCCAAGTTAAAAAAAGAAAGAGAATAGAGAGAGAAAAAATCGCAATGCAAAAAAAGGAAGAAAAGTATTGCACGAAGAAATAGGGAAACGAGCAAGAAAAATGTATTGAAAATAAAAAGGCAAACCCTTTTCGCAGGTTATTAATCTCAACAGCTAGGACGACAGAAGGGACTAACGAAAGAAAGGAAAATGCCGAATTCCGCGCAACGCAATTTTCCACAACCCCAGAAATTTATTACGAGGAAATCGGAAAACTGCACACGATTCCCGAAATGTGGAAACTGGTAATCCGCATGGATCTTCTGCCAATAGCAAATAGAGAAAAGAGTATTAGAGAAAAGCAGGAAAAACTATTAGAATTATGTCAAATGATGCCAGAGGACCAGCTATGTGCTCTCGTGACGAGTTCCCTCGAAACCATGGAAGGGAAAATAAATTCCGAAATGCAGTCCGTTTACGATATAACTGGCACAAAAGGTAGAATAAATAAAAGAGGATCAATAGACAGATTAGGATGTATTATAAAATCGATAACAGGTAACTTAGATGCGCACAACGCTGCAACATCGAACGACAAATCACAGCTATAACGAAAAAACAAGAAACAACAGAAGATGCGTTAAAAGAAAATTTGCAAATCCAGCAAATTACACTGGAAATGTTCAATCGCACAACGAATCGCCTCGCGGCAAACGAAGAAACACTAGGCTGTTTAGTAAACAATTTACACCATGGAATGAAAAATCTCGTAATAGATATTTTAACACGTCAACAATTGGACAAGAAATTAACAATTATTCGCGCCATAATCGGATCCTTATTAAACGATATACGTCAATTATCTAACTTTTTAGTAGGCTTGCCAAAAGGAATCGTTAATCTTACAATATTGTCGCCCCGACAACTCTACGCGTATCTAATAGAAGCATTACCAAATCAACCAAAAGGACTGAATTTTCCGACAAAAATACGTCCAGAAAAAATTAACGAATTACTGGAAATTTCTGAATTGGGCGCATTTAGTACTTAAAATACCCTCACCGTTGTGATAAAAATTCCAGTAATAAACAACAACGAGTTCAATGTGAATAAAGTCTATCCTCTACCCGTGAGAGTAGAAAAAGACACGTTTCGGTTCCTGGAAACGACCGTAAAAAATGTTATAATTGATCGAGAGCGTCGAGAATATCTGTCATTCTCAGAAAACGAATTATCCAAATGTAAACGACAAAATTATCAATATTACTGTCATCCGAAAAATGCAAGACAAATAATACGATCACGAGCGTCATGCGAACTATCGATATTTTTAGGAAAAGACCCCGAAAAAGCGAATTGTACACATCGTTCAGTTAAATCACAAAATTCTTTGGTCATTGCTCTAGAACAAGAAGGGCAATGGATATATGTGGCCTCAGAGACAGTAGCTCTCATGATAAACTGTAAAAACTCTGCGACAACTCATGTTTCAACTCAACAATTACTGGAACAGCATTATTGGCTTTAGATGGGAAATGTTCCGTCACCTCCATAGATTTTGATTGAAAATTTGAAGGAAACTGTACACGAAAAATTCCTACAATTTTTACTTCCATTCAATCTATCTTTTCTGACTACAGAAAACGAAAT
Organism: Ophion ellenae; assembly: GCA_963210295.1. Classification (NCBI taxonomy): domain Eukaryota; kingdom Metazoa; phylum Arthropoda; class Insecta; order Hymenoptera; family Ichneumonidae; genus Ophion; species Ophion ellenae. Next base: position 5,599,472 of record OY723392.1, read on the forward strand.
ACCTCAACCTTTAATATTGGAAAATATTCCTCATACGGAAATTATTGATCCATACGAAGTTAACAAAATTAGCGAACGAATCGAAATATTGAAAACAAAATTAAACAAAAATTACGATCATGTGACAACTCAGAGTCACATCATAGGGAATTATGCCCCCAGCGGAATGATTCCCTTCGCAATGATTATATCATATTTCGGAATTAAAGCGTTGCAACGGCGACGTTTAAATGCTACATCGCCGAACGCCGAAATTGGGAATTCCGTCTTCCCAAGGTGGAGGAATGTTGTGCCCTGAAAAGACAGGAATTTTCATATTGCTAACGCATGAGGTTCAAAGACCACATGCGATGATATCGAGCCCGATATTTCACAAGCCCGATATTTCGCTCGACTCAGCCGGAAAAACGTCGAATCGCAATCAAACCAATCGAACGCTCTCGAAAGATTGGTTGCGAAAACCCGAGTTAACAATTAGCCGAAAGAATCAATCGAAAGGCAGTCTTCGGCCAGAAGCCGAGAAGGTCGGTTTCAAGGCATAAAAAAAAGTGTAATATTGTTGCCTAATTTTAAATAAAATATAAGTTGTTCAAATTGCAATATCCCGAGTTGGAGATTTGATCGGAACGGGAAAAGTCCCTACATGCCCTCGCCCTCGAGCATCCGACAACCCACGGTGTCAACTTACTCGAGAGCGAAATGCCGTGCTCTCCGCGCATCGCCAGAAGACGGGGCACAACAGTGTGTGTGTGTGTGTGCGCGTGTATGCGTGTGTGCGTGCGCGTGTTCGCGTGTCGCGTGTGCGTGCGTGTGTGTGTGTGTGTGCGCGCGCGCGCGCGCGCGTGTGTGTGTGTGTGTGTGTGTGTGTGTGTGTGTGTGTGACGTCTCGACTTCAATTTCCTGGCTCATGCCCTACAGGGTATTGAATCGAAAGAATAAAACACTACGGCCAGGTGGTGTTGCGGTAGTGGCCCTTTTTCAATTCTTTATTTTTAATTTAAAAAACCGCCATGGACCCATCTTTTTTTATTGAAAATAAAAATAAAAATAAAATATTTACAAATCATATTGTGACGCATTCACCGACGGTCCTGTCAGGCATCCAACGATGAATGAGGGAACAGGGCCTAGACACACACACACACACACACACACACACACACACACACACTCACACACGCACACACGCGCGCGCGCCGTTACTCTTTGACGAACCCCTCCTACTCGGGCTCAGATAACACGGCGATGCTTTCATTCTCGACGTCCTCGTCATAATGAGCGAACGGATAGTTGAACAAACGTATGGAGAAATTTGGATCGTCCATATTGCCGAAAGCCACAACCACTGTCGTCATTATACGGTCCTCGCAGAGATCCATCAACAACGTGTCCCTGTACGGCACATGACGAAGATGGTCGAGACCGTACAATCGGCATTTAATCTGGGTCGCTCCGATGGACGCAACAAGGGGGTCAGGGCGGTAAAGTGTACTCGCCTCGTGATAAGACGAGTAGTCTTCGTCCACTAAAACCACCTCGGTGGAACCTTCACTATCGGCCGCTATCACCTCACCACGATACACTGCACACGTACCCGGTATCACAATGGCACATGAGCGCCCAGGCCCTAAGGGTATCGCACATGCCCGTTGTGCGTGAGTACACCCGTCGTTGATAGGGCACTAATTACGCGGCACGCGAAAACGAGAGAGAGAGAGAGAGAGAGAGAGAGAGAGAGAGAGAGAGAGAGAGAGAGAGAAGAGAAGGATGGGCTCTGTTTCAAAGATGATGACGAACTGAAGATCGTACGCGGTGCAAAGAAGAATAAAAACATCACAGAAGCGAAATAAACCTTGGAATGAACGATCGAACGGGCGCAACGGGTTAACGAACGAAATATCGAGCGAACGCATCGAACGAACGAACGTGCGAACGCATTGAACGATCGAACGAACCAACGACCGCAAGGTTCTTTTCCATATCAAATAGCAGGGATTGCTCAAAGAATTTTTTTTCGATACATGGTTTTTGCCAACAAACATAGAGAGTTTTGCCCTGAAAATCAACACCACTACTTTGGACTGCGGTGTTCGTTCGATCGTAACTAACGAAAGATCAAACGAGGGTAATGAACGATGAAACGGACGATGAAACGAGGGCATCGAACGAACGATCGAGTGCACGGAACGAACGAATGACCCCAAGAGAACGTCGATATTGATTCCGATTCCTTTTATATCGATTTTCAGTTTTTTACGATATTTTATTACGATAGCCATTTCGTATTTTGTTTTTCATTTTTTATTCCAATTTCGTGAAATACCGACTGAGTACACGCTCGGGGACGAAATCTCATGACTTTCTAAAAGTATATCGCTTGAGCTTGAGAACAATGATTTCAATTTTTATTTTCAAAAAGAATATAGCTGGAGAATCATCATTTGAATTTTCATTTCAATGACGATTTCGATTTTTGAATTTTTATTCCAATGTTAATTTTAGTATCTGGTTTTTTAATTCTATTTTGAATTCGTTTCATAAAAATGAACGAACGAACGCACCGAAGAATAGAACGATCGCAACGAACGAATGAATGAACACAGGCTTCTTTTGCATATGAAAATGCGGTGATTAAACGAAGGAATTAGACAACGGAAGATCAAACAAGCGTAATAAACGTTGCAACGAACGATCGAATGAGCGCTACGAACGAACGAACGAACGATCGAGCGAACGCAACGTACGCACGAGCGATTAAGGCGTTACCCCCACTTGTAGCGCAAAAAAGGCCTTTTTCATGAATTTTTTTAAAGAAAACTACAAAACTTTTTTAATCGATCAATATACCATCTTGAAGAACACATCTTGAAGAACTTTCAGTAATTTTTTTATTGAAAAATATTACATTGTTTAGTGGCAAATGGCCGTCAATGAAATAATGTTTTTATATACACGTTTTGCGGTGACCAACATTGCGGCGAAGTGGATCATCTGAAGAAAAAAATGCGGATGGATTTAGTCAAATATAAGTATAAACTAGTCTTTAATCGAAGGATTTTAAAAAATATTCATTTTTCACAAAATGGCGGACAGTCAAAGTTAATGGTTCGATTTGAACGAAAAAAACATTTTTTGGCTATAAAACGGCCATTTTGTTTCAAAAAAAAATCGAACGATTAAAGACTACATTTTTATGTATTAAATAAGCCTGCAAAATTTCAAGGAGATCGGTTCATTAGTGTTCGAGTAATCTTGGTCACCGACTTCAGAAATGCCATTTTGAGAAAAGCGCGGTTAAATTTTCTCTTTCAACGCTCTTTCGACGCGGATTCTTCTCTTACAACGCTCATATCTCAGTCAATTTTGTTCGGATCGACTTGAAATTTTCAGGACATATTCTCAGATACTTATACTTCAACAAAATGCAATAAAAAAATCGATTTTTTCAAAATCGCAAGTGGGGGTAACCCCTCAAACGACCGATCAACTGAACGAACGAACGATCGATCGGACGCAACGGGTTAACGACCGAAAAATCGTGCGGACACATCGAAAGAACGAATGACCGTGTGGACGCATTGATCGATCGAACGAACCAACGATCGAACGAACGCTACGAATGATCAAACGAACGCAACGGTAGAAAGATCGTAAGATCGAACGAATGCGACGATCGATCGAACGAATGCAATAAACAATCGACCGAACGAACAAACGTACGCACCGACCGATCGAATGATTAAACGAGCGCAACGAACGAGTGAATGAAGAAATTAACACAAGCTTCTTTTACATATCAATAAAGCAGCGATAGAATGAAAGATTTTTTTTTAATTCGATGCATAGTTTTTGTGAACGAAAATTGTGCGTTTCTTTTCACCGGCAATCAAAACTGCTACTTCGGACCGCGATTGAGCGAACGCAACGAATGGAAGATCGCACAAACGCAATGAGTGTTCGAACGAACAAAGAAAGTAAGCTTCTTTTAAATGTCGGAAAACAGTAATTGGCCGAGGGATTTTGTTATGATGCAAAGTTTTTTGCGAACGAAAATCGAGCGTTTTTTTCACTGAAAATCGATACTTCCACTTCGGATCGTGATTGAGCGACGATCAATCGAACGGACGAGCGGTCGGACGAACGAAGATAGTAAGCTTCTCTTAAATGTCAAACATCAGTGTTTGGCCGAGGGATTTTTTTTCGATGCAACGCTTTTTATAGACGAAAATCGAGCGTTTTTTTTTACCGACAATTGATACTTCCAATTCGGACCGCGATTGAGTGAACGCAATGAATAGAAGACCGAACGAACGCAATGAGCGATCGAACGACATCAACGAACGATCAAGCGAACGGACGAGCGATCAAAGGAACGTAGAAAGTAAGCTGCTTTTAGATATGAAAAAGCAGTGATTGGCCGAGGAATTTTCTTTTCGATTCAGTTTTTTGGGAACGAAAATCGAGCGTTTTGTCACCCAATATAAACGAACGAGAGAAAGAACGGATAGTCCGGTCGTTCGCTCGTTCGGCCATTAAACGAACGAAAGATCGAATGCACGCAACGAACGATCGAGTGAATGCAGCGAGTGAATGAAGGAGCAACCGATCGAACGTTCGAAGGATCGCACGATCGGAATACCGAACAAACGAGCGCATCGACCGGTCTATCGAACGAACACCGCAGTCCTAAGTAGTGGTATCGATTGTCAGGGATACACATGTTCGTTGAAAAACCATGCATCGAAAACAAAATTCTTCGCGTAATCCCTGCTGTTTGATATGTAAAAGAACCTTGTGTTCGTTGGTTCGTTCGATCGTTCAATGCGTTCACACGTTCGTTGGTTCGTTCGATGCGTTCGCTCGATCTTTCGTTCGTTAACCCGTTGTGTCCGTTCGATCGTACGTTTAATCGCTCGTGCGTTCGTTGCGTACGCTCGATCGTTCGTTCGTTCGTTCGTAGCGCTCATTCGATCGTTCGTTTCAACGTTTATTACGCTTGTTCGATCTTCCGTTGTGTAATTCCTTCGTTCAATCACTGCATTTTCATGTGCAAAAGAAGCCTGTGTTCATTCATTCGTTCGTTTATTCGTTCAGTGCGTTCGTTCGTTTATTTTTATGAAACGAATTTAAAATAGAATTAAAAAACCATATACAGAAATTAACATTGAAATAAAAATTCAAAAATCGAAATCGTCATTGAAATGAAAATTCAAATAAATGTTCGCAAGCTATATTCGTTTTGAAAATAAAAATTGAAATCAATGTTCTCAAGGTCAAGCGATATACTTTTAGAAAGTCTTGAGATTTTGTCCCCGAGCGTGTGTACTCCGTCGGTATTTCACGGAATTGAAATAACAAATAAAAAAGAAATAAACAATGGCTATCGTAATGGAATATCGTAAAAAAAATCAAAATCGACATAAAAGGAATCGAAATCAAAATCGACGTTCTCTTGGGGTCATTCGTTCGTTCCATTCTCTCGATCGTTCGTTCGTTGCGCTAGTTCGATCGTCCGTTTCATCGTCCATTACCCTCGTTTGATCTTTCGTTTGTTACGAACGAACGAACACCGCAGTCCAAAGTAGTGGTGTTGATTTTCAGGCAAAACTCTCCATGTTCGTTGAAATAACCATATATCGAAACAAAATGTCTTTGCCCAATCCCTGTTGTTTGATATGGAAAAGAAACTTGCGGTCGTTGGTTTGTTCGATCGTTCAATGCGTTCGCACGTTCGTTCGTTCGATGCGTTCGCTCGATCTTTCGTTCGTTAACCCGTTGCGCCCGTTCGCTCGATCGATGGTTCAATCGCTCGTGCGTTCGTTGCGTTCGCTCGATCGTTTGTTCGTTCGTTGCGCTCGTTCGATCGTTCATTCCAAGGTTTATTTCACTTCTGTGATGATTTTATTCTTCTTTGCACCGCGTACGATCTTCAGTTCGTCATCATCTTTGAAACGGAGCCCATCCCTCTCTCTCTCTCTCTCTCTCTCTCTCTCTCTCTCTCTCTCGGTGGACTTTTTACTTTTTCCTGCTGCCTACGGACGCTTTGTTTCAGAACTAAAGCACGCTCCATATTGCTTTATACACACCTAACTAAGAAAATCACGGCTCTGTACTCCGGGTGGATAAGGATCTCCTTTCAAAAGTGACAGTTTTTCCAACCACACTTCTGAAGAATTGACATTTTCTCGTATCCTCTACGCACGGTCCGGCTCTGCGCATGCTCTTGTTTCATCACGCTGGATCAATCGCGCCGACACCTTATACGGCGGGTTATTGATACATCGAGTTATTGATCGATTATTCAAGGCCCCCTCAACTTTCAACGGCTAATCACCTGCTCCCCGCACGTCTCGCATGGTAATTCCACGCCGAGGTACTCTCGGATTGCTTTCTTATCTTCGGTATGATCAGCAGCTATCTATCTATTGTCGGTAACGTAGTTATGTTTCATGCCGCCTATTTGCTACAAGTGTAAAAAGACAATCGCTCGGGAATCGGTAACCTGTCAATCGTGCCGCCGTTCATATCATCCAGGTTGCGCGAAGAATTACGTATATAATTCGACTGCTAGTATCTGCTGCCTCAGTGTAATTAATAAGATGTCCAATCCATTCTCGTCAATAACTGACGAGCCCACTCCTACTAGTATGTCGGCCTCTCCCACATCGCGCGACACAATTGTCAGCATGTTCCGTGAACAGCGCGAGGCAATAAACAAAATCAACGATTCACTCAGTGTATTACCGCAGATAATTACTACTACTGCCGATCATACTGCTAAACTTGATATATTCGAGTCTAACTATACTAAATTGGAACGTGTTAATTCTAATTTGCGCGAGGAGCTATCGGAACTCAAGAGTAAGCTTGAAACTCAGACCTCTGGATCGGGACCGTGCGAGCTAGTTCTGGCAGGGGTTCCCAAAAATGTCACTGATGATCCTAAGGCCATGGTGTATAAAGTGCTTGGAGCACTTGGCCTAGCCGAGCTCTCTGTGCATGTTTTAACTGTCCGCATTATGAAGCGCAATGCTAGATCGCAAAGCGAAACTGCTCCAGCTACGAGCACAGCTAGTCCTATCAACTCGTTTTCGCTAATAGTCACCTTGATTTCGCCAATAATTCGTGACGTCATTATCAAAGCGAAACGTGCAAAGAGGAATATGTTCGCTCGGGAAGTCTTTGAGGGCAACTACGTAGGAAAAATGTATATTAATGAACTCCTCCCAAGCGGAACATATCAGTTGTATCGTCAAACGAAATCTCGCGCGCGTGCAGCGAATTACAAATACATATGGACAGCTAGGGGTTCTATCTATGTGCGCAAATCAAATGGGCAACCATTAATTACTATTCGCAAAACTGAGGATATCGATAATCTCGAATGATTCGCGCAAATATGCCCCCCTCTTGATGTGGCCCAATGTACCACGACTAATGAAATTAGCTCTATGCTAATAATTTGCCACTTCAATGCTAACTCTCTCGTTGCCCACATCGACCAAATTATACTTTTTTCCAAGAAAATACATTCCATGTAATCTCCGTTTCCGAAACGTGGTTACACTCTCGTATACCAGACGATCTTGTTGCAATTAACGATGTTTTCATCATTATAAATGATCGTGAGGGTAAGATGGGAGGAGGCGTCGCATGCTATGTTAACAAAATGCTTCATGCTAAAATTCTCGATTCATCTCCTTCAGCTTTTTCCAACGCACCAGAGTATATATTACTGGATATATCCATTACGAAGGGGAAATCGATACTTTTTGCATCAATCTATAGACGTCCAAAAGGCCTGTTTTTCGCAGAGTTTATGGCAAATTACAGCAGGTTCAGTCACGATTTCAACAACATCATTATTACCGGTGACCTAAATTGTAATTTACTTTCAAACAACTACGAGGCAGGTGTCCTCAAAGAATTAATCTTCGCACATTCACTTTTTTTTGGTCCCTACTGAGGCATCCTACCATACATCGTATTGTGACTCGTGGCTTGACGTAAAAGTTGTTGATTCTGAAGACAAGCTTCATTCCTTCGCAAAATCCCCAGCTCCGTTTATAGCTGGTCATGATCTTATTGAAATCACCTACAATTTACCGTTTCCCGTACTACCCTCGCGCCTTATTTCACGCCGCTGTTTAAAAACGTTCAATGAGCAAGAATATTGTGCGAAAATTAACTCTGCGTTACCTTCGATCACGGGTTTGATTTCTGAGTTTGACGGCACCCCTACCAACCTGGACAATCTTACATTGTCGGTTACTTGTCTTATCAGCGATGTCTTCGACTCGGTTGCTCCGTTGCGACAATTTTGTCTTCGTAATTATTCAGCACCGTGGTTTACCATTGAGCTCAGGGATCTGATTCGGACGCGTAACAAATTGTATCGACGGGCAAAGCGTACAGGAATCGCAGAGCGGTATAATGAGGATCGTCAGTTCCGAGATCGTGTTACAATACAATTGCGTAATGCTAGGGAGCAATTTTTATTTGATAGAATCAGTTCGATCGATGAATCAAATCGATTTTGGAGGGAACTTGCGAATATGGGTCTCATTAAAATTAACATCTGTTCTCCTTCTCACTTCACTTCACATCTAATTTACATATATCTCTGGACCTGCTAGCCAGCTCTCAATTACTGACTTCTTAAATTCCATTAACTCGGTCCCGCAACTTCACCATGACTTTTCTTTCTCACTTATAACTCCCGACTCTGTTTCTAAATACTTGTCTCCCTTGGCTTCTTCCTCGCTTCGCACCGGTCCTGATAGCCTCTCTCCATTCTCCTTAGTCAAGGCTGTCGTCCATTATACTGACACTAACAACATTATTTAATTTATCTATCCAACACTCACATTTCCCATCCATTTGGAAACATGCGTTTATTCGACCGTTATTCAAAATTAGAACTCTTTTGTCTCCTTCTGACACTAGGCCTATTGCTAACCTTCCGGAGCTCTCTAAGTTATTCGAGCACATCATATATCGTCAAATTTCATATTTTTTAAATCAGCACAATATTCGGAGTGAACGCCAGTCGGGCTTTCGAGAATCTTTCAGTACTCAGACAGCGCTAATTAGAGTTTCCGATGAACATACGGCGTGGTATTGAGCAGAAAATGCTACCGATACTTGTACTGTTTGATTTTAGCAAAGCTTTTGATACAGTGCCTCACTTGCAATTACTTGTGAAGCGAAGATCTTCTGGTTTCCCTGTTCAGACGGTAAAGTGGTTTTTCTCGTATCTTACCGGAATAACTCAAGCCGTAGTTGATGACCAGGGAATGAGCTCCGAACGACTGCCCTCTAGCAGGGGTGTCCCTCAGGGCTCAGTCCTTGGACCACTACTTTTTACCTTTCACATTAACGACATTGGTCATGATCTCCGCTTTTCCAGCTTAATGACATTTGCAGATGATATGCAAATTTATCTGCATTGTCACCCTAACAACCTTAGAGCAGCCATCGACATGATCTCTCATGATGTAGCGTGATCTCAACTTTTGCAGCGAATAATGGTCTTAAACTCAATACATCCAAATCCAAGGCCCTAATATTTGGTAGCACAGCTCATATCCGAGAGCTTGATCTTGAAACGTGTCCTCCAGTAATTATTAATAACAGCATTTTACCATTCGCAACCGATGCTCGGAATCTGGGCGTACTTTTCACCTCTAATCTGTCTTGGCACCGTCATATATCCTTCTTGTCACAAAAAGTGAATAACGTTTTATTTAGGTTAAAATTTCATAGGAGCTCGCTTTCTTCGCGACTCCGGGCAAAATTGGTTGTCTCATTAATTTTTCCTATTATTGACTACTGTAGTCTCGTCTACCATGATTTATCAGATGAGCTTAATACTAAATTACAAAGGCTTGTGAATTTCGCCATTCGGTTCGTCTTTAATCTCAGACTGGACACTCACATAACTCCGTATCGTCATCAATTAGGTTGGCTCTCGGTGAAGAATAGGCGCCTCTATTTTCTGGGTATCCTTACCTACTGGATTCGTTACTTATCTGTACCTGCATATCTTAGAGAGCTTCTCCCGCTCAGCGATCCCTCTCTACATAGTTCCTTTAGACGCCCACCTTTAAAATTATTGTATAACTGGAATTGTAAGCAAGTAACATTATCTTTAGCCTATTATGTAAACACTAAAACTTAAATGAAGTTGCATTCTTAGCTCGAAAGCAAGCTCAATTACTGTTATGTCACGATAAACTTGCGATTTGTCGTAATCCACTGGAGTTGTAAATTCCAGCGCGTTTATGATACGACAAAATTCAAGTTGACACGTTGGCATCAAAATTAATCTATGACAACTGGTTTCGCGTAAATTCATAAGGATCCAAGACTTTAATGGTAAACTTGAAACTTAATAAATAATACAGTTGTTGGTGTGTAATGTGAAAAATGTAAAATGACTTTGCTTTGATGTGTAAATGTAAGATATGGTTGACTAGGCAACCGTTCGGGTTTGTTGAGAGTTGTTCGCGTTGAGTTCGAGTGTTGCACAGTCTGTTATTTTTCAGCGATAGACAATTCTTGAACTTGCCTCCCTCTTTCCAAAGTTTGAAGGAGACGCCCACCGAAATAAATCGCGCATCCTCATTGGATCTTTAAATTACTGGAAGAATTCACCTATTAAGTGGTGGTTCATTCAATGGTTAACACCCTCTACAGGTATTGACGAGTCGGCCGCGATACGTGGGTTCGCATCTGCTAGGGGAAGAACCCGTAGCGAGAAAAAAAACCGTAATAAAATGTTGGCGAGAAAAACTGACGACTATTAACCCTTCGTTGGCGCGACTGGCAGAGAGACTCGTGGATCCTTTCGAATAATAAACCATCTGGTCGCCAGACAAATCAACGTATTTTCCCGGCTCCAAATGAGTTTTGTAATTCTAAGGATTAGAAAGCATACGGGTATACTAGATTGGACGATTCTTTGAGGATACGCGAAATTTCAAGTAATACAAAAAATAGCTAGACCTTTCTTTAATATCGGTTTGGAAATGTTTGTGTGCCTAAGTGCCTATCGGCTATTGTGTGTGTTTAGTATTTTATTTTGTTATATGTGCTTCAACCACGCAGCCTCTCATGCGACGCTCCAATTACTATTTGTCTAAACTATCATAATTAAAAGTTATCGACAGCGTTACCTTAAGATATGCGAACACACGGAAGTTTATAGTTTGTAATAACATTGTCCGAAAGTTCTCTAGGACATAATAAATAATCAATCAATCAATCTCTCTCTCTCTCTCTCTCTCTCTCTCTCTGTCTCTCCCTCTCTCTCTCTCTCTCTCTCTCTCTCTCTCTCTGTCTCTCTCTCCCTCTCTCTCTCTCTCTCTCTTGAGGGTACATACACGAGCATGTAGAGTCTTCGGCAAGAGTGCTGAGGTGTCAAAATTTGCAAAAGAGGCTTTTTATTCGCTCCGGAGCTTCAGCTGCTCTCCGAATCGCGACGCGCGTAGACCTCACCTCTTTGTGACATTTTAAAAATGCTGTGACATTTATAAACTCATGTGATATTTTGAAAAACAGTGTGACATTCTGAAAAATTGTGTGAAGTGAGCAAAATGTATCGCGATTGCGCCAAGTGTTCGATGACACCACTCGCGTGCTGCATGATTGTGTATTTTCGTAAATTTATTTCTTTTTTCAAAAAAGGAACCACGGTCGGTGAGCATCAGTGAGTGTGTGAAAATATAATTTTTAATTCGCTACTTGAAAACATTATTTATATTTAACTTCAAAACTAGTTATAAAAACTTCGGCGAAAATAAAAATTAAATAAAAGGGGCCACTATGGCGACACCACCGCTCATCCCCACTCTTACCCCCTCCACCTCGTTTGCCCCACCACGGGCCGAGGAGTGGGGATAGGAGTGGGGGTCGGAATGGGGGTCGCCATAGTAGCCCCCTCACTACTTACGTGTCGCCTATTTTTACCCATTCTACAAGCATGCCAAATTTCATCGAAATCGGAGACATCGAGCCGTAACGTTTTCTTGTTAGTCCTTTTCTCAATTTATTCCCATACCCAAAATCACCTTGAGGCGGTAGCTACGCTTGTCAACATTGCTGGCCTTGTCGGTACGCGGCGTCGCTTGCCCATGAGACGGGTCTTCACGGCTCAATATATATCTACACGTTATGTTTGAAAAATAGCATGATATTTGATAAAACTCTCTAATTATCACAATGTCATTCACTAATTAATACAATGCATTTAGTATACTTGGCTTTGCAGTGTATATTGTAAGCAAATAAATACTTGTTTCATTCAAAAATATATTGTCACAATTTAACACAAATATATATTTAAGTCGAATTGACGTTGATTCACGCTACTAAAGATATTTGTTATCCAACAATATCTTCGAGACAGTCAAAGAAAGAATGTACGTATATCGTTTGTTTATTTATTTTATTTGAATATTTGTAATATTTAACAAGAATAGCTACAACAAATGAAAACATATATTCAAAACAAATAAGATCGTTGTAGGCCGTGGAACAAGGTAAAAAACTTATTTGATTTAAATAGATTCTATTTCAATCAATTTTTTTTCATACCCTAAAGGAAAACTTGTAAAAAATCCGAAATCTGGCCGATCTATGTTTTTTGCAAAAGGCCAGTTCATATTTTTCATCGTATAGACAGACGATTTTTTAATATCTTTATCCATTTGTTGGTGACAAATTATGAAAGTTTTATTTTTGTCAAAACCTGAATATTTTTTCTACAGCTTACTATTTTTGTGATAGCTAAAATTTCAAAAAGCATCTCGACGTTAAAACTCTTATTATCCTACTAAAAGTACGTTTTTTAAATTTTTCTTGCCAGATCACCCTAGTTGCCAAAACCACTTACACCGGTTAGCCATGCAGCAGCAGCGGACAATCGGCCAACTTTGCTTACAAAATAATAACTTAATTATTTATCAATATTCTTCAAATAAAAAAATAATACGTGGCAAGACCTTATTAATTCTGAGTAAAATTACGACCTCGCCATCCCATTACTCTCAACGGAAAAAGGATTGCTAAACTACCTATTATTTGGCCCATAAGCTTATGCAGACCCGTCAACAAAGTGATAGTTATTAAAACAGTGCTGCTTTTTCCGGCCTTAGGAATTGACTGAAATTCAAGTATGGTGTAGATATGACCTTCATGGACTGATGCCCAAAAATTCAACTTGATTCACCGTTTAGTTCATGAGATAATTGCAATTGAATATGGGTATTTTTGTTCGCGATCCCTATACCTAACACGTAAACCGATAGGAGTTTGCTCACATTTCTGGGTATAGGTTCTAAACGGATCTTTGGATTTTTAAATAAAAACACACATGTACGCAGTACTATTGTGAGATTGATTTTAAATAAATGACAAACTTTGACAGTTTAGTTTAGGAGATATCGACTCATGTAAAGTGGTAATTTTATTCCACACCTAACTCGGGCCCAACCATATGTAACGGAATGGCAACAGTATACGCTGCAGCCAACTGATCGGTGCGTGGCATGGGAACTCGAAGCGTGTTTTTCTTCCCGAGTTCTAGTAATTATGCGATGGATGTGAAGTGTTACATCCTAGCGAATGTCACTTCTCTCATCTAGGTTTCTTTTCATCTCGGTTATTCCCAATATCCTCATTTGCCGTCAGAAGCGTATTACATGTATAAATCTAAGAATAAGACGCGTAACAGCATTAAACGGAACTTGCGTACGTTCCGCGAGCATATTCAAATCATAGCGATGTATACACGATAACATCACCGCCACAGTCATTGACTTTTCCTATCACATTAGCTTTCAACAAGAACATGATCTCAGGCAAATATTCCACGAAAAGCCGCAGCTCAAAAAAATCAAACAGGCACTCACTCCAAAAACTTTACGCTAGCCATCCGCATGGGGACAAAGAGAAGTCTCTCTCATGATTCGACCCGGTAATCAGAGCGGAGTATGAAAACATCCGGCCGTCCGAATCAAACGGTCACCGCGCTATCGCCAACGACTTAGCGCGAATTTCGACGACACACCTCATGCACGTTCCGTTAACAAAGCGAAATTTCCCCTTCCACCAGCGCCATCATTTCTAAGAAGAGAAACCAAAGATTGTCTCCTACTCACTCTAAAAATTCGCATGCGAACCAAGAAGGGTCAGTGTGCAAAAGGTCGAAGCAGTCGCCCGTCAACTACCATCGACTCAAGTTCTTCTATCAAGTCTAAATCTCAGTCTCCCGATAATCTTCATCAAGTTCAATCTCAGTCTCCCGTCAACCAATATTTCCGTCAACCGAATCACTCCTTGTATCAAGTCTTAACCCAGAAGCCTAACGAATATCTCCGATTATCTTTCATACGAACCGTCTTCATTTTTCGAGTTACAAAAGTTTTATTTTACACTTGTATAATATATATCATCGGTCCGTGATTATCAATCTCAATTCATCGACCTTGCGCGCCGTTCATATTTCTATCTACGCGTGTTGCCGTCGTAGAAAACACGTCGAGTATACACACGACCAGCCGAAAATCCTGCGAGCGTCTTACCAGCAATTGTACCAGCGAGCGCACCAGGCCAAGAGCGAAGGCCCTTGTAACGCGAGCGCCAACAAATATCCACGCGAGCGAGCGAGCGAACGACCGAGTGTCAAACACAACGAATGTAAGCTAACTTTACCTTTTCTTTTTGTATCATTCATCGTAAACCTGATCGCTTCAAACCGTCTAGTAATCGTACAATAAACAACATAGTTTCAATCGTACACCAAGTCTGTCGAATTATCCCTCAATTTCGAAACATCGTGTCAATTCCTTAAGTCTACTCTTTCCCACGCACTACCCCTTTTTACCCTCATCCCGTGCTATTGCGCTAGGCGTAGGCAACAAAGAGGGAAACGAAAATATTATGCTCTCATCCCTTCTGGATGTGACAGAAGTAAATTTATTCTGCAAACAAATTTCATTTGTTCATGCATGTATTCATTCGTGTTATAAATATATATTTATATATAAGTGTGCGTACGTGCGAGTGTGTGTGTGTGTGCGTGTGTGTGTAGATATAACTTGGGTTATTGCAGAGTACTCGTCGCAGGAAATATGTAAAATAAAATTCAATCCCATTCGGGTTTCCTTCACTGTTTTCCTGAAAAAAATGTCTTTGGTACAGCGAATATAATTTAAACTGTCGGCAAGATGTTGTAAATCAATGATCCGACGTCCTTCGATCGCGAATTTTTCTTGCTGATCGTTGAGGTTATGGATATCCTCATTGAGTTGAGCCGCATTTGCTTGACGCTAGGCTGCCACAGGTTTCAGTATTTTAGCCAGCGCCTTTGTCCTTGTAAACTTTCCTTTGTATCGCATTTTCACGCTTTTTAAATTTCTATAAAATATTTCGCGAGACGCATCGGAGGAAGCTCAACGCTATGACTGCCGGAAAATCGCGCTGTTGCCACGCATACAGCGCCGCTCTCTATACGAGTATGAGACCTATCTGTGCATGAGTTGCGAATGTGGGGGACATATAGAGTGTGCAAGCTCGGTCAAAAATGTACAACCAACAGCATCGTATGGGCATTGGATGTTACTATACGCTTCGACCGAAACTTTTGGCTCATACGTGTACCTACAAAACTACCTTCAAGGACTAAATGGTTTTTCCGATAATAATATCGCGCCCTTGGGTGTTGTATATATTCCTTTTTTTTCAAATTTCACTCAATGTTATGAAATTTTGATTTTGCAGATTATTTCCTAAAATATATACTTACTGAGAAGATACAGGTCCGTTTCTGAAACATCCCGTTTATTCGGTCCTGTTCCCTTATAAGAGATTGTTAAGCCCTTGTCCTCAAGTTTCATTACTTTAGCTTGGCGTACATTAACGTTCCCGTCGACTGTTGTCACCCAGTCTTCCAAAATTTGACTCCAAGGGCCTGATGCTCGTGAAATCCGGGCATGATGTTGGAGAGTTATATTCCCAGCGCCGGTAACTATGAATGATGTCAAATAAGTTACCTGTTGATACATAAACTCCACCGTCGTTATGTGTGGATTCGATTGCTTAATTTTTTTATCTCCAGGAATCATGCTTGTAACTTCCAATTTGGTATTTATATTCGATCGTAGACAGATTGTCACATGGAGTAATGTGACAATCTGTCAATTACAATCTTTATCCGCGCTCTGTGGATCTTATTCGAATTCAGATCCGATTCCTACGCTCATAATAGAAACTACATATCATGAATGAACACGAAATAAGGGCTGATTGGATATAGGTTATAAGTTTAGTGCGAAAAATATTTGATTGCTGCAATATTTTCACGAAAAGAAGACATTCTGGCGGGTAATAAAAAGGTGCGCTGGACGAAGTACTGAACATATCCATGAATTGGTCATATATCAATTCATATTCCACCAGGTTGTTTTTACCATTTGTTGATATTTCATTTTGTATTGAGAAATTCCTATTAATACACATTTTTTTTCGCAGTCCCATTTTTTATCTCTTACTCCCTGAATTTAAGGAGGCTAGAGCGATCCAGTTAAATCAAATGACGGTTTATGAATTTGTTTTTCAATGAACTTCGAAATAATAATTTGATTACGTAAGTAAAAAAACTACAACAGCGAATCTTTTATACAACTCAGAATAACATTTCAGTCATTTATAAATATGCCTATTTATATTTATGTCACGAGATATTTTATTACTACCATTAATTAATATTAAGTGTTGTCGAAATACGGCCACTTCGCGGAGATTGAGGTTGGCAATAATGCTCTTCATTCGTCAGTCAAGATACGTAATTTTTCATAAAACCTGGATGGTTCAATATTGAATATATATGGCTTACGATGGGCAAGATGGTTGTTTTCTAAATGTTTACAAAGGTTTAGTTTGCCTTAATTCGTTGTTAGAAGCGGTTCATCTTCGTGCCAAATAGTCAAAAAAAAAAAAAAATATAGCACCCGTAGCATCAACGGCTTGCCCATCTAACCGCACGTCAAATTAAACATACCTTAAACTTATGTTGACCTCTAGTATTTTGTGATAAAAACATTTTAAAAAATTCGTACGGATTCACAAGAAAAGGTCGTGAGGTGTTCCCCTCTCATTTCGATGAAATTTGGCTTGTTTGTAGAACGCACCCTCCTAAATAGAGGTGTTTTTCGTTGTTCGTCGATAACGTTTTGACGGTGCAAGAAAAAATTGAAATTGCAATAATGTTTATTTTTCCGTGTACTATGCATTGGAGATGAGAATGATCCAGATGACAACAGATTTCATATTGTTTATTGCAAAAATACAATTTTTCATACATATCTCCGATAAATTCTAACCGATTGGAATGTAAATTTGCATACGGGTAGAGGATGGAAAAGTAGCGGATACGTATTCTTCGTTCTTCCGATATCTCATAATTAAGGGGTCTGAACTGCACTTCGATTTTTTAGCTAAGAGCATTGTATAATCAGCTAGCCTTTCCGGGTTAAATTCACAGCAATGTGAGTTTGTTTTATGACGTGATTGCAGGTTTGTAAGTTCCGCTCCCCCCTCCCCCGACCATCGCCCTCTCGAGGGCAAACGTACCGTGCAGCATGTACTGGAATTTGTAGTAGTAAAAATGGGTTACAATTAAAGTAAATACAACCAGTGAAAATAGTCGATATTAATTTGTTCGTTTTGGCGGACCATAACTCTCAAGGGGTGAACGCATCCTAAAAAACTTTGTTCTTTCTATAACCCGTGACCGGGCCGAGATGAAAATAAAGTTTGAAGGGAAACAATGTATTATTTGGTTACTAGACGTTCATAATGATAATGATGAATTCGTGAATCACTGGTGAAAATCACTCTTCAATTTTCCGCTAATATAGGCACATGAATAGGTAATGCTTTTGCAATTACGGACTAACTTCGTGCTTCGAAAAGCCACTGAATTACAATTGTATACTTACAAAAAAATTCGGTAATTATGCAGAAGTGGCGCTCCATCCAAATGTCGATGCTAAAAGATTATTTTTGGCATGGACGCCTTTATTATGTCACCATTAGTGATATTCAGCCCGCAGAGGCTGACATTTTTAAATATTCCCATAATGTATGGGGTTTTGAAGTTTGGCGAAACAAGTGTGTGTGTGCGTGTGCGTATGCGTGTGTGGGCGTGTGTGTGTGTGTGTGTGTGTGTGTGTGTGTGTGTGTGTGTGTGCGTGCGTGCGTGCGTGCGTGCGTGCGTGTGTGTGTGTGTGTGTGTGTGTGTGTGTGTGTGTGTGTGTGTGTGTGTGTGCGTGTGTGTGTGTGTGTGTGTGTGTGTGTGTGTGTGTGTGTGACCTCTATTTTAAAAGAAAGGTACAATACCACGTAAACACAGTCATTGTTGTGTTCGTGCGTTCAAGTGAGTATCTATTACAGGTGATCTTGTAAGAATGTCTGTATGAAAACTTCTTTTTCTTTGAACTCCAAAACCCCATAATTTATGGAAATAATTAAAAATGTCAGCCTCCGCGGGCTGAATATCATCAGTTTCGACTAATTAAAGCAATTCATGGCAAAAAAAAAAATTCCCGCCAAAATTGTGGTGGAGCCCCACTTCTGCATAATTACCAAAAATTTCACTGGCCTCACAGTATCGAAGACCTTACCTGCAGACATCAGAGCGTTTTTGGGTTTCTGCTCCTACTCGTTAACGGAGTGATGAAAAACATTTTTATCAGCTTACAACGCAGCATAATTGCATCTTATTCACAAACAGCAGCACCAATGAACAAAATAAATAAATCGGTGCGAAGAGCGACTACGCTGCAAAGTGAGGCTACCCTTGAGATAACCTTCAGATCGCCTTATTATAAATTGATAGTAGGTTTAATGATAGCGTGTGTCGCCATCATCTTTTTCGCTATACGAATGTACGTCTGCTGATTAATTACCTATCAAGTCATATAAATTCAGCAACGACCATTATAACGGCAGCTTACGACGGAGAAGCCAGTTGTACATTTTGAGTTTCAAATACGAATAAAAATATACATTGATCCTCGTTGCGTTAATATTATTTAACATTATTAAACATCTATCCATAGCGATAAGTGCTATGAATTTGCCTCGAATTCCACCCGTGCAAAAATGTGATCGGGCATTTCCTACTTTGTATCAGGCCCTGACCAGGCTTATCTTGTCTGATTTACCTGACCGGGCCCTCGCATGGAACAAACCGGGAAGATCGCAAAATTGTTTTTTTACGGCTTACGATCTACGATTGGAAATTACAGTCTTCTGGCCAGATACATTGCGAGCAAGTACATCTTCACGTAATGTTTACCCAGCCAGAACATTGGCATGCCTTGAAAAGTGGAGGGTGTCTTTAAGAACTGTGTAAAGCTACTTTGCTTCTCAACTCAATACAAATCTTTATAATTGAATGTGATAAAAATAATACATGAGTTGAACTTCTATTCGCCATTAAAAGCATTCATTTCATCAATAATAATCGACGAGGATAAAAATGCTTATCATAAATAACGGGATTAAAATAACTAATTATTTGAACATAACGAATAGCCAGATTATTTAATGAGGCAAAAATGTAAAGCAGGTGATTCGTGGTTTCTTAATGCCTTGTCGCCATGTTGGGGAACATCAATGTTCTGGCCGGGAAGGCACTACCTGAATGTATTTCGCCAACGATCCGCCAAGTAACTACAAGCAAATCGCTTCGCGTAAGCAAAGTACCGTCGTACGAGAATAAAAGTTCGTCCTGTGCATTGTACCACGTACAGAAGTGCGCCGCTTACAGCTTCCCGTGCAGAAATTGAGTTGGGGCTGTGATCGGGCCCCAATGATATTTCCCTAACTTTATTCGGGCCCTAATCTGGAAGCCACCTGAGGGCCGTTAGCGGCCGGTCACACTTTGTCAACAAGGGCCATTAAAGGCGCAACGACCGGGGCCTTATAAGTTGCCTCAATGGCGCCTCATCAAAACCATTTTAGCGCCCTGAAAATGCCTCAACGGCGCCTCATCATAAGCATTTCAGCGCCATAAAATATCCGTATCAGTGGATATACGTGTATGTTAAATGCGTCAGGGTATATCTGTATTTGTTTTTATGTAATTGTTCATGTGCATAGGTGTGGGCGTGAGTACATGTGTATGTATGTGTGCGCGCGTAGAAATGTGATTGCGTATTTGCATGTGAGCCTTTATGACAAACTGCCATGACAAAATTAATACAAAAAATAATCCATTCTAAGGAATGGATGTGTAGTAGAAATAAAATAATATATGGGTCTACTGAATCACTAGAATCTATTTCCATTGAGGGAAAGATCTGGAAAACAAAGACCAATTTATTCACTTATCCCACACAGTCAGATAAAGTTTATGAATAGGAAATATCAGCGAAGTCTTCAGAAGAAATAATTTTCCCTATGATGAGTATTGAGCGGAAATTAGTTGCTATAAAAATGTCGAGAAAACCGATTGGGACTGTTCACACTTATGCGCTAGCATTACTCCATGTATGAGTGAAACCATGAGTAATTGTTTGTATCTATGTAAAAGGTTTCTTTAATTTGATAAATAAATACTGTCTGATGTTTGTCTGCATATTTGTGTTCATCGTTGATTTTTTATTTGCTAATGCCCTTACGCTTTTTCCCAATTTGCGTTCGATAATATTATTCGATCGATGTATATAATCGATATGAATAATTGAAATGCCATCAACCATGTAGCCTAAGCTATTTATACTGGTTTATCGCTATAATCCCTACTTGTTTATCCCTATACTGGCCAAGTCTGGGCCTATTGTGGAAATCCCTACAGGTTTATCCCTATAATGGCCAAGTCGGGTCCTTTTGTGGAAATCCCTACAGGTTTATCCTCATAATGGCCAAGTTGGGGCCTATTGTGGAAATCCCTACAAGTTTATCCCGATAGTGGCCAAGTCTGGGCCCATTGTGGAAATCCCTACTAGGGAAAGCACTAGGAAAGCCCTGAAAGGCCCTTATTTTTATTACGGATGCCCTATCAGTTTTCCGCACGGGTTGCACTTACGCTTATGATTTTGCGATACTTGTAAAATAACTCTTTGCACTCGAGGCTTTTTTCGTTCGCATGGTGAATGATGAGCGAGAGTCACCTCTCGAGTGCAAAGGGATTATAAGTATCAGTATATCACGTAATACTATCTCGATCACTCGGGTAGATCGCCGAAAGCCTTTCCAGTACTTGATCGTTATCCTGTCCAGTTCCCAATAAGTTCTTAATCAGTTCCCGGAAAAGGGAATGGTGGATCGGGGCCTGGCCTAAGCCCCGTTACATGGCGAACCTGATCCACGCTGTGTGGCCTGACCATGGCCTGATATTATTTAGGAAGGCAGATCAGGGGCAGGACTTTTTTCTGACTCATATTTCTACACGGACGATCACCGAACGGGAAAAATAGTTCAGTAAGGATCTAGAAAACATAATCATAGAAGCAATGGACCTATGGAAATGGAATTCGAAACTGGTTTCGATTTTCTTTCACCAAATGAAATTCATGAAGCTGCCACAATAGAAGATAATAGTGGAGAGCATTAGGACGTACAATGATACCCAGATCCCAAAGTTGATGAAAATGTATGTACGAAGGATATAAAAGAATTGAGTTATGAATACAAGACAAGAGCTGTAGGTTACTGGAGGTCTAAGACAGACGGGAATAGAAAATTATCATCTGTTCAAATGAAATTCAAAAAGTTGAAGTCAGTGGGGCAGTTATGCCGGTGGGTCCATAATATAAATACGGGTGGCATCTACACGGAAAAGGTAATCAAAACCGTTCACTACACGTTGTACAATTTTATCGACGCTTTGAACAAAAAGTTGCCTGTCCATGATATTGATCTTTGACGATGGGCCTTACGTGCTCGAGAAATTGTAGACATGCCAGCCGTATATTCCAAATTGAACAATTGAACAAAATTGAACTTGAACAATCGAATTGTGTCAAGGAAGATTACCGAATATGTAGCAAAACAACAATTATTAAAGGGTGATACACTTCAAAACAAAGCTAAAGAATTAAGAAACTGTAAAAGTCAACATAGCCAACGTTGAGGGTGAAAACAAATTTAATTCTGATCAAAGTGGATGCAATTTAGAGCTACTTGCAAGCCACACATTGGAGAAAGAAGGGCAGAAATCCGTTAAGGCATTAGTGCAATCGAAGACACACAGTTCTACTATAAAGCCTTTGATCTCTGCGAGTGGCAAGCTTTGGCACCTTCGTTGGCCGTTTTAAATAAACCTACTGGCAAATGTCACGTCCTGAGGGGACGTGGGCATATGTTTTATCGCGGTTCCCTCTTTTTAGCCTACGCCTAGCGCAATAGCTCGGGATGAGGGTGAAAAAGGGAAAGGTGCATGCAAAGATGGGAGCGACGCAGTGACTCGATTAAGAAATGAATTGATCTGTACAAATAATTAACAATTTGGGATTTATTAAAATTAACCAATTTAGTTAATTCCGTCAACAAGAAAATACATAGAGGTTCGCTTACATTTATGGTGCGTCGTGGATACGATAATCGGTTTACAGCGGTTGGGTTCGGGCCTCCGCAGACAGGTCGGACCCCTCGGTTGCGCACGCTCCGTGACAATGTTGAGATTACACGTTGATACAAATTTTCACACACGCGAGTTTCACACGTACACATTCAACGTAGACAGTTAAATGATTTCTTACAGTTCGCGTTTTTATGAGGAACAATTGCGAAGTTCAAGTTTCGCGTTTTTATGAGGAACAATTTCGAAGTTCAAGTTTCACGTTTGCTGTCAGGAGACAGATGTTCTACTTATTCCGATGAAAGTTGTTGGGAGACTTTGTCCGATCACGATGGAAACTGTTGGGAGACTAGCTCTGAACGAGTGGTGATGGAACACTGACTTCGAGATTGTTGTATCCTAGCTTGTAAGATATTTTGGATGCTGGGATGGTGGGAGAAGAAGTTTCTCGAAAAGTGCATTTTTGTCATGCGTTAATTTTTTGATTGGTGGGAAGGATGTAGGAAATTTACAAGTGCATATGATTGGTCGAGTTGGAAGGGGAAATATTTTTGAGGACTATGATTGGGTGTAGGCTATGATGTGTGTGATCTCCATCTCGATTCTCGGAAACTAGTCCGCGTCTCGTTATCTGGAGCGTTGGAAAAATATAGGGAGGAAAAAGGGCCTTGGTCGCATTGCCGTGCTTGCCTCAAGATAGGCTTTGTTGACCCAGGTGTGAGAGCGCATGGGAAATACTAACGTAGTTTTATTGCCAGGTCAACTTTTCGGCATGAAGGATTTTCTTTTGGAGAATGTATATTTTTGTGGAGTAAGGATTTCGATATTTTCGTGTGTCTTCGTGTGTTGTACGTTCTTATGGGTAAGGATTTTATCATCAACTGCGTTTGACGGTTGCGTATAGATATGGTCAAGACCGACTGTGCTCTCGCGTGGGAAATTATGCGCGACGCTCGCTTCTTATCGATATATTTCGTTTCGGCTGTGGTACGCCTAATTCTAAAGAAAATATAAGGACCCGTCGAAAAATGAGAATGCCGTTATCGTGTGTATTGGTTTTCGTAGTTTTCCACGATTTCCATGCGGCATCGGGTAAGCCCGCGTTTTCGCCGGAGTTGAATAAAATAGGAGAGGAAAAAGAAATAGATAGTGCTTTTTCTCGCGACGTTACACAAATTAGGATCTCGAGTTGAACAAATCATGTTCAGAGCCGAATATATATTTCTATTGGTTTCGAAATCTGAAAAGTTGACAACTAATCATTTCAAGCGTTGGTTCCGAGATGTATATATTCCCAAAAGGGTCCAAAGTCGATAATACTTCTGGATTCTTGGAGCGGTCAATATCCAACTGCAGTTAAAGAAATGGATATGCAAGGGAAATCTTTTCAAGTTATAATCATTCCAGCAGGTAAATATATTGCACCAGGTTGATTAGTTCGCATTATAATTAGCAATTCTTGCAGGTACAATGGAAATGATACAGCCCCTTGATGTTTATGGCTTCAGTATATAGAAAAACTTCGTCACTGACATAGCAATATTATACAATTATGAAGTCAACCTGCACTTCAGAGTCAATATTGTTAAGTTACAATCTCTTACACATAACCAGCTTTCTTCTCCGCCGTTTACAACCCTTTTTAAATATGCGTCTTACAAAAGCAGTTACGAAGAAGAAAGACCACTGAACTTCGAAAATTCGGTAGATTTTTGATTATCACAAAATGCACTGACATCTGATATATGCGTCGAAGCAGCTATTATCACTTGTGCGTGGTGTAAGAAATCTCTTTATTTCAAACCCTTTTATTGTTTTATCTATCATTATTGTAATACGTATAATCCATGAAAAATGTACAGTAGAAACGGTTATTAAGTAAGTAAGCGCGAACCATTTTCCTATCATATTAAAATCTTCAAAGACATTACGTGTTGAGGAGAATTTCTTCGTAAATATACAATAGTAACCCAGTTGCTTGCCGAAGCACGAAGATAGTCCGACATTGTGTGCCTTAACTGTGCCCATATTAGCGGAAATTGAAGAGTGATTTTCATCAGTTATTCACGAATTATTGCAATAAGCAATACGCCATTTGTTGTTATATTCATCATTGTTATCATGAACGTCTAGTAGTCGAAGAACGCAACATTTTTTCCCTTAAACTCTATTGCTATCTCGCCCGTTCACGAGTTATAGATACAACAAAGTTTTTAAGGGTGCGTCGGGCCGTAAGGTAGTTCTGTATTGTTGGCAGAATCTTAGGAATTGGCCAGAATCTAAGTATGTTGTAGATATGACCTTCATGGACTGATGCCCAAATATTCAATTCGATTCACCGTTTAGTTCATGAGATAATTGCAATTGAATATGGGTATTTTTGTTCGCGATCCCTATACCTAACACGTAAGCCGATAGGAGTTTGCTCGCATTTCCCGATACAGGCTCTAAACGGATCTTAGGATTTCAAAATAAAAACACACGTGTACGCAGTACTCGTGTGGGAGTGATCTTAAAAAAATGACAAACCGTATAGTTTCGGAGATATCGACTTATGAGAAGTGGTAATTTTATCCCACATCAAACTCGGGTCCAACCATCTGTAACGGAATGGCAACAGTGTACGCTGCAGCCAGCTGATCGGCGCGTGGTCTGGGAACTCGATGCGTGATTTTTTTCCCGAATACTAGTAATATTGGAACGGATGAGAAATACATTTATTCTGCAAACAAATTTAACTTGTTCAATTTATGCATGTATTTATTCGTGTTATATATATTTGCGTGTGTGTGTGTGTGTGTGTGTGTATGTGATACCTACAGAACTACCTTAAGAGTGGCGTTCCGTCGAAACGAGAAAATTTGAATCGACTATTTTGACTGATTGTAATTTCATTGTAACCCATTTTCATTTATACCAATTTTAGTCCATGCCGCACGGTAAGAACTTTGAACGTTTACTTTTCGAGACGGAAGACGGCTGGCGGAGGTAGGGTTGGAATTTACCAATATGCAATGGCGTCATAAAACGAACCTATTTAAACGTGAATTTAACCCGGAATAGCAGAAGCATTACGGAATAGTATGCTCTACATGTTTGCAAATTTACATCCCATTCGGTTAAAAATTCTCGGAGATACGTATGAAAATATTTCATTTTTGCAATAAACAATATAAAATTTGTTGTTATATGCATCGTTCTCATCCCCGATGTATAGTACACGGGAAAATAAACGTTGTTGCAATTTGATTTTTTTTCATATGTCGTACCGTTAAAACGTTATCGACGAAAAACAACCCTATTTTCGGGGGTGCGTTTGACCCCTGAAAAATCAGGTTCCGCAGATAAAAAAATGACGTGCCGCCTATTTTTACCCATTTTACAAACATGCCAAATTTCATTGAAATAAGAAGGGGACACCTCGCGACCTTTCCTTTCAGTATAGTCTAGACTATAGCATATCTTTTTTTTAGTTGATCTTAGATTGCGGCTAACGCTCCAACCTCCAGAAGCGAACGACAAACTTGTCACATATTCATATTATTTGAGCTGCACACAGGAATTATGTACTTATGCATGGTGTAGACGCAGTAATATACTGATTGCAGATTGACTTAATGCATAGCAAAGATAAAACGTACGTTCATAAAACATTTCTCCGAAAATCCATCATTGCTAAACATGTACAGAAATATCATTCAGGCCGATGTCTAAGTGTGATGGGTCGAAAAAGAATTCTATTGAATTTTCTGAAAGTGTAAATTCCTTTAAATATTTTTGTTTTTGAGCCATTGAAAAATTCGAAAAATTATCCGAGTTATGGGCCTTTATAGGGGTCGCGGCAATCAGAGTAACCGGCTACCTGACCTGCACGGCGCGCACGACCTTTTTAGAGCGCCCTGTCCGCCTGTTGTATATTAAGATTTATTATCATTATTCGGGGTACTTGGGAAACCCCGAACGAGTGCCCGCAAGTCGCAACCTCCAAATATCAATGGGCTTGATACAGACCACTTTTCGTATCCATATTTCCATATACTTCCGCATTGCTCAACCAAAGTCATTACCCTCTTTGGTCTGCATACAACCGAACGCTTGCAATATTTCGCAACCCGGAATCATCAGATTCTTTTCTTTATTCGAGAAGCGGACTTTGACTATTGAAAATAATGCAAGCTAGAAGGTTGAAGCAATTTTGACCATTTACGAAATCGTTTCTATAAAATTGCTGATCGATTTTCGCAATTTATCTCCACGACAACCTACCCACACCTACTTCCCGAAATCCTCAAGGTAGTCATTCACTGGGTGACTCCTCGGTCTTATTGCGACGTTTCTCAAAATCGGTCGAGGGATCTTCACCCCCTCTGGCAAGTCTGCTAGCGTAGTTAGATTCTCGCAGGTACGATCGGTGTTGTCCCTTCCCACCATTGTGATCGCGATCGTATTAGAACTCATTGAATGAAGGAAATACCTTAGCGGCCTTTCATTCCACCTTCGTATTATTGCGTACGCGTTAACTACCTTAGCTGCATTGCGTGTCATCCGATACCGAAGTGAACATACCGACAAAACTTTAACTATCTCAACATTCCAATATTTTAACTCGATATACGAATAGAATTATAACCATACCGTTCAATGCAAGACTGCCTGAATTGTGTTACGAATAAAGTGAAATAGTGCCAACTCTTCAGTTTATTCACCTACGTTTGAATCACTTAATATTTCCAGCAGCGTCAACAATAAACTGTGAGGTGCGTTACGCCACTTTAATTCAGACAAGAATCCATGTGTCTCTCAGCTCTCGCACAAAATAATAATAATATTACAACCGGGTAATAATCCGGCTTGAAACAAGCTATTTGAGCAAAAAAATGTGCGATGTATGGCCCTGGAATTGCAGACTGAGTGTGAGTTTGAAGCTTTCATGTTATATGTGCATGTACCTTTCTTAAAACTTGAATGCGTTTTTACAAAACTATATCTTTCCATTTTTTGGGCACGATAATTCTAAAACTAATCGACCGATTTACTTCAAATTTGAACCACATGTAGTGTATACTGGTGTCTATTGCTTATACTAGAATCACCCCGATAAAACTATATATGCTATTTTTAACATGCATCGTAACTTATAATGATTGAATGAAAAATCGTTATGTTCGGTTACACCGTCGCCAGTCTTAAAAAAATGCTCTCTTTTATTCTAGTAAGCGTAATAGCGACATGCTTACAAATTATAATTTTTTGTTTGGGGCCACTGTAAGCTGAAATATCATGCCCAAAAAAGGACGGCGTTCATTTTTTCTAGCCATATTAATATGCGTGTAACTTTGTTAGTAATTAACATTTTTCAATCTGTAAAACGCACATAGGTGTTCTTCATTTATTGTTTAATAAACCCACAAAACCCGAAATGTCTTATGTCAGATGGTTTTCGAGAATAACATTTCAAAGAATGACTGTGTTTCTCTAACTTTACACTAGACGACGGCCTTATGAGAAGCCGTGCTTACAGCAATTGTAAGAAACCGCAATTTTGGCACTTCCGATATAGGAAATATTTTAGCAGCAATGATTGGGAAATTTCCTTTACGTACAATGCACAATTCACTAAAGCAAAAATAGCAATGCTTACACAGATGACTCGTATTCATGATTGTGATGACTTGCGTACTCTATATTGCTGAACTCTTTTTATATGCACATATTTTTGTAGATTATTTCATTTAATTGCTGCAATCAGTATCCTCAAAATATTGTTTTATTTCGACTAAACGGAAATATGGGTTGCTAGCTTTATCGGATCGGTTTTCAATCCAGTACGCTTGCATGGTCTTCAACTTACCATATATTTGGAGGTTGATTAATATGAATGGCGCAATGATGTTGATGAATCCAGACATTTTCATATTCATTCTGCAATTAAAGAAAAAACAAACGGGATAAGAATCATTGTCATTACGTAAGTTATCCATACAAGTGAAGCTGAATCAACGGCAGTTTGGCCTTCACGGAAACGATCCCCATTTGCAACTTGATACCCCATACCAAACGTTGGATCCACTTGGGTTCTATCATTTTTTTCAATTCTTTGGAATTTACATATACAGTAACGTGCAAAACTTTCGAGCCACCGTATTTTTCGTGGATATTGCATAGAAATACGATGGTACGGGAAATACAAACGAGTGATGACACTTATAAGTGGCGTCGGTATACTAGATATTAAAAAAATGTGGTATAAACAGTAACATCACTCTTCAACAATTAATTATCCAACAGTTTTTATTTACTGACTGTGCAAAAGTATTGGGCCATATACTATTGCGTATGAAAACAAAAAACAAAACATTATAAAAATAACAAAACATGGTTTAGTTTTCTCTTTAGAGTCAATACTTCGTTGCAGCACATCGTCGGGGTATAGGCGCAATTAATTGCGAGATGAGATGTTGTGGCATCTTTTCCCACTCATATTGCAAATGATCCCATGATTCCGTCTTGTTGGAGTCTTCGTCCAACGCAAACCTTGAGCTCTTGCCACAAATTTTCAATCGGATTTAAATTCGGTGACTGCGAGGGCCAGTCGAGAAGGCGCACTTTTCGGCTTTCAAGGAAATCCTTCACAGGATGCAAAGCATGTTTGGGATCATTCTCGTGTTGAAATATCCACCTATTCGGCATATTTTTCTTTGCAAATGGGGACATATGATCTTGCAATATATTTCGATGCATTATAGCGTCCATATTGCCATGGATTTCTATTAGCGGACCAATACCGTTATCAGAAAACGCTCCCCAAACTTTAACATTTTCGACACTGTGTTTTACAGTTGGAATTTGATATCGTACATCGTATCTGGTACCTGCTGGACGTCTTACGTACTGGCGACCATCACTTCCGAACAATTGAAATTTGGATTCGTCGGAAAAAAGAACTTTCCGCCAATTCCGTACTGTCCAATGTTGACATTTTTTGGCAAAATTCAATCAAGCCTTCTTATTCTTTGTGCTAATGAGTGGTTTCTTTACACCGATGCCCCCAGTCAATCCCACAGCCTTCAGACGTCGGGATACCGTACTCGGACTGATATCAGCAAGATTTTCACTGCGTAATTCTCGTGAAATTATTGCTGCAGTTTTTCGCGGATCTATGACGCAATTTCTTTTAATGATTGTGTCCACGCATTTTGAAGTTTTTTTGTGGTCTACCACTTCGACTTTTATCACACAACAAATTTGTTGATTTTTATTTCGCAATAATACGGTTTACTGTGCTTTTCCCAATAGATAGAGTATTTGCAATATCACGAGAACTCTTTCCTTTTTCAAATAGTTTTAACACAACTTCGTGGACCTCTATTTTTGTGTGTTTCGCCATTGCGGCAGAAAAAGAACTAATTCTTTTCATGGTTCTTTATGTTTCGAACTAAGACGAAAGAAAGCGCGGAAGAAAACGTAAACAAAATGTGTGGCTGGAGAAGGTGAGACAGCGGCCCAATATTTTTGCACACTGACCGAATGCGTTCGACGCCGTACACAAACCATACACTATACAAACAAAATAATATACCACGCTGTTATGCATATCATAGCTTCCTCAAGTATTTGAAATGATGGAGAGGTTCAGGCATTAAATATTTTATCGAATAACTGAGAAGAAAAGGTTGTCCCGAAACTTTTGCACGCCACTGTATACATAAATAGCTAAGTATTTTTCCCCCTATTTTTCGATGACTATTCAAATAATAATAGCACTCATTTATTATTATTGTTGTGTATGTTCGACATTACAAACACGGTTGTGAAGTGGAATATGGTGGGGAATGTAATACGGGGAAGTACCCTATCCATGGAATAAATGATACAGTAGCGCTCAATATAAAAATATATATATAAAAAAAATATAATACTATAATGTAGGATCGGAAATGTTAATCGAAATTGTGCAATAAGACGAGCGTGCCATGGCGAGTATTTGTTTGACAAATAGAAGTCTTTTATTGTTGTTGTTAGAAAGAACTGCGTCGCTATAGTTGACGCACATTGAGGCCAAATCCCAAAAAGTTGGCCAAAAGTCGAAAAATAGAGTTTACGTTTCGGTAATTTGTAGTCATGGATTAGGTTAGGTAAGGGTCCAAAGGTCGAATTCCAGGCTTCAGCGCGCCCGCTCCCTTATACCTGCTATTGTGGGACAGTTGAAAGGAAACTCTCAATCGAGCTAGACTTGTCATGCAGTCAGCAAATATTTGACCGCTATATTCAAGAGGACGCCAAATTTCTAAAAATCAAACGATTTCAATTTTAAAAAATGGTATTAGCAGCTATAAGAACGTAGAAAATTATTGTGTAACATAAAATTAATAATAATAGTTTATGCGACAACAATAAACGAATCATTTGTACGAAAATGAACGGAAGATTATAAAGGAACATTTTTAAGACATAGAGAAACGTTTATAAGTTCTATAGAGTTCTGCGACTTGACCGATCGCATGTTGTAGATGGTGCTATTATTGAATGAAAAAAATCAAAATTTGCTGCCTCTAGCTGCCATTGGTGCGAGTTATTGCAATGTAAAACATAGATTTCTGAATTTTGTACATTAACGACGCGGAGTGTATTGCTCTTTTTCTTGAATTTATCTGCGGTCTTTTTTGTATTAAGTTCTATGATACGTAATTCACTTTTATAAATATCCTCTTTTTCTTTTCAAATCATATTTTGGAATAAATAATGGTAATGAGGTTGACTATGGAATTATCCATCTATATAGATATTATATTTTCCAACTTTGAAATCTGTCGCTGACGAACTTGAAGCATGTAGCCTGACAAGAGAGGGTTTTTTTCGATATCGAAAGGTCATTTGAATGACAAAACGACTGAAACATATGCAGTGATCGAAAATGTCATGTCTGCTAAATTGCAACGCCCCTTTGCTATATCAGACAATGCAAAACTTGTCCCCCGCAAGTTATTGCACGACTTGCATAAAAAGTGGCAGCAAGCTTCAAGAACTGAAGGCAAATTTCTGCAAAAATATTCTGAATCGTTGAGCGTGTTTGTTTGGGTTTCGAAGAAACTAAACAATCTTCAGATAAATCCTATAAGTTGGGTCGGCCTTCTTCAGAATTTGCAAGGCTAGTGACCGGACAAAACGAAAGAAGACTGAAGGATTACGCGCCAGACATAGTATGGAAGAATTAACGTATGCGACTCAAATGAGCCTTCGTTCATCTGGAAAATCACATGCTGCGAAAATTGTCCGTGATGTGGGATTGGCTTCTAAAGCTAAGAAGAAGAGAACAGCTGTAATTTATTTCCACCGTATAAACTGCCATATCAAGAAACGGAACAAATGAGAATCCGAAAAACAAACATACACAAGGGTTTCCGTATCGAATTGGGTCTAACGTCAATCAACCAAAGCCTGGTTTCGGTAGCTCGAATAATGGGAATACCGCTGGACGATTTTTCGAAAACTCAAGCATTTCTACTGCTATTACAGGGGTTGGTGAGGACTTGATTGTGCGTTTCCATGTTATATTGCAGATAATTTCGAGTGACGATGAAATCGATTTCATAAAATTTCAAGGTTATGCCTTACAGACAGCTCGCTACTTTGTGCAGTTATATCTTCGACACATACGGCATTAATCCATGGCGCAGAAGTGATAAACTCATCGGTATTGCCGATAAAAAAATGTCTGAAAACGCTCAAGAGTCTACTAATAAATACATAAAAAAGTTTCGTGAAGATTTAGCAAGAAAATCGTGTGTGGAGCAAGTGTAAGCAGCGCTGGTGTATGCGGTGCTGGTGTGAGAGATGCTCGTGATGAACTAAAGTGGGTCGATCTCGAGATGGCATTTAAAAAATCGTATAAAGACCGGCTCGATTGAGAATTGTGAGCACAAAGATGTGCAAAGTTTCCTCGAAGATGTGATGCACGTGGTGGTATCAAAACTGGTCGACATCGTCCGCAAGGAGGGTAATGTGAAGGTGAATGCGACCTTAGCGTGCAAAATTCGCCTCATGAAGGTAAATGAAATCATTGATGAGGAAAATACATTTAAACGGAAAACGCGATCATCCTATCATCGAGCGATATTGTCGAGTGGTTCATCGAGTGCGTCCAAGCAACACTCTCGACTCTCGAAATCGAGGACTTTCAGGAAAAAGAGTCGGGTTGTACGTTACACGAAATCTCACATCTACTTGTGAACATTAACAAGTACGAGCCACTGCGAGGAAGCTTATCCACATACATGCGTCTCCCGAGGGGTATACCCGGAGAATATATCGATGACGGCCAGGAGGAACTTATGTTGTGACTTTTTCCTCGCATACGATGACATATCTACGATATTGGCTTGCCACGTTCCATCCAGGCCTCGAATTTCATCGTGTAGACGAGTATAATTTCTTCGTGCAGCCTTATGCAGCTCTCGCATGAGAGCCAGTTTTTTGCCATCATTCATGGCGCGCATAGCCACACGTTCAACAAGCGAATGTTGGGGAAAACTATCGTTTTTCCTACTAAATAATTCCAGCCTCGCGCAATTCTTCGATAATCGATATGATTTCATTGGAATACGATGAGTTGCCTGCCGCTTGAGATGCATGAAACAATCGAAAACGATCTACAAGCTCGTTCGGATTGTCCTAGTAAACATAATCAAAGTGCATATATTTCTGGCTTTCTTATACATCCCCCGACCCGTACGAGCACGAATTATATTCGAAATATAAATCTTGAATTTGTGACTGATTTCACGACGCACAGCTCCGTCGGGCCTGTAATCTTTTTTATGAGCGTTCGGTTCGGGAATCCCGACATTCGGCACTTTTTAAAATAGGAGCTCCGTTAATCCCATGGTTGCCGCATAACTTTTGTCCCCCACACGAATCTGCGGAGAATAAAAAATTATCGAAGAATCGCCAATCATTAATTTGGCATTCGCGAGCATTTGCACACCGTATGTGGTAACCAGGCTTTTTACTTGTACGTAACAATACGAGATATTTTTTTATCAATTCATCGACTCGACTGAGTGAATCATTATCATTATCATCATCAACAGTTTTCGTCTAATTGAATCACTAGCCTTGACGATTTGCTGCAATACATATTGTTCTCGCAAAAGTTGTCGACGATTCATGCCCTTGATATCAGTTTCACAACACAAGCAATACTGTATGCATTGGAACAAAGGGCACGTCCTTTATTGACTCGGAGGAAAGAATCAAATCCTCGTCTACATGGATACTACTATCCTTGTCTATTGTAAGGAATCCATACTTGCTGAAATTCCAACATTCTCAACATATATTTTTGAAGTGTGTATTCGACCGCAGAATACCGCGCGAATCGTATTTGGCAGCAAATCACCACTGGCAGCTTTCCATACGTCTTGGACTTCATCTTCTTCGCGACTGACATAATTTTGTATAAAACGAGTTTTTATATCGATCAACCCTTTAGGCGAGCGTGAACCTTCATCATAATCAAACGTTGACGAAAGAAGTCCGGCAAAGGTCTCCTCAATCGTATCATCAACAAACTTTCCGTTAAATTGCACTTGCCTGGATAGCAGTATTGCGCACCCGGCACAAAGCTAGCTAAACATCTTGCACACGGCGGTCCTGGAATAATTGTGCGCGATATCATGCTCCTTGCAAGCTGCATCCAACGTATTTATATACGTTCGAGCATGATATCGCGTATTCTAAAAATCTCGAAAACCTTGAAGCTAGGCATACTGCGGATAAAATATTGCAGGAGAGGGCTTGGCAACGAGTTCGTGCCAGCGACGCTATTATCGGGGAGAAAACAAACGCGCTTGCCATAGCAGGAATCATGAAAACAACAAGATAATTCGGCATGGGGATTAAGAAGAAGAGGGGAGCACAAATTGTTGGCTTGAAGAAAATCATCGATGCAACGAAAGAAGCCATGGTGACAAGTAAACATTCAAGTGCAGTCGCTGCGTCGGCCTTAAAGGGCACCCGAGGAGCTGTCCAGAGGGTCGCAAGTGGCACGCGCAAAGATCGTACGCCTGGAGTGTTGCCTGTACCTCGTAAAATCGGTGGCTTCTTACCGTTTCTCGTGCCTATGTTTGCCGGTCTTAGCACTGCGGGCGCGCTAGCAAGTGGTGCGGCCAACATAGTCAAAGCGGTCAAATCCGCTCGGGCAGCGCAACGTGAGCCCGAAGAAAGCAAGCGTCACAATCGAACGATTGAAGCGATAGCATTAGGCAAACGCTCATATCTCAAGCCGTACAAACAGTGATGGGCCTTTTCATCGAGCCAAAAAACGTAAAGTGAGCTACCTCACCGACCACTCACCGATGCGGATTTATCGAACTACGCCAAAATAATGAAAATCCCATATTTTGGTGGAATTTACATGCAAAATCAATTGCTCAATTTGATTCGGTCGATAATTACCGCGACGAGAGAGATTTTCTGTATATAGAAGTGGGTGATGATGAAAAATCGAGTAAGTTTGTCAAACACCATTATGGATAACAGTCTGACGTTGACCTTATCGGGATCATCATCTCTGCTCGAGGCTCCACACATCCCCCCCCCCCCCCCCCCCCCCCCATTGAACTCGCCCTCCACAAGAATTATACCCACGGACTCATCGAACTCCTAGCCTACAATTCTATTGCAAATATAGATATTGGATACAACAAACTTTACGTTGGCAAGCACGTTTTTACCATAACTACTGAAATTCATGAATTAGCCGACATTGCGACATACTTGGAAAAAGCGCTGGCAAAAAAAATATTACAATTCGCATTAGGCTGAACCACAATACGCTGCGCAGTGAAATCGAGTGCAATTATGAAATATATTTTAAGCTCGAAGATTCTATCGGACGTATGCTAGTATTTGCACCCCACAGACTGCGAGCTGGTGAAAAGCATCAATCGGATAATCTAGTGACCATTCTCAAAGTGAACGCTTCGCGCGTCGAATGTCACCTCACAGCCGGCGCATATATTAACAAGCGAAGAGTGCACAAAATCCACGAGTTTTTTCCATCCGTACCACCAGGCGATAAAGTCGTCGAGGTTCCGTCGCACGTCATTTATCTACCAATCGCAAGCAGGACGATAGACAACATTCAACTCCGAATAGTGGATCGGGACGGTGATTTGGTGAACTTTCGTGGTGAGACAATAACGATACGATTACACATCAAATCGCAATAGGTATAGTCTTTCATAGTCTCGAGCACTTCTAAAAACAATACTCCGTCGGTGAGAGAGACCAGTACTCGATGAACGCGCTCATTGCTAACAATACAGAACGTGCCGTTGCGTAGTTTGGGTCTACGACCACGTGGAAAAATCGCATGAAAAGCTATATAATCGGCATTGCGTGCGTATGCTGTTTGATATAGAAGCGGAAAAGACTGACATCAAAACCTCCGTCATCATCGATCATTCCATCGCGCATTATGAGATTCATGCTCATTAGCCGTATGCATCTACGATGACACTCGCTGCCAATACGCATTTCGCAAACAATGATATTGCTTTTTGTTCGACGAAGTGAGATATGCGCTCAATACTATGGAAATAGATCGATGTAAAAATGTGGGCATAACAAGTTCGATGAAGCGATACGAATCTGTGAGTCAATCAAACAACTATAAGCTTGAGAATGCTGGCTGGTATAATGTTTGCAGCGGGCACGCTGTCACAGATGCCGATGGGAATTTTGACGTACGCATACTGCTGACTATGATCCTCCGTTTCGCCGAAGATTATCAGAAAATCGTTGTGAACCCGAAGCATGAATTGATTCTGTTGAGATCGAAGACTAATGATAATGCGATATGGCAAGCCGCCGGTAACGGTGACGTCAAATTCACGTTGCAAAAGGTAGAATGGCTCGTACCGCACATGATACTTTCCGATTAGTATAAAATTCAACTTCTCAAGTTTATCGGTTAAGACACGCCGATACCCATGACCTTCCGCTCAGGGGGATTGTACGAATACCCAATGCTCCCCGTAACCCTAAAACACATGTGGGCTGTGAAGACATCTACGCAACTTGAGAAGCCACGATATGTCATTCTAGTCTTCCAGACCGACCGTAAAAATAAGAAAAGCGCAAATGTGTGTAGTTTCGATCATTGTGACATCACTTATGTCAAACTCGACCTCAATTCGCAAAGTTATACCTATGGGAATTTGAATCTGAACATTGCTAAGAACCAATGTGCGCTTCTCTACCAAATGTATGCAAACTTTCAATATTCGTACTATAATAGAGAGACGAAACCGTGCTTGAAAAAATTGGATTTCATAAAGTATGCTCCGCTCATTGTCATTCATTGCTCGAAGCAGAACGATTCTCTCAAGTCCGGCCCCGTTGACGTACGCATCGAATTCGAATGAAAGACGAATATTCCCGCCAATACTTCCGCATACTGTCTCATTCTCCATGTTCGTATTGTCGAGTACAATCCGATAGGTGGCGGGGTAAGAAAGTTGATATAAAGTTGAGATTACGCGCCCCCCTTTAGCCATCATGGAGATATCGTTGATGCGCAGGGCTTCAACCGATTAACAATTTCGTCTCGAAGGAAATATCAATTGTCGAGGTAGCGACCGTTGACTGTAAGCCCTCAACGTTTCTCTTCGAACGACCGTACGCCTGGAATTCTCTGCCGGGAAAGTACAAGAGTACGAATATGTGGTTGGAGCGCAATTACCATGTTTTGCGATGGAACGATGGCGACTTTCCACACGACACGATTCCCATGTTTATTTGATAAATCTTACAACACGCTCGAAACAACTACATCAAGGGATTGGAGAAATCGCTGTGGTTGAAGAAATTCACTGACCTAGCAACGAAGCTCATCGATCTGGAGACTCTGGATTGCCCATCGTTGCGGGAGCTTGCGCCAAAAGTGCTAACAACGGATGTGCTACCATGCGACTCTCGATCTAAAATTCAGATGAGCCTATGAAAATGTGAAATGTCTGGAAAGTGAAATGTCTGGTTGGAAGAGAATGCGAGGGAATACATTTTTTTTATGACAAGATTTTCCTTTCTATTTTCAATTTTTTTTTTTTTTTTTAATGTTCTCTCATTTACACACACACACACACACACACACACACACACACACACACACACACACACACACACACACACACACGCACGCACGCACGCACGCACGCACGCATGCACGCACGCACGCACGCACACACACACACACACACACACACACACACACACACACACACACACACACACACACAATGTTCTCCAAAACTGTCATGGCGAGGTTCGTGGATTCCTTCGTACTAGATCTTCTCTATGCGCTGATGTCAACCTGGAGCGCCTTGGTGATCCGAAACACGATATTTTGCCATGGATTCGCTCATCTTCGTAGGATTCCAGGCTGGAGCACCTCTGCCAATATGTCATCCAGCCTCTGTGATGTGTTTTTTCGCCGAAACCCCATAGCGACGCGGGGTTGTTCACCTGGAGAATAAAAAACAGCATTTTTTTCATTCCCAATTCACTTGATGAAGCAGTCAATCGGCACTGGTCGTCTCTCTCCCCACCGGTCACTGCATTCGCGAGGTTCGTTTGACTGGTTTTTGAATTCCATACTGTGGAACTTTCCACCGATGTGGACCATGCATAGATCTCCGTTGTACGCTGATGCTAACATCGTCTGGAATGTCGCCGGATTCGTTTCAATTACCTTGCTGATCCTCGCCGGTAAAAGCACGGTAAACTCGTTGCGAATGTCGATCACGAACTTTTTGCCACATCTGGTGTTTATTTCCCGTATGTTGGTGATGGGATACTCCGACTCGGGGGTCAACTAGTTCAATTTCTTCGCCGAAAGAAAATCGGCGTATTTACCAATCTTATTGATCGCGTAAATTTTTCACTTGCTGTTCGTCTGTTCGTTCGAAGCCTTCTTCACAAAATTATATACTTGCCCCCTCCACTCTGAATCCTCGACCAATGACGTTCATCGGCGCGGAGGGGAGATTTTTCGCGCCGTGGCTCCAAATTTATTTTTTCAAACATCATCATCAGCGAATGAATCTGCGCCCACGAGTCTATATCTCCTTTCAATTGTTAAATGTATTTTGACAATCGTTCGATGCGCACTATTAATTCCCGTCGCTTGCACAATTTTTTTTGTTGCGCCGCATGATCGTCGTCCGCAGCGTTCCGTGGCAACTTCTCGACAAGAGCCTATTTTTTCCGTGAATCACCTACAGCTCCGTATCGCCCGGGATGAACATTTTCATAATATGCTTCACTTCCGTTGATCTTTCGAATTTTTTAATCTGGGGGGGGGGGGGGGGGGGCCTTTTCGAAATTGATCTTCAGAAAACTTCTTCAAATTTTGAGAAACAGGATTTAGTGGGTCTCTAAAATGACTCACGTTGACAGGGACGCTATACTGACAAATATTTTTCTAGACACCCCCACTTATAGTCCCTTTCCTCATGGCAGCCGAGTTTTGACGCGTTTATCGATATCGCATTTGATGCGGGGCGGGGGGGGGGGGGGGATATTTGTCAAGCGCAGCATCCGCAAGGTGTGTGTGTGTGTGTGTGTGTGTGTGGGCACGCGCGTGCAAATGAAACGTCACATGCCTCGAGTATAAACCGCGGTCTTTTGATCCATTTATTTCCTCCTGTCATCGCACTAAATTGAGAAAAAGGGGGTCAGAGCGCTGAAAAATGTCACGAGTCCGATGACTCACCACCCACAAATGATTAAAAAATGTCTACATAATTCTTAGAAAAAATCTGACGAAATCCTACCTGCCTTTTGAGCCCATTTCAAAACTCATCAACGTTTAAATACTCTTCCGCCGATAGGTTTCATTGGAAATTCTCAGAAAATAATCATTCAACACCTCAATTCTTTATTCGCTGACAAATTTCAACACGTCAATTCATAAACACATAACTATCGTATCTCGGCAAGGGGCGGGGGGATTTGTCAAGCCACGGCAAGCGCCTGATGACTCACCGCCCACAAATTTTTAAAACAATTTCGGAGAAATCAGCCCTTCTTCACCCTACCGATTCCCTCTCCTTCCGGTGGGTGGGGAAGGCAACTCCCTTTTACTACAAATTACTTCGACTCTTTGTTAGTCGTCGCGCACCGATCCACTAATTCGCGTGAACAGAGAGGGTAAGTAAAGAGACCGACAATCGATTATAGTGCCGATTCTGAACAACCAGTGGGAGGGGCCAACCACCAGTCGGTAAATAGATCATCAGTTGATAGTGGTGCGGTATCCGTCTCAAAATTCTACTTGACCATATGCACAAGAATTAGTTCGGCACGAAACTTGGTTCTTGTTTGGGCTAATAGGTCGGTAAGTCGGTAGTAGGAATTTTGTGACGGATACCGCACCACTGATCTACTTGTGCTGTGATCTACTTGATACGTTCTGTATGCGTGAAAAAAAATGGTAAATTATACCTGCCTTATAAATGTGTATTGAATTCTAAAAAAGTGTTATCCTGTAAAGTAGAGATGAAACTGATAGCTGTTTGGCCGGGTACCGGATAACGGATATCTGGCCATCTTATAAGTCGGATAGCCGGATATCCGGCAGCCGGATATTCGGCCGAACATTGTCATTTGCCACGGATCGTATCTTAACGTGTAGATCTACACGTTACGACACGTTTGTGAAGCACAGAGGGTCGGGCGGATTCGGGCACCGCCGTTCATGAGTGAAGCAAGCGAATGACATATTGATTCATCATTTGATTTGGTGCGATCCCTTTCACTTTTGTTTGAGGTAACTAAAACAAATAATTTGTTAATTGCGAGATTAACTACGAAAAATGTCATCGGTAAATAAAATGTCCCCCATTTAGGAATATTTTCATATAAACAGTGACAATAACAAGTTTGCCGTTTGTTTGTTGTGCCGAGTTCAAATTCCTCGTGGCGGAGAAGGAAAAAAAGCAGGTATGTACTTAGCCTTAGGCCTTAGCTTATCTTTTATTCTTTTGTTTTGGATTCCTTTATTACACTGATCAGCAGAGTGTTTGTCTATAGTATGATGATTAAAATCGTTAAGTATGTACCTAAAAATGTATCGAATATATTTTAAAATTTACAAGGGCTTGCAATGGCTTACACCCAGGCTTAATTAAACTTGTTTGTGATGCGCGGATGTGTTTGTGAAACGTA
The DNA here is from genome assembly GCA_963210295.1 of Ophion ellenae. NCBI lineage: Eukaryota > Metazoa > Arthropoda > Insecta > Hymenoptera > Ichneumonidae > Ophion > Ophion ellenae. The sequence continues at coordinate 5,640,294 of OY723392.1, forward strand.
GTTATAAAAAACTATATGAACTAACAATAGAAAATACGTAACCTACCTTAAACATGACATTTTTCTGTCATCTACCAGCTACTTCAGCCATGAAAAATCATTTGAAAACGGAACATCCAGATCAATTCCAAGCAATTAATAAAGGTACAGCCGCCGACGTTCCTACACCGCGTTTAGCCATCCCTGGTACAAGTTCGTCTTCAACGTCGACCAAAAAGTTATTGAGTATGTCGGAATCATTTCAGAGGAAATTGCTTTGGGATGTACACGACGCAAAAGCCAAAAAATATAATTATTTAATAGCAGAAATGATGGCACTAGACAACGAGCGTAGAAATCGTAGAAAATACCGAATTTACAAGACTACTAGGATAAGCCTTACCTCGCTATAAAATGCTAAGCCGTACATACATGTCGCAAAAAATTATTCCTGACATGTACGACAGAATTTATGAAAAAAAAATAAAAAGAAACATCTCCGGTGCTCTCGCGGTTACTGTGACTTTTGATATATGGACCTGTTTGCCCAAGAATGCCAGCTTCCTGAGTTTTACAGCTCATTGGTTGTCTCCTGAATCCAAGCTGGAACACGGAGTTCTTGCTATGAAGCCATTCTCAGGTTCACACACCGGAGAAAATATAGTAAGGTGGCTCAATAATATTGCAGATCGCTGGAATATTGATCAAAGTAAAATACATTTACTCGTTCATGACAGTGGCGCTAACATGTTGAAAGGTGTCCGCGTGACTGGGTGTGATTCTGCTAGATGTTTCATCCATTCGCTTCAGAGGGTCGTAACTGAGTCATTGAAAGTCCAGCCTGAAGTAGCAGGAATGATCGCTACTGGTAGATATCTCGTAACGCACTTTAATCATCCGAGATTAGCTCACGAAATACTGTTGGCGATTGAAAAGGAGATGAATTTACCAGAGCATCAGTTGGTCCAAGATATCAGCACGAGATGGAATTCCACCTTATATATATTAGAGCGGCTGATGGAATAAAAACGCGCTTCGTCGCTGTATGTGGCCCATCACGATACACTCAATAATTTCCACTTCTCAACAGTGATGCTTGATGGAGCAGTGCATTAAGCTTTTGAAGCCCTTTAAAGAAATAACAAAAATAACAAGTTCTGGTCTCTCCGGCATATCCGAAGTAATACCACATGTTGCAACATTCAAAAAGTATTTAGATAAGGATGAGACATCACGAAGAACCCCTAACTTATCACGTATGAGAGACTCGTTGAAAGCTGAATTAGAAAGTCGTTTTAGCTCCTCAAGTCTTGACATTTTAATAAATGCAAATAGGATTTTCTGTCGAGCTTTTCCAGCTTCAACAACCCCGAAATAGTTTCTCTTGAATCTAGGGTCTAGGAAGTTTGCAATAAAGTATTTGGATCTTAATCCAAATACTTGATTGCAAACTTCCTAGACCCAAGATTCAAGACAAACTATTTCGGGCTTGTTGAAGCTGGAAGAGCTCGACAGAAAGTCCTATTTGAATTTATTAAAATGTCTTGCAAGGAATCTTCCACCCGTAGCAGTTCATCTCCAACGCCTGATAAAAGAAGTAGAGAAGACGAGACTGAATCAACTGTAGCTCGTGAAGCTCACGACACGTTTTTGGGCTACTTTAAGAGGTGGCAAATGAAAATAATAATAGTCAGTGTCATGCTCAAGAAAAAAACGCGATTGCAAGCGAAATTGACTATTATTTGAAGGCAGTTCGAATCGATCGCAATCACGACCCTTATATTTGGTGGTCACTATAATGCGACACAGTACCCGATACAGTACAAAGCTTGCCAGAATATATCTTTCAGCGCCTTCCAGCAGTGCGTATTGTATAGCGAAAGGCTTTTCTCTGAAGCTGGCCTTGTTTGCGAAAACAAGCAAAATCGCTTATTACCTCTCAAAGCAGAGAAATTGGTTTTCATTCACCATAATTTGCCTTTCGTTCGGTGAGTACGATTTTTTTTCCGGTGAAATGAACAATAAAAACGGTGTTTTGATTTGAAAATATTGTGGTGGAGATTTATTTGTGTATAGAGTATCTTATATGTGAAATTAATAAAGTAGATTTTTTGACATTTTTTTTTAACTCACTGAAATTTCGGTATCCGCCGGATATCGGTCTATTATACGGTTTCTGGCCGGATACTAAAATTAGGCCAGATAGGCCGGATGCCATATAGTTGCCGGATATCCGTTTCATCTCTACTATAAAGTCAGAACTTTCTGTAACTGAAAGTGGATTCATAGTTCGTGTCCAAGCATTGCTAAATCATACAACTGAACGAATATGATTGGTACAATCGGACGTTACCGGAAGCCTTCCTGAAAACAAAGTTGGTAATTTCGAATGTATATGCAAGTGGGGATGCGATGGCACTTCTGGTCAAAGTACTTACAAACAAAAAATTAGCGATGGAGACGGCAATAAGTCGGATGCCAACATTTTCTTTGTTTCACTTATTGCCGTACAAATCTTTGATAGAGTCAACCCACATGCGATTATTTGGAAAAATCCACGTCCTTCGTCGCAAAGATTTTGTCTCCCAATTATAATTGAATTCTTGCACGAAACTGCCGAAGCAACTAGAGCTGAAGTTGATTGTATCGAAGCGCAAGAAAGAAACCTTGTACCCTTTCAAACTGTATTGGGCGGCGAAATAAGGGTGCAGTGATCAACGTCGTCTCGAAAGAGGACGCTGAGATAATCACGAGTGCAGACCTTAGCGGCATGAGCCTGACGGCAGTGATTGCCGCTAAGAGAAAACCGTCACTGATCATATGCGACGTGGAACCCGATGCGACCAAGGAAGACCTGAAGGGGGTCTTCATTACGAAGAACCTCCTCAGGCGCTCGTACGAGGAGGAGGCTGTCCTATCTTAGGCAGTCTCCTTCGAACACTGTTTTAAGAATAAACAGGGGCTGAACAATTGGATTGTTCAGCTACCCATGAGGCACATGGAGGGAGTTCTCAAGCGGGGGCGTGTGTACCTCGCTCGGGGCTCATATAGGAGCGCCGAGTATCTTAACGTTACTCGGTGCTTCAAGTGTCACATCGCGAAAAACTGGAGAGCTTTAGACCAGGTCTGTGAGCACTGCGGCTCGAACGACCACCTGCGGAGCGCCTGCCCTGCCACTGCGACCCCAAAGTGCGTGAACTGCACGCGGAGCAGGAGAAAGGATGTGGCGCACACCGCTAGGAGCAAGCTGTGCCCGGAATATATCCGACACGTCGCTGTTGTAAGTGCGACGATTTTGTCGCGTTAATAGACACGTGGACATGTGTAGTGAAGTGCTACGTAAGTGTTCACTGTTGTGACCGTTCCTGGCCCCGGCCACAGAACGCGACGGTTTTTGTCATTAAAGCGTACTGTAGACTGCGGACATTGTGACACTTTCGTGCGTGTATCGTCAAGTGTTTTTGTGCTTTCTGTTTTTACACCACGAGACATTGGACTGTGTGAGTGGTGAGACAAGCAGGAGGGTTCCCGCAGTCTGATTCCTACGGATGATGCCTGTGGAAACCTCGGTGAGCGGCGACACCGCCGTTCCAGCTGGCCTTTCACGGCCGTCGGGGCGGGACCCGCAAAGTGTAGTGGCACGATTATGTGCCACGAAGACCCCACCAGTGATCTAAACTGGTACCATGGGGGCTGGGTAGCCACCGACGAGTAGTCGGCCCAGCCAGTGAGGTTGGACTCGTGGGGGCAGTGGTTGGCTGTATGCTGGTCAGGAGCCGTTAGTGGTTTCGACGTGTGAGTTGCGCACCACCAACTCGGGTAGCAGCCTGCAGAACTGTGGAGTGTTCGAAAGTCACTCGGCTTCACCAGTAGTTGCAGGAGGACCCGCATCCGAATGTAAACTGGTAGGCTTGCATATGCTTGTCGCGTGGTCGGACGTATCCCGACCCCTTGCTCATGGGAGCCATGTAGTTAGGGTCGACGACTAGGTACTGCACGATAAACATCTGGACATCATCTGTCCAGCCCACCAGCCAAGAAAGCGGACAAGCGCTCCCGAGGAACCCAAACTCTCGTCAACGCTCCACCAGAGTCAGCCACTCCCAGAAGGGACGCAGCCACCCAAACTTCTTCTGGAAACGAGTGGGAGGCTCCCACTCGACGTAGCACGGCAGAGAATCGAACAGCAGGAATTCAGACTCCACAGCTGTGGCTTCCGCCTGGGGTCCGCAGAACGAGAACCCTGCCTTCGTTCCCTACCCTACCTTCGATTGTAATAATAACCATGACACCAAACAATAACTGACGTGAATCTTAATACCATCGCCTGTCTCCAGTACTCTCGACGACCTACCCCAGCGCTGCACCTCCACCCTGCGAAAATCAATTGCCGTACAACGCAAGCTATTGAACACTTAGTGAACAATACAGGGACATGACGACCCCGACGTGGTTCCCGAACGACGCGGGTACTTCAGCTATCTGGGTCAGGGGTACCAGAACGCGCGTGCTCGACAGCGGAGCAGGGGATGACTACGTCTGGGTGAGGATGGGCGGCCTGATTTACAACAGCGTCTACCTAACCCCAAACTGCTCCGCCAGAGAGTTCGAGGACCAGGCGGGCAGACTAGAGGACGCATTGAGGGAGGTGACGTAATAGTCGCGGGTGACCTCAATGCGAGAGCGATCGAGTGGGGAATGACCAGGACGGACAGACGTGGATACCTGCTGCTGGAAATGGCAGCAAGACTCAAACTGACTGTAGCGAACACAGGACACGTACCGACGTACATCAGACCGGGGGTGGATTCGTCGATACCGGACGTGACGACGATCTCGGACAGTATCGTGCCGCTGATGAGGAGATGGGCGGTGATCGACGACTATACAGCCAGCGATCACCGCGGTGGAACATACGGAAACTAGACATCGACAGATCCTTGAAGGCGCTGCTGGAAGCAGTCGCACCCTTGGAGATCGTACCGAATGAACCGCCGGGACGTACAAGGACCGATCGACTTGTGGAAGAGATACTAAAACTAACGAAACGGCTCTGTGAAGCTTCAATGCCGCGCAATCGGAGTCAATAATCCAACACGATAGACGAGCGACGTACTGGTAGACAGAAGACATCGCCGAATTGCGGAGGCTCTGCATTCTGGCGACGAGGCGAATGTACCGGGCTCGGGAGAGGGATCGGCCGAACGCGGTTGCTCTTACGACGGAGTACAAAACGGCACGGAAAACGCTGACAAACGCGATACCAGTAAGAAGTAAGAAGCGCTGCTGGAGACAGCTATGCGAGGAAGTGGACCGAGACCCCTGGGGTCTGGGTTACAAGATTGTGACGCAGAGGTTAGGGGCCCGAAGTCCGCTGGAACTCCAAGACGCGACGGCCATGAGACAGATAGTCAACGGGCTCTTCCCGACTCACCCGACGAAGGAAGAGCTCTCGGACCCGGACGACAGATGAGATGCCCCCGTCTTCACTGAGGAAGAGCTTACTAAAGCTACGACCATTCTGAAAGCGAGGAAAGCACCTGGACCGGACGGCATACCGGGGGGGCCCTTCGGCTGATGGCACGCGTGAGGCCTGGGATACTTCTCAGTATGTACAACGAATATCTTAGCACCGGGACGTTCAGCACGTGATGGAAGATGGCTAGACGGGTCCTTCTTAGTAAAGGGAAAGGAGAGCCGCATATTAGTGCAGCCAGATCGCGCGTAAAAGTTACCCCCTCTCTCGTCTCTTACGCACCCATCACACAATCATAATAGCGCGCGTCCGTGAGCGAGCGACGCTCGGACATCTTCGGCAAGAGCCGAGCGGGGTCTAAGTTTCCCGACCGCGCCTTCGGCAGCTACACCAACACATGGACGCAGAGCATGTTCATGTGTGGCCAAGCCGAAACGAAGGCTTCGAGGGAAAAAGCAATCTGAGCACGACTCGCGTGTGACGTCACCCGACGGCACGCGGGAGGCTTTTAGATTTCAATGCTTATTTAGCGCTTGATTCTCTGCGTTATTAATGTATACAAAAAATGTATCGCGCATTCTGAACGCTTATTTTTATAGTTTCTACTTTTATTTAAATATTATAATAAATCTAAATTACAACTTATTTATCTTCTAAAAAATTGTTTACGCTTTACTCACACTCGTCCATACGGCAAATAAATTATAATTCATAAAAGTAAGCGGAAATGTATTTATATTCGTGGTATTATATTCATTCTCATACTTTTATCAAGCGATAAAGAATTATCCCCAAAAACAAGCCAATCATCCATCCGGCCGTGAATCGTAAGTACCAGAAAGTGCACATATTCTACAAGCGATGAGATGGTCCCGTTGGTAGCGTTCCTGGCTTCGGTCCGCAAGGGTCCCCTGGTGCAAATTTTTCTTCAAATTTTTCATAATTTCTCATATTTTAGTCATATTTGAGATTTTCGGAGGAGAAATGATTTAAAAAAGATTCAAGTACTGGTCTATTTCCCAAAAAACACATTTTTTTTTACTGAAAATTCATGACTTCTCATTTTTTTCCTCGGAAATTTATCTTTTTCCTATGACTTGAGGCTGCGGAGATATTCGGAGAAAAGTTAAAGATGAAAAGAAATGAGATTTTCGTAAAAAAAAACTTATTATTATTATTTTCCGGAAATTTACCTTTTTCCTATTACCTGAGTGAACCTGAGGCTGCGGAGATATTCGGAGAAAATTTGAAGATGAAAAAAATTAGATTTTCTTAAAAAAACTTATTATTTTTTCCGGATCTTTTTCTTTTTCCTATTGAGTAAACGACTGCGCAGATATTCGGAGAAAAGTTATAGATGAAAAAAATGCGATTTTCGCAAAAAAAACGTATTACATTTTTTATCCCTCATAATTCTAAGAAATAATGAATTTCCGAAATGTTTGCAAACGTCATTGTCCTTAAGGGGTAATACCACTGTAACGGCCTGCCACGACGCGTTTTAGACAAATAATACTTGGGGTAATTCTTAACCATATATTGAAGTATATTGCAAAAAAAATTATGGGAAAATATTACAAAATGGCGAAACTGCAGCAAATTCTTCCAAGGCATGGTGAACTTAAGGTACTCTGCGGCACGCAGTATACCTAGTGCCAATTTTAATCTAGTCAAAATAATTATTTTTAAATTAAATCTAGATGAATGTAGCTAGTAAACCACTTAGGGGATTTGAGAAATATTGATTTTTGAGGAATTGCCGAGTATTTGACTAAAAATGTTCAATTTTTTTAAAGACAGTTATTTGTTAATAAATATTGTTTAAATTAACTTATCGAAAATCCCCTACGTAGTTCAGTAGCTACACTCATGTAGACTTAATAAAACAAAATTCTTTTTTTTAGATTACAATTGGCACAGTTATACTGCGTGCCGCAGAGGTTTGACATGCTTCGGAAGAATTGCTACAGGGTCGCCATTTTGTAATATTTTCGGATGAAAATTATAGAAATATACTTAAATATATGCTCAATAAATACCGCGAGTACTATTTGTTTATCACATTTTCTTCCGCCAAAAAAATATCAAAAAATACGCTTCCTGTAAGGCCGTTACAGTGGTGTTACCCCTTAAAGTCTTCATTTAATTTCCGAGATTTTCCCGTGATCATAATTAAAATGATAAAATATTTGGAAAAATTCGAAAAAATTGGAGAAATTCGGAGAAACTCGGATGTTTGCTTAAAAATCATTGTCCGCAAAACTCCGCATCCTTCATATTTGTTCCAATTCATAGAAAAATTCGGAAAAATTATCCGGAAAAAATCGGAGTTTTTCAGAAAAAAAATTGCACTAGAGGCGTGGGATCGTTCCCCGCGCTGAGTGCTTTTTTTAAATTTATTATTACTATTAATTCTTATTTGATTAGTTATTTTTATTAGCTATCGTTATTATTTCAATTAGTTATCTTTTAGTGTCGAAAAATTTATCGCGCACTCTGACCGCTTATTTTATTAGTGTGTACGTTAATTTAAATATAATAATAAATCTAAATTACAACTTATTTATCTTCTAAAAATTTGGTTGCGCTTTTCTTACACCCGTCCCTATGCCAAATAAATTGTAATTCATACAAGTAAGCGGAACTATATTTATATTCGTATTATTATATTCATTCTCATATACTTTCATCAAGCGACAAAAGCATTATCATAATGCTTTATCGCTTGATGAATGTATATGAGCGGAAATATATTAGGGACCGATAAGGGATGTCGATTGGAGAAAATGGTAGGAAATGTAAAAATGGGAAATCCCTGTACATGAAAGCTACAATTAGCAGAGCGTTCGCCGTAGCAGATACAGTAAAAAAATAAAAAAATGATAATCATAACTCATAAAAATAACTAATCAAATAAGAATTAATAGTAATAATAATTTCTAAAGAAAACACTGAGCGCGCTGAACGATGCCGCGCCTCTGCGGACCGAAGCCAGGAACGCTACCAATGGGACCTTCTCATCGCTCGTGGAATATGGGCACTTTCTGGTACTTACGATTCGCGGCCGGATGCATTATGATAATGCGCTATCGCTTGATGAAAGTATATGAGAATGAATACAATAATACGAATATAAATATATTTCCGCTCACTTTTATGAATTACAATTTATTTGGCATAGGGACGGGTGTGAGTAAAGCGCAAACAATTTTTGAGAAGATAAATAAGTTGTAGTTTAGGTTTATTATTATATTTAAATTAACGTACAAACTAATAAAACAAGCGGTCAGAGTGCGCGATAAATTTTTCGACACGTAACGATAACCAATTAAAATAATAATGATAACTAATAAAAATAACTAATCAAATAAGAATTAATAGTAATAATAATTTTTAAAAAAGCACTGAGCGCAGGGAACGATCCCGCGCTCCTAGTGCAGTTTTTTTCTGAAAAACTCCCATTTTTTCCGGAAAATTTTTCCGAATTTTTCTATGAATTGGAACAAATATTTTTACGCAAACATCCGAGTTTCACCGAATTTCTCCGAACTTTTTCAAATTTTTCCGAATATTTCATCATTTTAATTAGGGGGCGTTCATTAATTACGTGAGGCGTTTAGTGTTTAGTAAATTTTCTGTGATAATGTACCAATGGTGTATTTAACACCGAGTGAGTGGGCTAGTTTTCGAGCAAGGACTCAATGTCACATATGTGAGAAACCTTTTGCGCAAGAAGATGTACGCGTTCGAGATCATTGCCATCTGACTGGGCGCTATAGAGGCCCTGCCCATTCCAACTGCAACTTAAATTACAAACAGTCATTTTCCATTCCAGTAGTTTTCCAAAATTTATCCGGTTATGATGGGCATTTTATAATCAAGGAAGTAGCCACAGCGTTTGAAGGAAGAACTGATGTGCTTCCAATCACAAAGGAGAAATAACTCTCCTTCACGAAGCATGTTGAAATTAGAGACGATTCAAAACACAAGATACAATTGCGCTTTATCGACTCATACAAATTCCTCAACACGAGTCTCGACAAATTAGCCTCATTTTTGACCGAGGACATACACAAAATTTTACGCACACAATTCCCAACTCTCTCGACAGACGATTTCAATTTGCAGACGCGAAAGGGGGTCTTCCCTTATGAATATATTGATGACGTGACCAAGCTAGACGACACTTACCTACCACCACGTGACGCATTTTACAGTTCCCTGACAGATGCTACAGTATGTGAGAACGAGTACGCACATGCTGAGAAAGTTTGGGAGCGGTTCTCCATTCGAACGCTGGGCGACTATAGCGATTTGTACTTGAAGACAGATGTCTTGTAATCAGCCGATATTTTTGAAATCTTTCGAAATACATGCGTTGAGAGCTAAGGACTAGATACTGCGTATTACTACACATTGCCGGGGTATACATGGGATGCAATGTTAAAACACTCGAATGTCAAGTTTGAATTACTAACTGACATCCACATGGTTGTATTCGTTGAGCGGGGTATACGCGCTGGTCTGAGTCAATGCTCGAACCGATATGCACACGCTAATAACAAGTACATGGAGTCGTTTGATCCATCGAAAGCATCATCATACTTGATGTATTTTGATGTCAACAATTTGTATGGATGGGCAATGTGTCAACCCTTGCCATATGCAGATTTTCGATGGGTCAACGACGTGTCCAATTTTGATCCATCATGCATCGCGCTTGACTCACCTATAGGCTACATCCTTGAAGTCGACTTGGAATATCCCCAATCTCTACATGATGCGCACAAAGACCTGCCGTTTTGTCCATTACACGAAAAACCGCCGGGTAAGCAGGGGGAAAAGCTACTAGCACGTTAATGAATAATGCCATCTTTGGAAAAACGATGGAGAATGTGCGCAACCATGTAGATGTAAAGCTTTCAACAAAATGGGAGAGCAGATATGGTGCAGAGGCAATGATTGCGAAGCCAAACTTCCACAGCCGAAGATTTTTTCGGAAAACCTCGTCGCCGTGGAATTGCGCAATCTCGAGGTGAAATTCAACAAGCCGATTTATGTGGGTATGTGCATACTCGACATATCCAAAACGTGCGTGTATGGATTTCATCGGGAGTATATGGTACCTCTGTATCGAGATAAATGTAAAGTCATGTATACCGATACGGATAGTCTCATAAATGACATTGAGAGCGATGATATATATGCCGACATGAAGCGCGATATTTTAAAATTCGATACAAGCGATTATTCGGCGGACAATAGGTATGGTATGTCGCTCGTCAACAAGAAGGTACCCGGCCTCATGAAGGATGAATGTAATGGCGCAATTATGACCGAATTTATTGGACTTCGATCGAAAATGTACGCGACACGTGTCGAGGGGAAGAAGGACACGAAAAAATTAAAGGTGTCAAGAGTAGCGTTGTGGCGAGGACAATCACGTTTGACGATTATGCTCGATGCTTGAAGGAAGAAGTTGAAATGGAGCGTAGTCAAACGTCAAACGTGCATTCGATCTGAATTACACCAAGTCTACACCATTCGCGAGACGAAAATTGCTCTGAGTCCTCATGACGAAAAGCGGTATATCTTACCTGGGACCGCTGATACCCTGCCATGGGGGCATTAAAGAATACCATCGTAAAACGTTCTGTAATTGTTTTTTTTTCTACAATTCTCGAAATTCGCCTGAGCCATGCCAATGTTGAGTAAGAGTGGTAAAAATGCAGTAGTAGCAATGAAGTCGATCCTCGTTAAGGGGCACATACTGCAAAACTTACCCGCTGATCGTGGAAAAGAATTTTTACAATTGTAACTTTAACGCCATCATGAAAAAGTACAATATTCACATGTATTCAACATATGGCGACTTAAAGGCATCCATTTGCAAGCGTTTCAATCGTGCATTGAAGAATAAGATGTGGATGCAATTTAGTCTTCGTGGTAATTATAAGTGGATCGATATTCTTGATAATCTAGTAAACGAATATAATGATTCTGTACCCCGCACCATTAAGATGAAGCCGAGAAACGTCAACGTGGAAAAGAGAAACAACTGCAGTAGATTTTCAATAAGCCTCCAATGGAAAGATCACCGAAATTCGCCGTTGGCAATAAAGTGAGAATCAGCAAATTTAAGACTGTTTTCGAAAAGGGTTACACTCCAAACTGGACAATAGAAATATTTACAATATATCGTGTGAAAAAAAACTCATCCCGTGACGTCCCACTTGAAGGACCATAAAGATGAACCGATCGCCGGTGGTTTTCACGAACAAGAGCTTCTCAGTGTCACGCACCCCGATATCTATCTCATTGAAGCAGTATTGAAGAAGCGCGGTAATCGAATGTTTGTTAAATGGCTAGGGTTCGACAATAGCTACAATAGTTGGATAAATAAATCCGATTTATAGTCGATAATAGAGAAAATGAAAAACATGTATGTTTTATGACTCTTGACCTAAACTGCTCTTCGTCTCCGCATGTATCCTTCCAAGGCCTCCGACCGACTCCACAGCAGGCTTGCTTTTTTCCCCCTCTTCTTGCCGTCGATAATCATTTTTTTCGTGGAACGTGGGTATGAGGAGATGGATAGAGTGAATAAACGCATGGGATTATAAAAGTCCGTTTCTTTATTTACGGAAAATAATAAAGCCATTCTTGCACAATTAAATATGTACATCAGCAAACACAATTTTAACAAGTTTTACATCGAGGGAACAAAATATACACATAATTTTCATGAGTTTTATGCATCAATATTCACAAAAATGTATGCAATTTCACATCAAGGTTGTAGAAAAAAAAACAATTACATAACGGTTTACGACGGTATTGTATAATGCCCCCATGGTAGGGTATCAGAGGTCCCAGGTAAGATATACCGCTTTTCGTCATGAGGACTCAGAGCAATTTTCGTTTCGCGAATGGTGTAGACTTGGTGTAATTTTAATCGAATGCACGTTTGACTACGCTCCATTTCAACTTCTTCCTTCAAGCATCGAGCATAATCGTCAAACGTGATTGTCCTCGCTACAACGCTACTCTTGACACCTTTAATTTTTTCGGGTCCTTCTTACCCTCGACACGTGTCGCGTACATTTTCGATCGAAGTCCAATAAATTCGGTCATAATTGCTCCATTACATTCATCCTTTATATGGCCGGGTACCTTCTTCTTGACGAGCGGTATACCATACCTATTGTCCGCCGAATAATCGCTTGTATCGAATTTTAAAATATCGCGCTTCATGTCGGCATATATATCATCGCTCTCAATGTCACATATGAGACTATCCGTATCGGTATACATGACTTTACATTTATCTCGATACAGAGGTACCATATACTCGTGATGATATCCATACAAGCACGTTTTGGATATGTCGAGTATGCACATGCTCACATATATCGGCTTGTTGAATTTCACCTCGAGATTGCACAATTCCACGGCGACGAGGTTTTCCGAAAAAACCTTCGACTGTGGAAGTTTGGCTTCGCAATCATTGCCTCTGCACCATATCTGCCCTCCCATTTTGTTAAAAGCTTTACATCTACATGGTTGCGCACATTCTCCATCGTTTTTCCAAAGACCGCATTATTCATTAACTTGAATAAAATCTTTTCGAAATCGTTTTTGGCAAGCATTCGAAACTGGGTATTCAACTCAATATACGAACGCAGCCATGGGGATTGTGTAAACTGTAGGATTTGATGGATTTTCACGAGGCAAAGTCCATGGCGTAAGTACTGTTGCAAATTACGGTAGTGTATGATGTAGCGCTTTTTATCGGAGACGGTTGCTAGTAGCTTTTCCCCCTGCTTACCCGGCGGTTTTTCGTGTATTGGACAAAACGGCAGGTCTTTGTGCGCATCATGTAGAGATTGGGGATATTCCAAGTCGACTTCAAGGATGTGCCCTATAGGTGAGTCTAGCGCGATGCATGATGGATCAAAATTGGACACGTCGTTGACCCATGGAAAATCTGCATATGGCAAGGGTTGACACATTGCCCATCCATACAAATTGTTGACATCAAAATACATCAAGTATGATGATGCTTTCGATGGATCAAACGACTCCATGTATTTGTTATTAGCGTGTGCATATCGGTTCGAGCATTGACTCAGACCACCGCGTATACCCCGCTCAACGAATACAACCATGTGGATGTCAGTTAGTAATTCAAACTTGACATTCGAGTGTTTTAACATTGCATCCCAGGTATACCCCGGCAATGTAATACGCAGGATCTAGTCCGTAGCTCTCAACGCATGTATTTCGAAAGTTTTCGAAAATATCGGCTGATAACAAGACATCTGTCTTCAAGCACAAATCGCTATAGTCGCCCAGCGTTCGAATGGAGAACCACTCCCAAACTTTCTCAGCATGTGCGTACTCTCTCTCACATACTGTAGCATCTGTCAGGAAACTGTAAAATGCGTCACGTGGTGGTAGGCAAGTGTCGTCTGGCTTGGTCACGTCATCAATATATTCATAAGGGAAGACCCCTTTTCGCGTCAGCAAATTGAAATCGTCTGTCGAGAGAGTTGGGAATTGTGTGCGTAAAATTTTAAGTATGTCCTCGGTCAAAAATGAGCCTAATTTGTCGAGACTCGTGTTGAAGAATTTGTATGAGTCGATAAAGCGAAATTGGATCTTGTGTTTTGAATCGTCTGTAATTTCAACATGCTTCGTGAAGGAGATGTATTTCTCCTTTGTGATTGGAAGCACATCACTTCTTCCTTCGAACGCCTTAGCTACTTCCTTGATTATAAAATGCGCATCATAACCGGATAAATTGTGGAAAACTACTGGAATGAGAAATGACTGTTTGTAATTTAAGTTGCAGTTGGAATGGGCATGGCCTCTATAGCGCCCAGTCAGATGGCAATGATCTCGAAGGCGTACATCTTCTTGCGCAAATGGTTTCTCACATATGTGACATTGAGTCGCTGCTCGAAAACTAGCCCACTCACTCGGTATTAAATACACCATTGGTACATTATCACAGAAATTTTTTTTTATCCGCAGTGCTAGGTTTTTTAGTTCTTTGACAAACCACGATACGCAATCAGCACTGCGGCGTCAGTGAAACGAAGATAATGAATCGTCATATGAACAACAAACGTAATATTCAATACTAAATACTTCACGGTGTTGATATATATCTTTTGATAGGTTCTCTCCATCGGTCTTCGCCAACACACACTCCAAATCAGAATACACAATGAAGGGATGTCGCTCTTTCCGGCTAAAGTTGCTGAACTGGAGCCACTTATTGGTGTCGTTTGGTAGCGGGATCGCGCAGTCATTTATTGCTCCACAATTGACCTCATGCGATCGCAATTTTTCCTCTGATTCGAAGTATTACAAACACCTTCAAAAAAAAGATTGTTTTGTTTAATTCGTCTAGCATAGATAATTACCTATATATATTATGGTAACTACATACCGATCGCATATGTATTTTTTATGCTCCTTTTTTGTCAGTTGCGCCGTCACGAGTCTCGACAGGTCCTCGATCCATACGAAGTGCCCCACATTGCTTTCCTCGGTATCTTGCATGTGCAGCAAATTGATGTGCTTTTCCTTCTTGGGTTGAGTTATGCTTATTGGAACGATGTCCTTTTTGGTGGTGGTGGTATATACGTTGATCGATACATTGTTTTGAAGTTCAAACTTATTTATTTGATGTATGGTGACCGAGAATTCAATATCCTTCAGATTCAGTACTGTCAAATAATGATGGTAAGAAGATGTACGGTGGCTGTTTCGTTCAGCTGGGTATAGAGCAGCGACAACTGCCCATGCAAAACATGTGTTATTGTCGGAGTTGACGTTAACCACAATCTTCTTTAACATTATTTCCCGCGGCAATGATATGGAG
>OY723392.1:5660640-5709617 GCA_963210295.1 Ophion ellenae
GAAAAAAAATCGTACGAAACTTTCTAAGAAAGAAAACTTTAGCTATTACTCTATCTTTTAAGGTTCTTTGAAAAAAAATGTCCTGGAGACGTGCTGCTCATTTTAAACAGGCGAAAAAAGCCAAAAAACGGCCATTTTCAAAATGGCGCCCCGGGTCTAAAAAAAACGACAATTTTTGTTCCAAAACGCAAAGTGAAGCTTCATTTGTCCCTTTCAAAATGCCGCCTTGGAAATCCGGATATGTTTTTTTTTCACAGAGATATCAAATTTTGAGTGCGGCGCGAAATTTTTCTAGGTGTATCCATACTTTTGGCCGGCAGTGTACATTTCAGAGAGGTAAAAAGAGAAGGTGATAACCACCAGACCCGGTGCGTTGGTCTGGTGGTTAGCGTGCTGGCCAGCGGATCGGGAGGTCGCGGGTTCGAATCCCAGTCGCGTACTTTCGTCGTGAAATGTATTTCTTCGACATTTTCTCGGCAAAAGGCGACTAGTTCCATGACTGTGAGGCGAAATTGGGACCGGCTGTAGAGGTTTTCCGCATCTTCTCTATGCCCATGACAGTTATGCATGGTGAATACGATACAGAAGAGGAAGTCGGCTGCAGCCGCAAGGTAGGGAAAATGATGGAGGAAAAGCCCAAGTGTAGAGTGGTGGACATAGAACAGTGGAGCCTTGTAAAATGCTGAAACAGCTGTACAAGTAAAACTTAGAAAAAAGGAGATACGTACAGTAGTGTGCAAAAGTTTCGGGCCACCCTATTTTTCGTGGATTTTGCATAGAAATACGATGGTACGGGAAATACAAACGAGTGATGACACTTATAATTGGCGTCGAGATGCTTGATATTTTAAAAAAATGTGGTATAAACAGTAATATCACTCATTAACAATTAATTATCCAACAGTTTTCATTTACCGTTAGGGTAGGGCTTTGCACTTCCAAAAAATCAATTTTTTTGGTTTTTTCTCATAGTTAAACATTTCAAGATTATAGTCCCAAAATTTCATGTCAATCAGAGCAAAACTCTCGAAGTTATTGACTATTTAGTCCCGCTTCTCTAACACTGTAGCTCCGACAGCTGTGGGCGGTCGAAAGGCAGCGCGCAGCTGACGAGCGGGTATGCAGTTTATTCACTTGGCGATCGTCCCTCCCATTATTGTGTTTCGAAAAAGTTTTATTGAGTAAAGAGAGGTACAAAAAAGCCGTATACATATAGGATGAGGTACTAACTGTTGCCACCATGAATATCTCTGTAATTATCGACGTCACAAAAAAATGGTTGAAACAAAAGTTGTACCGTACGAAAGGGGTCATCAAATGCGACCATTTTTTTCATCTCAGTGGAGGCGCTGTCACACAGTAAAGGTCACCTCTACTTTTTTAAATGGGACGGTACATTTATTTTCCAACTATCTTGTAGAGCATCGAAAACTGCATAAAAACATTTGGGGTCAAAGTCGTTCAAGGTCGTTTAAGATGAAAAAGTGACATGAACTTTACTTTTATGTGAAATTACCTTTATTCACAGTAGATGTTGAAAGTGATTGCCATTGGAATCAATGGAGTATTGCAATCTCCTCATCACGGATTGTGTAGAATTTCTGATCACTTCGGCACTTATAGAATCACAGGCTCGAAGAATTCTCTCACGCATATCATCCGGCGTAGTTGGAAGTTCTTTATAAACAAGATCTTACAAGTATCCCCACAAGAAAAAGTCCAGAGGCGTCAAGTCTGACGAGCGAGTCGGCCACGATACAGCTCCTCCGCGTCCAATCAAACGATTTGGAAATCTCTTCTGCAATTCATTTCTAGCTATCAGCGAAAAATGTGCCGTGCATCCATCGTGTTGATACCATATTCCGTTTCTTGTTTCTAAAGGTATTTCTTCCAATAACGGACCTAATGTTTCTTGAAGGAATGTGGTGTACTTCCTACCATTAAGATTCTCTTCGATGAAATAAGGACCTATGATGCTATCCCCAATAATCCCACACCATACATTAACCGACCACGGTCTTTGGTGTGCAACTTGCCGCAGCTAATGTGGATTTTCAGTTGACCACAAATGCATGTTATGCAACTTAATATTTCCATGATTCGTAAATGTTGCCTCATCGGCAAATAAAATCCGATTAATAAATAAGTCATCTCTCTGAATCTGGCGTTGAGCCCATTGGCAGAATTCAGTGCGATTCATGAAATCCGTACCAGTTAATTCCTGGTGGAGACCGATGTGGTAAGGATGATATTTAAGACCATGTAGAACACGTAGAATACTTCTTTGGCTTACGCCAGATTCCCTCGCAATTTGACGAGAACTCGCACAAGGGTCTCGATGAACGGCGGCAAGAACACCAATTTCCGTTTCTTCGTTAGTAACGTGCTTTTGTCGGTTACTTTTCCGACGAGTTGAGGATCCAGTTATCCTCAGTTTAGTGTACAAAATTTGAAATGTACGGCGTGTAGGATGAGAACGTTCAGGAAATCTTTCAGCGTAAAAGTCTCTAGTTCTCACTGCATTTTTCTGACATTCTCCGTAAATTACAAGCATATCAGTTTGCTCTTCAAAAGAATACATCATTTACATTCGCTTGATTCATTAATACTAGTCTCACCATTCTTACTATCGTTATCTTGGGTTTATTTGGGCGAATGTTCCGTGTACATTGTAAGTTTGGTGCCACTGTTTACATACAAGACAATGGCAAGCCTTCGGCGATAAGTGCCGAAGTGATAAGAAATTTGTGATGAGGAGATTGCAATACTGCATTGATTCCATCGGCAATCACTTTGAACATGTACTGTGAATAAAGGTAATTTCACATAAAAATAAAGTTCATGTCACTTTTTTATCTTAAATAACCTTGAACGACTTTGACCCCTCAATGTTTTTTTATGCAGTTTCCGATGCTCTACAAAATTGTTGAAAAAAATGTACCGTCCCATTTAAAAAAGTGGAGGTGACCTTTACTGTGCGACATGCGCCTCCACTGAGATAAAAAAAATGGTCGCATTTGATGACCCCTTTCGTACAATACAACTTTTGTTTCAAACATTTTTTTGTGACGTCGATAATTACAAAGATATTCAAGGTGGCAATAGTTAGTGCCTCACCCTGTATATTATATGGGTATAATATTTTCAAAAGAGAAACAAGCGTCAGTTAGTTGTTGAACGTTCGGTCGAGCGCTTATTCTCAGTGATTTTATAATTTCGTCAAGAAATTTTCTGATTAAAAATGCCGAGATTGTCTAAAGTTTCAAGAGATGACCGAACAGATACAAGAACGTATTTGTGCAGATTGAAAAAAAGGCCTAATCCATATGAACAATAAAGATGAAGCTAATACGAAGAGTGCATCATCGAAAAAGATAAATTTGAATACCAGTGCGAGCGTGCCGGAAGACGTTGAAAATCATTATAGAAACGTCGATTTTTTGCTTGTTTTCTCAACAATTGCAAGTTTGGTGAAATGTGCTCAGTGTGATGGTTCAGTTGCGTTCAAAAGTTGTAAAAAAGAAGGGCTTGATTTTCAAATCCAGGTAAAATGTGCCAATTGTGATCTACGCTATATACCGTCGAGTGAGAAAACTGCTCATCGCTACGAAATCAACACTCGATTGGTTTTCGTAATGCGTACATTACGTTTGGGTTTAGCAGGCTGCAATAAGTTTTGCGGTCTAATTGACATTGCAAGTAATTTTCTAGCCACGTCGTCTTATTTGGATATTATGAATTCGATTTGCTCCTACGTCGAAACAACGGCTGTAAAAATTCTCCGTTCCGCCGCAGACGAAGGAAAAGAGAAAACAAGGTCAAATTCGGAGTCTGATACTTTGACCGTTTCTGGCGACGGCACGTGGCAGAAGCAAGGCTTTACCTCCTTGTTTGGCGTCACTTCATTGATTGGTTATTGGACTGGAAAAGTAATTGATATTTTCGTAAGTAGTTTGTAATGTCAGTCTTGCAAATTGTGAGAAAAAATTCAATACAACTGAATTTGAAGAGTGGCACGAAGAACACGTTTATAATAATGACTGTCAAGCCAATCACACCGGACCATTAGGTAACATGGAAGTAGGCGCAGTAATCGAGATGTTCCGCCGCTCAGAGGAAAAGTATGGAGCAAAGATCAGCAACCATGTCGGAGACGGCGATTGCAAAACTTATGGCAATTTAGAGAAAGCGAAACCTTACGGTGAAAATTGCGCTATAAATTAAAAAAATGTGTAGGTCACGTGCAAAAGAGGATGAGAAAACGTCTACGTGATCTGGTAAAAAATACTGTTGAAGATAAAGTCGTGAAAACAGGAAAAAATGCAGGTAAATAACGGCGAAGTAAAGTACTCGGCGGCAAAGGAAAACTCACCGGAAAAGTCATCGATAATTTGAGTCGATACTACGGAGCAGCAATAAGATGTAATTGTGATTCGGTAGAGAAAATGAAAAATGTCATCTGGGCAACGTTCTACCACCAGCAGTCGACAGACGATAACCCTCAACACGATAAGTGCCTGAGCGGCGAGGACTCGTGGTGTCCTCATCAAAAAGCTCTTGCCACAACAGGAGTGGAAAATTTTTAACACAATTACGCTCCACTTCCAGAAGATGTCATACAAGCAATCAAACCGATTTTCGAAAATCTGAGCAAGAATGAACTTTTTGAATGGAGTCTTGGAGGTTTTACCCAAAATGCCAACGAAAGTCTGAACCAGCTAATTTGAAGCATTGCACCGAAAAAATTACCTGGCAGCAAACATATCGTTGAATTTGCATCCTACGTCGCCGCATGCACTTTCAATGAAGGTGCTGGTACTTTTCTCACCTTTCTGTCGGATATGAACATGAAGCTGCTGCAGGGAGTCTACTCTATGGAGCTGGAATCGATGATTCAGGGTAAGATGAGAAAAAAATCACTTCTTAGCTTCTAAAACTTCAACCGCATTTTTCTTGAAACCACTTTTTCAGTCCGTGTTCACTGCCATTTGAAATCTAGATGACCGATATATTTCAAACTTGGTACACACTTTCTACGTAAAAAATACCTCCCCCCAACGGTTAGTTTGAGAGTTTTGTTTACATTGAGGGGGGTTTTCCACCCTCAAAATGGCGGAATTTTTGGTGAAATATGGCACTTTTTACTCTACATGACCACCAAAAATTTTGAAATAAAAAAAAATGATCAAAGATCTTTGCGAGGGGATTTGATGATATTTTGACGAAATTGTGATGGTTCTTGATTTCAGAGAATTTCTAGCTGAGATAGAGTGAAAACCGCAAATAGTGTTTTTCCAAAGGCGTTCTTGGAAAAGCTTTGTCACCAGCTTGTTTGTGGATATTTTCGCGTACACATTTTACGGAATGTTTGTCAAATGACACTTAACAATGTACAAAAGGTTTCAATAAATTTACTCTATCCATATAAATAGACGAAAAAAGTTCGCAGAAAAGTGTTTTTTTTTTCACGCTGAAACCCCTACCCTTCTCTTAATGACTGTGCAAAAGTATTGGGCATTATAACTACTGCGTATGAAAACAAAAAACAAAACATTATAAAAATAATAAAACATGGTTTAGTTTTCTCTCTAGAATCAATACTTCGTTGCCATCAGTACAGCCAGATCGCGCGTAAAAGTTACCCCCTCTCTAGTTTCTTACGCGCCCATCACACAAGCATAGTAGCGCGTGTCCGTGAGCGAGCGACGCTCGGACATCTTCGGAAAGAGCCGAGCACGGTCGAAGTTGCCCGACCGCGCCTTCGGCAGCTACAGCAATACATGGAGGCTGAGCACGTTCATGTGCGGCAAAGCCGAAACGAAGGCTTCGAGGGAAAAAGCAATCTGAGCACAACTCGCGCGTGACGTCACCCGCGCGAAGCTTTTAGATGATTTCAATGCTTATTTAGCTCTTGATTCTCTGCGGTATTAATGTATAGAAAACAATGTATAGCGCACTCTGATCGCTTATTTTTTTAGTTTATACGTTAATTTAAATATAATGATACATCTAAATTACAGCTTATTCATTTTATATAAAATTGGTTACGCTTTACTCACACCCGTTCTTATGCCAAATAAATTATAATTCATAATAGTAAGCGGAAATATGCTTATATTCGGATTATTATATTAATTCTCATACTTTCATCAAGCGATAAAGCATTATCCCCAAAAACAAGCCAATCATCCATCCGGCCGCGAATCGTAAGTACCAGAAAGTGCACATATTCTACAAGCGATGAGATGGTCCCGTTGGTAGCGTTCTTGGCTCCGGTCCGCAGGGGCCCCTTGTGAAAATTTTTCTCCAAATTTTTAATAATTTCTCATATTTTAATCATATTCAAGATTTTCGGATTTTTTTCCCGGAAATTTCTCTTTTTCCTATGACCTGAGTGAACGGCTGCGGAGATATTCAGAGAAAAGTTAAAGATGAAAAGAAATGAGATTTTCGTAAAAAAGACTTAATATTATTATTATTTTTTTCCGGAAATTTCCCTTTTACATATTACCTGAGTGAACGGCTGCGGAGATATTCGGAGAAAAGTTAAGGTTTTCCTTTCGCGGAGAGCCGTTTATTGTGGGGGAATAAGCACGGCCCTCTGAATTGTCGGTAAATTACAATTGCACTTAATAAAAAAAATAAGTTACAATGGATTATTATACTTCTTCTGCTAGTCACACTTTTCAAAGCTTTAAGATCAATATTTTCTTTGAATGTTCGGTGACCTTCTGTGTTTATTGTAGTTCCGGAATCTTTAGACTGTTTTATACCTGTGAGCAGTTTATATCAGGCATCTAGAGCGATTTAGTCTATAAATTATTAGATAGCAATGTGGCCAGCGTGACATGTCCATAAAGCGCCGTATAAATAAAACGATTTTTAGGGCCGTAATTTTTCGTTTAAGGTTCGGTAACTTGGCTTGAAATTTTACCAGTATACGGGAATGTATTTTTACTTCATTATAGACGAAAATCAGTTAAGTGTAAAATATTTGGATTCGTGAAAGAAATACCTTAAAGATGAAAAGAAATTAGATTTTCGTGAAAAAAAACTTATTATTATTATTTTTTTTCCGGAAATTTCCCTTTTTCCTATTACCTGAGTGAACGCCTGCGAAGATATTCGGAGAAAATTTAAAGATGAAAAAAAAATGAAATTTTGTAAAAAAAACTTATTACATTTTTTTATCCCTCATAATTCTGGGAAATAATGAATTTTCGAAATGTTTGCAAACATTAATTTCCTTAAGGGGTAACACCACTGTAACGGCCTGCCACGAAGCGTTTTAGACAAATAATACGTGGGGTAACTATTCAGCATATTGAAGAATATTGCAAGAAAATTTTATGGTAAAATATTACAAAATGGCGACACTGCAGTAAATGCTTCTGAGGCATGGTGAACGTAAGGTGCTCTGCGGCACGTAGTGCCAATTTTGATCTGGAAAAAATAATTTTTAAAAATTAAATCTAGATGAGTGTAGCTAGTGAACCACGTAGTGAATTTTAGAAATATTGATTTTTGAGTAATTGCCGAGTATTTGACTAAAAAGGTTGATTTAGACTTAATAAAACAATTTTTTTTTTAGATTAAAATTGGCGCAGGTATACTGCGTGCCGCGGAGGTTCGACATGCTTCGGAAGAATTGCTGCAGTGTCGCCATTTAGTAATATTTTCGGATAACAATTTCTAGCAATATACTTAAATATATGCTCAATGAATACCGCAACTATAATTTGTTTATCACATTTTCTTGCGCAAAAAAATATCAAAAAATACGCTTCCTGTAAGGCTGTTACAGTGGTGTTACCCCTTAAAGTCTTCATATAATTTCCGAGATTTTCCCGTGATCGTAATTAAAATGATGAAATATTCGGAAATTTTTTTTAAAAATCGGAGAAACTCGGATGTTTGCGTAAAAATAATTGTCCGCAAAACTCCTAATTTTTCATATTTGTTCCAATTCATAGAAATATTCGGAAAAAATCAGAAAAATTTTCCGGAAAAAATTGGAGTTTTTTGAAAAAAATGTGCACTAGGGGCGCGAGATCATTCCCCGCGCTCAGTACTTTTTTGTTTGTTATTTATTATTACTATTAATTCTTATTTGATTAGTTATTTTTATTAGTTATCATTATTATTTTAATTAGTTATCTTTTAGTGTCGAAAAATTTATCGCGCACTCTGACCGCTTATTTTATTAGTTTGTACGTTAATTTAAATATAATAATACATCTAAATTACGACTTATTTATCTTCTAAAAATTGTTTGCGCTTTACTCACACCCGTTCCTATGCCAAATAAATTGCAATTCATGAGCGGAAATATATTTATATTCGCATTATTATATTCATTCTCATTCAATAAAGCGCAAACAATTTTTTAGAAGATGAATAAGTTGTAATTTAGATTTATTATTATATTTAAATTAACGTACAAACTAATCAAATAAGCGGTCAGAGTGCGCGATACATTTTTCGACACTAAAAGATAACTAATTAAAATAATAATGATAACTAATCACATAAGAATTGATAGTAATAATACTTTTAAAAAAAGCACTGAGCGTGGAGAACGATCCCGCGCCTCTGCGGCCCGAAGCCAGGAACGCTACCAACGGGACCATCTCATCGCTTGTAGAATATGTGCACTTTCTGGTACTTCCGATTCGCGGCCGGATACATTATAATAATACTTTATCGCTTGATGTAAGTATATGAGAATGAGTATGATAATACGAATATAAATATATTTCCGCTTACTTTTATGAATTACAATTTATTTGGCATAGGAACGGATGTAAGTAAAGCGCAAACAATTTTTTAGAAGATAAATAAGTTGTAATTTAGATTTATTATTATATTTTAATTAACGTACAAACTAATAAAATAAGCGGTCAGAGTGCGCGATACATTTTTCGACACGAAAAGATAACTAATAAAAATAATAATGATTACTAATAAAAATAACTATTCAAATTTTGCTATGAATTGGAACACATATGAAGAATTCGGAGTATTGCGGACAATTATTTTTACGTAAACATCCGAGTTTCTCCGAATTTCTCCGATTTTTTTCGAATATTTCATCATTTTAATTACGATCACGGGAAAATCTCGGAAATTATATGAAGACTTTGAGGGGTAACACCACTGTAACGGCCTTCCAGAAAGCGTATTTTTTTATTTTTTTTTGGCGTAAGAAAATGTTATAAACAAATAATACTTGAGGTATTTATTAAGCGTATATTTAAGTATATTGGTATAAATTTTTATCCGAAAATATTACAAAATGGCGACACTGCAGCAATTCTTCCGAAGCATGTTGTCACGTCCTTGCGTAACTGCATCCCCGCGAAATAGTTTGCGCCACGTGCCAGAAAAATTCTGCTAAAGATGGAAAGAGTGATCTCGATATATATTCCTAAGCCAAACCAGACTGAACGCTCCATATTTCCCCTGACACAAAAAATTATTGAAACAGAGAGTTTAAGATTCGAAGACTGGCCAACACATTGCGACCATGCACGAAGAGTGTACCGCATAACCCAGCCGAAGATCTTGGTCGTAAAAATTTGAAACTATGCGACTTCACGGCACAAGACTCGGACGAACTCACCGGCCTAATCCTAATGCGCCCTTACTCAATAGTACACCGACAGTTCGTTCTCGCTTCCTTCTTGCGGCCAATCACACGAATCAGGCCATGTTTTATGTCGGGACCACCAATCAAAAAACCTACGTCACTCAAGTTTCACTCTCCCAAAGATTTCTTCCTCCAAAAATTTATCGCACCCTGATTTCTGGTACTCCGAAAGAGTTCTCCTCGCATCAGTCTCCGATTAGAATCCAACGAGCTCAGACCTAGAGTTCTCTTACCGATATCCATCGCGTCAAACCTTTGTTCTCTTTTTGTCACGCGAACGTTGTCATACGATTCGAACTTAGAACATTTTGTACTTCGGAACTTCTGCAACAGTTACGCGATAATAATTAGAACCTTGGCGCTGTATTCGTTACGCGATAACGATAAGAACCTTGGCGTTTTATCCCGCGCATTACTTTATTGTACATTCCATTTTCGATCCGTGAAACTCACAAATATTAGAATCCGTGTCGTCGAACATCTGTATCCGTCTTTCACTCACACACATACCATCTGCGAGTGCTTCTGGCCCTCCGGTGCAGAGCTCTTAGTTTTACGACTGCTACCTGACACCCAAGCGACTGGGTCATCACCGAGGCGCACCAATGTAAGCGAACATACTCTTATACTTTGTTTCCAATTAGTATCCCAAAGAAATAATAGAATTAACCCATACGGTTAATTCTAATAAATTACGAGTCATCGAACACAAGTGTTACAACCATTATTTCAACAATTGGATAATCCACGGAATCCCTTAAAATTCCCCCTTCCACCAGCACGTGCCTTTTTTAACCCTCATCCCGCGCTATTGCGCTAGGCGTAGGCAAGAAAGAGGGATACCACACATATATATGCCCACGTCCCCTCAGGACGTGACATATTAATTTTTCGGGGCTCGTCCGGGATATTTTAAAAGGGAATGTGCCTTTACGAATCAACCTCAACTTGCGAAACACTATATTTAAATTTAACTGAGGACTTGTCGTATACGGAACCAAACGAATCAATTGACCCCGGTAGTTCAGGTTATGCTTTGAGAGGGTCGAACGTTCCACTACTTCCTGGTCTTGGACCTCCCAGTAGATCTTCAAAACAACCAGATTTACCCCCAAAAGGCGGAGCCATGAACCCAGAAACCCCAACGTTGAGTACAAACGACTTGATGTTGATAAAAGACGTTGTTAAGATAATCCCAGAATTTGATGGTAAAAATATTCCGTTTTCGGAATTTGCCGCCGGGTGTGACGACGCAAAGGAAGTGGTTTCCCCTGCGGCCGAAAAATTCCTGGTGAAAATGATTCGGAATAGATTGAGAAACCCCGCTTGGGATATGATTCACGCGACAAAATTTGAGAATGTTCAGGACGTATTAGGATATCTTAAAAAACTCTATGCACCCAACAAAACCGAAATGCAACTAGTCGGAGAACTCAGTACCATTTGTCAAAAGAAGAACGAAAACGTGACCGAATTTTCTATGCGAATTAAAAGGGAAGGAAATGAAATACTTGATACACAAAAACCATCAGATGAAAGATTAGAAAACGAGTATTTCAAGAGAAGGATGGACGATTATTTCCTCTCGTGTTTCAAGCGCAGATTAAGGGAGGAAATCGAGCAGCGTCTTCCCCATTGCGATATCATCTCTGTTGATATCGATCACGCAGTCGAAATTGAACGCGATCTTGAAGCACGACGGGAATTACAATCAGTCTCGAACAAATTAGAAAACTTCCCTCCCCTCAAATCAGCTAAAATCTGTAATATCTGCAAAAAGGATAACTATACGTCGGAAAATTGCCGTTTCTCAATGCTCACTTGCCAACTATGTAAAAACCAGGGCCATAGCGCCGACGAATGCAAAAAGAAACAGGACGAATGGGAGGTATTGACCTGCCAAATGTGCAAAGGTGCCGGGCACAGCGTGGACAAATGCCATTTAGGACAACGGACCCCTACATTATCCTGTCAATTGTGTAAGACCTCAGGTCACATGGCCCCTGACTGCTCTACTCGTTATAGATCTCTCAACCCTTCAGAAGACCGTCCGCGTTTTGAAAGCGTTCCCGAGTGCCAGTATTGCCACAATCGTGGGCATGCCGCGGACAATTGCTTCAAATTAAAAAATAACAACACCTCGAGCCTCGAATGTCAATTTTGTCACAACCACGGACATACTGCAGACAATTGTTTCAAGTTAAAAAACAGTAGCTCTCCAAGCATCGAATGCCAGTTCTGCCGCAATCGCGGCCACACGGCAGATAATTGCCCCAAGCTAAAAACAAACAGCGCTCCAGGCATTGAGTGCCAGTTTTGTCATAATCGCGGACACACCGCTGACAATTGTTTCAAACTAAAGAACAGCAAAGCTTCAAGGCCTGACCAACTTATATGCCGCTGTTGCAAACGAGAAGGGCACACCATAGTAAACTGTCGTACTCTCGAATATAACAATAAGTTGCGAAGCCAGCCGGGAAACGGGCTGAGCACCACTCGGACGGACGCGCCGAGTGGCCCGTCCCCGACAGAGCGTCCGGTCCACGCGATAGCTCTAACTCAGCCGAATGGCGGTATCCAACTTATACAATAGAATCAGAAAAATTCGGCAGCCTACCCTCGGTGTGTATCGGAGCACTACCGGAAAAAGGGAACATTTCAATGCTATTACATAGTGGTGCTGTTCCAAATTTAATTAAAAAGGAATATACAAAAACTTTGCCGGGAATCGATGAAAACGATATCATAAGATTAAACGGAATATCTGAACTACCAGTCTTTGCGTTAGGTAGTGTGTGGTTCGGCGTGTTAGGTTTTGCAACGCTTTTTCACATCATACCAGACGATGTGCCACTTCCTTACCCAGGTTTGCTGGGATCCAGATACTTTTTGGAAACGAAATCCAAGATTAATTACGAGATAGAATGTTTCGAGTGTGGAAATAATCTATGGCCTTTCGAAAAAACAGATGAACGACAGGTGCGTTCCCCGCACGCTCGGAAACTTCCTTCTATGTGAAGGTGGTGGATAGCACGACGAAAAAGGGATATATTGCCCCTTTCAAAATCCGTGAAGGTGTCTATGCCGGCGACTGCCTGGTGACAACCGTCAACAGGAAGGCTCATTTAAAGGTTTATAATACCATTAATGACGCCGTAAAATTAATCGTGCCGGTCGTAAGACTGCAGGCTTTCGATACGGTCGAAACCTTGTCAGCAGACGAGATCAAATTATATTCTTCGAAAATTTTAAGTCCTTTCAATTCTTCTATTCCCAGCGTAGATTGCATGACGACTACGTTGTTTCGGGGTCCTTCCGTGGCCCATAAAAAAACCCTCGACTAACCATGTCGAGATAAAACCGTGCCATCGCTATAACGAAAGCGATTACCAAGGAAAAACAAAACAAACCTCCAGTAGTGAGCAAAAATCTAAACCAAAAACATATAAAAAACGAAACAAGAGGTCAGGTAAAAAAAAAATTGTCGAATCAAACAACGGTAAAAACGGAACTTCAATTTCCACCTATCAGACAACATCGGATAAAATCGGAAATAACTCGGAGCGTTCCCAAGTAATAAAATCTCTCCTACGATTAGAGCACCTCGCGCAAGACGAATTAGAACACGTCGAAAAAATAATCGAAAAATACTCAGACAGGTTCCACATAAAGGGTGAGCCTCTCGAAGCAATACATGTTCTTCGACACAAGATCCCCACGGTCGACGACCTACCGATCAACACGAAGCAGTATAAATTTTCCCAGGCGCTCAAAGGCGAAGTCCAGCGACAAGTGGACGAGCTATTAGGGACGAGGGTAATAAACCGTTCGGAGTCTCCAAACAACAGCCCTGTTTGAATAGTACCAAAAAAACCGGACTCCAGCGGAAACAAACGCTGGCGAATGGTAATTGATTTTCGCGCACTGAATGAAAAAACTATTGGCGACTCTTATCCATTGCCGAATATCACAGACATCCTCGATCAACTAGGAAACGCAAATTATTTCTCGGTATTTGATCTTGCTTCCGGGTTCCATCAAATCGAAATAAACCCCGAAGACAAACCAAAAACCGCGTTTTCGACCCCACACGATCATTATGAATTCGCGAGAATGCCTTTTGGGCTTAAAAATGCCCTGGCAACATTCCAGCGCTTAATGGACATTGTACTCAGCGGACTCCAAGGGGTATCGCTTTTCGTGTACTTAGATGATATCGTGATATACGCCAAAGATTTGGACGAACACGAGAAGAAAATTCGCGAATTAATGGAACGTCTGCGTAAAGCAAATCTCAAATTGCAACCGGACAAATGCGAATTCCTTAGGCCGGGGGTCAATTACCTCGGCCACATAATCGGAAAAGACGGCCTGAGACCAGATCCTAACAAGCTATTGACCGTAAAAGATTTTCCAGTACTCAAAAACGTCAAAAACATACGCCAATTCCTAGGCCTAACTGGTTACTACCGTCAATTTATCAAAGACTTTTCAAAGATCGCAAAACCCTTAACTTATCTTCTAGAAGACAAAATCGATTTTGAATGGATAGACGAGACCCAGAAAGCTTTCGATATCCACAAGGGCAAATTGTGTTAAGCCCCAATCCTTCAATATCCGGATTTTGAAAAACCGTTTATCATAAAGATGCTTCGGGCTACGCCTTAGGCGGAGTCCTCTCACAGGGAGAAATAGGCAAGGATAAACCCATTACCTACACATATTATGTACTACGTGGCGCAGCTCTTCGTTACGACACGTATGAAAAGGAAGCAATGGCGATTATTCACAGCGTGAAAGCTTTCCGTCCCCACATCTATGGTAAGAAGTTTACTCTCGTCACCGATCACAAACCTTTGGTTTGGTTTAAAACCGCCAAAGACGCAAAAACACGCGTCTTAAAATAGCGACTCAAGCTCTCCGAGTACGACTACGACGTCGTTTGTAAACCTGGAACGTGAAACGCAAATGCTGACGCTTTGTCGCGTAACCCAGTTGAAAAATCGGAAGAGATCAAAACCATTCCCCACTGCGATCGGAAACAAAACGAAATGTCGGCCGATGCATGGCGGAAGGCAGTACACGAAATACTCAAAATTTCTGACAGCGATGAAAATCCCACAAGATTTACCACTCAGGTGGAAATTCGCCCGCCGCCGCGGTCAAATGAAATAAACGTCGTCACTCGATCCCGAGCGAAGAACGACGAACCTTCGGTCCCAGATGGAGACGATCGACAAGTGGAAGACACACTTGTCGAGAAAACATCAACAAGGCTCAACGTGCGTGCGTCCGAAGTCACAGATGCACGCACTAGGCCACACAACCCTCCGCGTCGAACTCCTAGAGTCTTAAACTACGAGGAAAGTAGTAGCGAGGAAACGGAGGCCGAAGTAATAAGTCCCGCACGTGTTAGGCGACCCACTAAGGGCATCAACCCCAAACCAGCTGAGGTCCCTGACCAGCGCAAAGCACCTCCTGCTATTTATTCCGGAAACTCATCTATTCCTAATTCCGATGATCCAACAGATTCAGACTCCAGTTCGATTGACTCAAAACTTTCTGACGAAAATCCTCCAGTCGAAGAAACTAGAAGGTCAGAATTTAAAATCGCTAATTGTGTCACTACGAAAGAATAGTTCCAATTTCGAAACGACAATCTAGTCTATTTCATAGACTCGACAGGGAAACCTTGTGACCCTGGAGGACAAAAACTATTAGAATAAAATAAACTTCCCATCTGGAAGGAATTGTCTTTAGGCCGAGCTTACAGCAAAAAGGTTGGAAAGAAATATCATATCGCTTTGGTCATCAAGGAAGAGCAGTCTGCATCGCTCGCTCTAATAATCGAAAGAATTAATCAGAGCATGGAAGAATTAAAATCGATTTGCGAAACACTCAACCTTCAGTCGATCAGCTTTTGCCATTGCCAACATGTTGAGCACCTCATGTGGGCAGATATGCTGAATATCGTAAAGGACGTATTCAAAGACACCCAGGTTAGGATATTGATCTGCCTCGGATCTTTGCGCTACGTGCCGTTCGAAAAGCGCGATTCCATCTTTTACGAAATGCATAACTCCCCAGTCGGGGGTCACAAAGGGATTTCCAAGACTTACAATAGAATCAAACAGGAATATATCTGGGAAGATTTAAAATCAGAGTTTTGAAGACGGGTGCAACAATGCTTCGAATGCCTGCTAAAGAAGCTGGTCAGAGTCAAGACAAAGCAGCCGATGATAATAACAGACACCCCAGGTACGGTTTCGAGAAAATTTCAATGGATATAGTAGGTCCAATGCAACGGACGTCCAATAAAAACGAATATATCCTCACAATTCAAGACCATCTGTCGAAATATTGCGTTGCAATTCCACTCCCGAATGCACTAGCGACGACAATCGCTAACGCATTAATAAAAACGTTCATATGCGTCTTCGGCGCACCAAAAGTACGCCTGACGGACCAAGGGAGTAACTTCCTCAGCGGTCTCATGCGGAGAGTAGCGAAAAGATTCCGAACTAAGCGATGTCGAACGACCGCATTTCATCCTCAATCGAATGGATCGCTTGAGAGATCTCACCACGCTCTAGCCGAATTCCTTAAGCAATACACGGATAAAGATAACGAATGGGACCAATGGCTCGAATTAGGTATGCTCTCTTACAATACAAGTGTCCACGAAAGCACCAAATATACACCCTTCGAGGTAGTTTTCGGTAAATTAGCAAGAATCCCATCAAGCGAACCGCTTAGGGAATCAGATCAGTTACCCACGTATCGTGGATATTTGATCGAATTGATCACCCGTATAAGTGGAATCAGAACCCTCGCGTACGAAAATCTAGTCTCCTCAAAACATCGCTCGAAAAGATATTATGACAAAAACGCGAATCCCACAAGTTTCGAAGTCGGAGATTTTGTTTTCCTCCAGAAGGGGCCCAAACCAGGGAAACTCGGAGATCATTACACGGGACCTCATAAGGTCCTGGAAAAAATGGACAAGGGTAACGTAAAGATCCAATACCAAGGCAAGCCACGAGTCGTGCATGAAAATAGATTACAATATTCGCACATCAACGTCGAAGTAAAGCCTAAAAGAAAACCCAAACCGACCGGAGTCGACGACTCCGAATTTTAAACTAACAAGTAACCGATTAATCATAATTATTCCCTTGTTTCCAGATGATCGTTATCTATTCAATATGGCTCATTTATTTAATCAACCCCGTGGTCAGCATGGTGGGATATGACTGTGGATCGAGCTCATCGAACATTACTACCTTATCATTGCTGGAAGTCCATGATTAATAAATAATCATAATAATTACCCTGTTTTTCAGATGGCCGTAAGCATCCTTTTCAGTAACATCTAACGATATCACGCTTACACTCTCAATGAGATCAAATTTTTAGCTGCAGTATCTTCAGTACAGAACATTCGAACTTGTGTATATCCACAACTCGCCGAACTAACTATTTCACAATTCGACAAAGATTTCTAGTCGCGAACCTAGATATAATCGCTTACGTCAATTCGAAATTCATATACGTAATCACTGTATTAGATTAGCAAATCATTATATTAAGATATGCCTACGCAACAGTGTGAAAAGAAGCGCCGAATGCTCCAAATAGTTTATT
The DNA here is from genome assembly GCA_963210295.1 of Ophion ellenae. Lineage (NCBI taxonomy): Eukaryota > Metazoa > Arthropoda > Insecta > Hymenoptera > Ichneumonidae > Ophion > Ophion ellenae. Next base: position 5,677,934 of record OY723392.1, read on the forward strand.
GTTAGCGATCTAAGCCTCAAACAAATTGTATGCAATTTAGTGAAGAAACCGAGTTAAATGGCGGTACTTGCTGGCGAAAGAGTACACGTTATTAAATGTATAAGGATAGAAGAAAATCTGATAAGGTTAAAAGAATTTTACGATCGATTGCCTGTCACTCGTGGGAACGAAATATATCTCCTTATTCCTCAAACGCATATATAACCGAAAAAAACTCAAACAACCTGCAATTCCTTACTCCTCCCCCTCTAACCTCTTCGGAGACACCTGGTACAAGCTCACCCCTGTTCCGGTCGAAGCCACGCCACCTGCAATCACGAAATCGACGACGGTATCTAGGCGGCGTTACACCAACCCAGGATCACCAGCATCATGTGGGATCCATTTCACAGAAGATATCGACAACGTACAAGAACGCATAATATTTCCCGTAGAGAAACCTGCTGTCGTAATCAGTATAGCACGGGGCATCAGTGATCAAAACACTGTCAATTAAGGGGAAAAGTTGTTAAATCTCGTGGATAACAACAATCTATAACACCAAGCGGACTCCATCTGGAATCGCACCAAAAACAAACAAAAAATTCAATTCGGTACAGCAAGCGCTGGTCTCACCCGAACCTCACTCGTCGTGCGAGCGATCAAGGTCCTCATAGATACGGTGATCCATGCAAACAGCCGACACCCTGTGTACGGCTGGTCGATCTACCTCATCCGTACAGTACAAGAATCGGTTACGTATCTCCTGATGCACCTGGCTAAACGATCCAAAAAGGAAACGTCAACGGATGCAGTGACTGGTCAAGAACTTCATCAACTCGTGTCGGCCCCTCCAGCTGAACCAGAGGGCCCGAACCAACGCTGCAACACATGATCGGTACCCCGAAATCTCCGATCATCCAGAAAGCAACCAATCCTCGAAACCGCGTTCCTTCCCTTAAGTTCGCGCGAGGAGACTTACCACAATTCTGATCATGCTAATGATTTCTTTTTTTTTGTCATCATTCTTTCAGCCTTGTCCAGTAAGAGATAAGGTAAAATAAGTAAATAAGCACCTATGCATAAGGAAAAAGAAAGCGGAGAAAAAGCATACATATGCATCTCAGAGTATATATCATTATATTTTAAAAAAACACGAAAGTCTATAGGAAAACAAACACACACACACACTTTCTTGTAAGATGATAATCAAATTCATACGTATTGCGTAAGAGTAGGAAAACCATAAGTTATGCCACCATATTACACGCCAATATTCGAATAAGTTTAAGTCGCATTGTAAGTCGACCAATAGCGATGCCAATTCCTGCTGCCGTGCCAGTATTTTTTTTCGATCGTAACCCCCGATAAATCTGATCGAGCGAGACGCTCGATCCAAAAGGGGGAAGGTGTCACGTCCTTGCGTAACTGCATCCCCGCGAAATAGTTTGCGCCACGTGCCAGAAAAATTCTGCTAAAGATGAAAAGAGTGATCTCGATACATATTCCTAAGCCAAACCAGACTGAACACTCCATATTTCCCCTTACACAAAAAATTATTGAAACAGAGAGTTCAAGATTCCAAGACTGGCCAACACATTGCGACCATGCACGAAGAGTGTATTGCATAACCCAACCGAAGATCTTGGTCGTAAAAATTTGAAACTACGCGACTTCACGGCACAAAACTCGGACGAACTAACCGGCCTAATCCTATGCATGCACAAAAAAATATATTCTTCCAAAACAAGGGGCTCTGACTCTTGCAGTAATAAAATTATATGACATAAGCCACGCGCTTTCCCAGGCTGGCCAACTAGCTCCTTCTCTCTTGCGTGACGCATTCCGTCATGAACAAGACCCTAGTTGTCTCCACTCGGTTTCCCCATATACTCGATAAGAGAAGCTGCGCTGTGCTCTCGGAAATGCAGCGCTGATCTCGATTATATGCGCCCTTACCCAATAATACACCGACAACTCGTTCTCGCTTTCTTCTTCCGGCCAACCACACGAATCAGGCCATGTTTTATGTCCGGACCACCAATCAAAAAAACTACGTCACCCAAGTTTCACTCTCCCAAAGATTTCTTCCTCCAAAAATTTATCCCACCCTGATTTCTGGTACTCCGAAAGAGTTCTCCTCGCATCAGTCTCCGATTAAAATCCAACGAGCTCAGACCTAGAGTTCTCTTACCGATAACCATCGCGTCGAACCTTTGTTCTCTTTTTGTCACGCGAACGTTGTCATACGATTCAAACTTAGAACATTTTGTACTTCGGAACTTCTGCAACAGTTACGCGATAATAATAAGAACCTTGGCGTTGTATTCGTTACGCGATAACCATAAGAACCTTGGCGTTTTATTCCGCGCATTACTTTATTGTACATTCCATTCTCGATCCGTGAAACTCACAAATATTAGAATCTGTGTCGTCGAACATCTGTATCCGTCTCTCACTCCTACAAATACCATCTGCGAGTGCTTCTGGCCCTCCGGCGCAGAGCTCTTAGTTTTACGACCGCTACCTGACACCCAAGCAACTGGGTCATCACCGAGGCGCACCAATGGCGCACCAAAGGCGAACATACTCTTATATTTTGTTTCCGATTTGTATCCCAAAGAAACAATAGAATTAACCCATACGGTTAATTCTAATAAATTACGAGTCAATCAAACACAAGTGTCACAACCATTATTTCAATAATTGGATAATCCACGGAATCCCTTAAAATTCCCCCTTCCACCAGCACGTCCCCTTTTTAACCCTCATCCCGTGCTATTGCGCTAGGCGTAGGCAAGAAAGAGGGATACCACACATATATATGCCCACGTCTCCTCAGGACGTGACAATGTCGAATTTTGTTTTATTAAGTCTAGCTTAATAGAGTGCAGCTACTGAATCACGTAGGGGATTTTCGATAAGTTAATTTAAACAATATTTCATAACAAATAACTGTCCTAAAAAAAAATTGAACTTTTGTAGTCAAATACTCGGCAATTATTCAAAAATCAATATTTTTACAATCCTCTACGTGGTTCACTAGCTACACTTATCTAGATTTAATAGAAAAAAATATTTTGTCGAGATTAAAATTGGTATAAGTTCTACTGCGTGCCGCAGAGCACCTCAAGTTCAACATGCCTCGGAAGAATTTGCTGCAGTGTCGCCATTTGGTAATATTTTCCCATAAAATGGTTTGCAATACACTTCAATATATGCTTAATAATTACCCCAAGTATTATTTGTCTAAAACGCTTCGTGGCAGGCCGTTACGTGATGTTACCCCTTAAGGAAAATAATGTTTGCAAAAATTTCGGAAATTCATTATTTCTCAGAATTAAGGGATAAAAAAATGGAATAAGTTTTTTTTACGAAAATCTCATTTTTTTCATCATAACTTTTCTCCGAATATCTCCGCAGCCGTTCAATCAATAGGAAAAGGAAAAGTTCCGCAAAAGAAATAAAAACAAGTTTTTTTAACGAAAATCTCATTTTTTTTCCATCTTTAATTTTTCTTCGAATATCTCCGCAGTTGTTCACTCAGGTAATAGGTAAAAGGGAAATTTCCGGAAAAAAATAATAATAATAAGTTTTTTTTACGAAAATCTCATTTCTTTTCATCTTTAACGTTTCTCCGAATATCTCCGCAGCCGTTCCCTCAGGTCATAGGAAAAAGACAAATTTTCGGGAAAAAATGAGAAATCATTTCAGTAAAATGTGTTTTGGGAAATAGACCAGTACTTGAATCTGTTTTAAATCATTTTTTCTCCGAAAATCTCAAACATGGCTAAAATATGAGAAATTATGAAAAATTTGGAGAAAAATTTGCACAAGGGGCCCCTGCGGACCGAAGCCAGGTACGCTACCAACGGGACCATCTCATCTCTTGTAGAATATGTGCACTTTCTGGTACTTACGATTCGCGGTTGGATGGATGATTGACTTGTTTTTGGGGATAATGCTTTATCGCTTGATGAAAGTATGAGAATTAATATAATAATACGAATAGAAATATATTTCCGCTTACTTTTATAAATTATAATTTATTTGGCATAAGGACGGGGGCGAGTAAAGCGTAACCAATTTTATATAAGATGAATAAGTCGTAATTTAGATTTATCATTATATTTAAATTAACGTATAAACTGAAAAAATAAGCGATGAGGGTGCGCTATACATTTTTTTGTATACATTAATAACGCAGAGAATCAAGAGCTAAATAAGCATTGGAATCATCTAAAAGCTTCGCGCGTGACGTCACTCGACGGCACGTTGGAGTCGTGCTCAGATTGCTTTTTCCCTCGAAGCCCTCGTTTCGGCTTGGCCGCCCATGAGCGTGCTCAGCGTCCATGTATTGGTGTAGCTGCCGAAGACGCGGTCAGCAAACTTCGACCGTGCTCGGCTCTTTCCGAAGATGTCCGAGCGTCGCTCGCTCACGGACATGCGCTACTATGATTGTGTGATGGGCGCGTAAGAGACTAGAGAGGGGATAACTTTTACGCGCGACCTGGCTGCACTGGTTGCCATGCCCTTAGCAGCGATTACAGCAACACATCGTCGGGGTATATACGCAATTAATTGCAAGATGCAATATTGTGGCATCTTTTCCCACTCATATTGCAAACTATCCCATAATTCCGTCTTTTTTGAGTGATTCTTCATTCCAACGCGAACCTTGAGCTCTAGCCGCAAATGTTCAATTGGATTTAAATCCGGTGATAGCGAGAGCCAGTCGAGAAGGCGCACTTTTCGGCTTTCAAGGAAATTCTTCACAAGACGCGAAGCATATTTGGGATCATTGTCGTGTTGAAACATCCACCCATTCGGCATATGTTTCTTTGCAAATGGGAGCATATGGTCTTGCAATATATTGCGATACATTATAGCGTCCATATTGCCTTGGATTCCTATCAGCGGACCCATACTGTTATCAGAAAATGCTCCACAAACTTTAACATTTCCGCCACCGTGTTTTACAGTTGGAATTTGATATCGTACATCATATCTGGTATCTGCTGGACGGCTGACGTACTTGCGACCATCACTTCCGAACAATTGAAATTTGGATTCGTCGGAAAAAAGAACTTTCCGCCAATTCGATACTGTCTAATGTTTATATTTTTTGAGAAAATTCAATCTAGCTCTCTTATTCTTTGTGCTAATGAGTGGTTTCTTTACACCGGAGCTTCCAATCAATCCCACAGCCTTCAGACGTCGGGATACCGTACTCCGACTGATATCCGCAAGATTTTCACTGCGTGATTCTCGCGAAATTATTGCTGTATAGTTTTTCGCGGATCTATGACGCACTTTCTTTTAATGGTTTTGTCCACGCATTTTGACGTTTGGATAAAACACGTGGTCTACCGCTTCGACTTTTATCACACAACGAATTTGTTTATTTATATTTCGCAATATTACGGTTTACTGTGCTTTTCCCAATACATAGAGTATTACGAATATCACGAGAACTCTTTCCTTTCTGAAATAGTTTTAACGTAACTTCGCGGACCACAAGTTTTGTGTGTTTCGCAATTGCGGCAAAAATAGAAGCGATTTTTTCATGGTTCTTTATATTTCGAACTAGCGCGGAAGAAAACGTGAGCAAACCGTGTGTCTGTAGAAGGTGAGACAGCGGCCCGATATTTTTGCACACTGACCGAACGCGTTCGACGCTGTACGCAAACCATACACTCTCCAGATAGACAGTCATGATCATCACGCCGTGCATACAATTGATGAAGCAAATTTTACCGCGTATTGACTACATGTCATGATGCAAAGCCGTGAACTAATTTAGTATAGTGTATGTACAAAGCATTTTGATCTCAACATGTTGTTTACAAATGCATCGTACGTTTGGAGCACGTTGAACTCATATCGCTGTGCTCAAGTATCCACAATTAATATCTGCAAATTTTACGTATTTTATGTGGGGTTACAAAACGAGGGAGCTTATAATTTCGTGGACCAAGCTCAGACTGCATTCCACCTCCACATCAACATCTCCAAAAAAACAGCTTTGGAAAATGTTTGAAAAGAGAAAAGTGTGGAAAATGGATTTCACGAGTATCAACAAAGTCAGCCGGATAGCGGAATTCCTTCCAACGACGAAGCTGTCAGAACTCCTCGTCCACTCGGAGCATCCAGTCTCCGACATGAGGGCCTTGCAAACCAAGTTTGGGAAACGCTACATCGCTGACATCGCGAATGCGTTCACTGTATTCTTGCCAGCGCGACTTGTGAAGTCCTTCGACGAATATTTTGAAACGTATGCGGTAAGAGGCACGTGATCATCATCGCTTCATGACATACATGGGTGAAAAATACAACAGCGTCGAGTTCTACCGACTCTGAGCACACCATGGTGGAAAAAACAACATTCGTTGGAACCCCATGGTAAAACAGCTGTTCGCATAATCGAGAGTATGCTGCAACTGGCGCGCCGTAGTATAGTTTGACATCGCTCATGTTACAATGATCAAAGTGGCTCGCATTATGCTGTTTCTTATTTTTTCGTCCCGTCTGCAGCGCGAGCACGATATATCACGACTTCTCCAGCTGATTAGAGGTTTTCACATACCACACGTGCTTAGAGGTGGCAGGCAGCAATGGAAATTCAAACAATTCTCATGGTCGAAATCTCATAGAAATTGGTGCGTCTTTGGCGAGAAACTTTAAGGCCTTATATCAGCGATTTCGCTGGTTTTCGAAGGTACTTTTCTGGACGCAATGACGCATATATTGACAACATTTTTTTACAGATCATTTATGCACATGGTTAAGTATATGTAAAAAAAACAAAAATATTAACGGAGGCGGGGATAAACATAATAAAGCAATGTATTTTTTTCGCGCGCGTTGATGGTAAAAGTTCTCGTGATCGATGTGGGCGTCTGCAAAAAATGAACATATTTATAACTGCATAATGAATGTATCTTCAATGTCAACCAACGATATTATTTTAAAAAATTATTATATTAGGTGTGCAACTAAGTTCTCGCTGTTTTTTTTAATGAAAATGCCACCTTACTGTGAAAAAATGGTTACAAATGAATCATTCAAAATATTGCCCATCGCTAGCGACAACTTTGTCCCATCTTTCTGGCAGAGCTCGAATACCGTCACGGTAGGAGCGTTCGTCTTTTGAGGCTATCCATAAATCGAGCCATTTTGAGATGTCTTCATATGAGCGGAACTGCTGATTAGCTAGACCATGTGCCATCGAACGGAACAAGTAATAATCGGACGGCGCAATATCTGGGGAATGTGGCGGGTGGGGTAGGACTTCCCATTTGAGCGTTTCTAAGTAGGTTTTAACGGGTTTGGCAACGTGAGGCCGAGCATTGTCATGCTGCAAAATCACTTTTTCATGCCTCTGCTCGTATTGTGGCCGTTTTTCGCGCAGTGCTCGGCTCAATCGCATCAATTGAGTTCGATACCGTTCCTTAGGGATGGTTTCGTTCGGTTTCAATACCTCATAATAAATAACACCGCCCTGGTCCCACCAAATACATAGCAAAACCTTCACAGCGTGAATATTCGGCCGAGCCGACGACGTAGAAGCATGACCGGGCGGTCCCCGTGATTTTGTTCTGTTTGGGTTGCTGTAATGAATCCATTTTTCATCACCTGTAACGATGCGATGAAGAAAACCGTTCCTTTTTTGTCGCTGGAGCAGTTGTTCACAGGCGAAAAAACGACGCTCAACGTCTCTCGGCTTCAAATCATAAGAAACCCAAGTTCCTTGTTTTTGAATAATTCCCAACGCATGCAATTGCTTGGAAATGGCTTGGCGGGTAACTCCTAATGCTGAAGCAAGCTCTTTTTGCGTTTGGCACGGATCCTCATCGAGCAATGCCTCTAATTCAGCGTCTTCGAAGGTTTTTGGCCTTCCTTCACGTGAACGGTCGTCAATATCGAAATCACCGTCATTGAAGCGACGGAATCAATCACGGCACGTTGTTTCACTTAGAGCAGCACCTCCGTAAACTTTTTGGAGTTCTCAATGCGCTTCAGCCGCCGTTTTCTTCGAATGAAAGAAGAAAAGCAACACTTCCCGCAAATGACGATTGTTTGGCACAAAATCAGACATTTTCACACAACCAAAAGTATACGACGCAAAAACAAAATCACTAATATGTCAAAGCGGTTTATTTACCATATGTCTAAGCTTAGTTCATGATGTTTTGGTTATGTTACAATCGACCAGCACTTAGTAGTGGAGCCATCTTTTGAAAAACAGCGGGAACTTAGTTGCGCACCTAATAATAAAAATTCGAAACTCAAAATTGTTTCACTCAATTTTTTGTCGGTATTTTATTTTTAATATATTTTCGTGTCATTGAAATTATTGTTTCTGTGGTTCACACGATAGGTGATGATACTAAGAATATGTTGTAAACATTTCAGAGCGATCTGAACCTTCGTTCAAGAGTTAGAACTTTCACAAAGTTCAAAAACGTGAATCGTGGAAAAACGGCTTTGAAGTGGGCGGTCGGGCGCGCCGCCCGCTGTCTATTATAAATGCAACCTTACCTTATTAATAGCATTCTGCGCTATATGTGGGGCCTTCCTCGGCATCTAAAACGTCTCCAGCATGTTTTTTGCCGTTTCTGGCGGCAATCCTTGCTTCCTTTCTTGCTTTTTCAGATTGAATTCCAGTGGCAGTAAGGCGTAATTCGTCCAGATGTTTGCAAGTCTCGATCGCATTTGGCCCAATCGTAATACCAAGGTTTTTCATAATTCGGAGAAAGGCCACTGTTCCGTCGTTGAAAGTGCGAGCCGAAATATATGCGGCGATTTCAACAATCGTTCAACCACTCCATGAATTTTTCGGAGCAATTTTCGAAATCTTAGAATTCAAACACTCGTTATCATTGTGTGTAAAGCCTCCTAAACATATTTCCAGTAACTCGTCGTTACTAATTGCTTCATGCACTGGTTTGATCGCTTCTGCTACAGTTTTGTCGAGTGCAGGCTTATGGGTATATGAGTCGAGCGTGTTTGCGGCTTCGGCTTATCGCCACGTGCACTAACTTTCTTTGCCAGAAGGACAGTTGTCATGCTGCGGATTTTCATCGGTTGAGCACTTGTGATAAGATGTTGCCCAGATTCCTTTCTTCATGTCATCGATAGACGTGCAATTATTTCTCACAGCCAATCCATAAAACACTGTCAATTTGTGAATCAATTTTGCAGTCAATTTGCCTCTTCCTCCGAGACCTTTTGTTTGTTGCTTGACGTTGCGGAGTCTGCTGCCCATTCGTTTTTTAACATGACCAATGCATTCTCGTTCACGCATCATAATGTTCTCTCCATATGATGGGCTTCTCTTATGCTCTTGAATGTTTTGGCATCACTATATCCAACATAATACAAATATTTTGTATCGTATAAATCTTCAGATATGATGAACATTTTAACCATTCTATCTAGCTCCATCTTTCCAGAACTTCCTTCGTGGTTACTTGTGCATTTATCTTCATGTTCTGCGTACCATTTTTCATATTCTTCTGTTCCCTTTTTTCCACTCCACGGTTGGCAGGACTTAGAAAATGACGACTTAACGATAATGTCGACAAAATTCCGATAAGTGTCACAACACCCTACAGCGAAGAAAAAACTCTTTTTCTTCGAGTACCATCTCCGGAGACGGCGATTCCATTAGCCCCTTTGGTGTTTTCGTTTTCTGCCGTTATTTTTTTTTCTTCGTCAGCTGTCATTCACATAGACGAATCTGCAACTTCTTTGGCTGCATCTCATGTTTGTTTGGTAATTTTGTCGTAGGGCGGTTGACTGAAGCATTGTGGGATATTCATAATACAGTAAAACCTCGATAATCCAAATCTCGATCATCCGAACGATGACTTAGTTTATCCGAACGTTGGCGCACAAGATACATTGTTGCTCGCCGCTACCGCCGTGAGCAACAATGAGCAACCCAACGCAACTTCTCCTTCTCAAACGGTTGCGAAACTTAGCTGCTTAAAAACACGTTACAGCCGTTCGTCAATTAAAAATTGACGATTTTGTAAAAAAAATAAAAAAAAAACATTCGAATTTTTTCAGGTGTTTAAAGAAGACACACACACACGTATATATATATATATATATATATATATATATATATATATATATATATATATATATATATATATATATATATATATATATATATATATATATATATATATATATATATTGTAACGTTTCGGCTATATAGGTAAGCCACCGTCACACCGAATACGATAGCGTCAAACATTTCACTAGACACCTGCGTATTCTGGCCAGCGTTCGGCGCAACCAGCCATGCCGCCGGCCGGGCGGGTCTCCTGCGTTAAGAGATCGGGGCGAGCCCGTGACACCTCGCAAGGGGCTCCGCCCACCGCGAGGAGCGAGACCACCGCGGACTCGCGGAAAATCGCCGCCTTTATTCGTACATCTCGCGTTCGGCGCCTTGACCACTCCTATCAGATCGAGAGCGTGACCCAAATTCATCGCGACGCCTCTTCGCATGGCATGAGCGCCTAATATCCGAAGAGGAACAATCGGGTATATTTTATCCCTCGATTTGAGTATAGTCTGCGAACGTCCTCAAAATCACCAACGCTGTCAACCCCACCGACGGACTGTTCGTCGGCGGCGTGATTTCCCACCTAATTCTCCGGATCCTCGAGAGAAATGGAACTTCTCCTGACGGGCCTCAGGCTATTTAAGGGCGCGCACGAGTCGGAGCGGCACTCTGTCGCAAATTAATCATCATATTACGTGGAGTCACCGTCATCCGAGACCTCGGATCACAGGATGGAAGCCTTGCTGCCGTAGCCCTGGTCCCATCCTAGAACGACCTCAGCTTCGGGTTAGATACTCTATTTCCTTGGGAAGCCCCAGCATTGTGCTGGAAGTCCGACCGCGGAAATAGAGTCGCCGTGGTGATTGCCAGTCAGGGAATAGTAACGAACATCCGGTTGATGGTCATTCGGACAATCAATCGCCTACCTACGCTTTTCACACACACAAAACTCGGAGTGTGCAGTCCGTGAAGTGCCGATCGCGCTTCGCTGCACACGAGGAAATTCTACAACCAGCTTCACTAGTTCTTGGTCCTTCTCGTCTGGCACCGAGGAGGTCAGCCGTCCCTTCCGGACGGCCCCGCTATGCGCTCTCGGGGAGAATAATTCTACCTCGAGCTCGCGCATTATTTCAACGCTAGCTTACCTAGCGCGTGAGCGACACGGCGTGGCACCCGTGCGCTTTGTTGCATTTGGCAACTGTGCCAACCGATAGCATCGCCACTTTTATCAATATCTGTGAATTCACGGGCTATCGCATTCTGTTACAGAAGCGACCCCGGAATCCGGCGTAACGCGTACACGACGACGCTCGCGGCCTGTGCGAGCGCGAGCGAGAGAATCCCCTCCTGGGAACAACAAACCAACCCGATTCGGGTACCCTAGAGGCCCACCCAAAAAGGGTCAATTTTCCGACAATCGTCGAGACAATCGCAAGGCCATCCAGAGCCTCGAGATTGTGGAGACCGACGCTGAAGCGATCGCCGATCCACCCAATCCCTCCGAGCAGGGAAACGAGCAGACGTCACTCCCTCCTGCTTCGCAATGAGGGAGGTGACGCTCGGGCTGGGAAGGGACGTGAGAGGCGACCTCTTGGCAGAGGAACCTGATGATGAAGAGACGTCGAGAGAATGCCCTAAGATCGCGGTACTAATCGCGGGTATCCCGGTGTCTGCCCTGATAGACACGGGCAGCCAAGCCACGGCAATAGCCTTAGACCTCTTCAACAATCATCAGGCCCTTCAGGCATATCCCACGCTACCACTATCAAGAACCACCGTCACAGGAGCGACGCGGGGACGTGCCACTCCTGTCACCAAACAAATCTACGCGGAGATCGAAGTCCGCTCAATCAAGATTCCTCACACCATACTAATTGTCCCCAATCTTACAAGCCCGTGTATCTTAGGGATAGACTTCCTCGTAAGAACACGGTCAATCATAGATTTGGGACAATACAACATAACTCTTGACAGCAGGAAGGTTGATAGGGCCCATCAATCCATACCCCTGCAAGCCACCAATCTCGAAACGAACATCTCCGATCGAGGAGCAATCCTCGACTCCAAGGAAGTCACCGATCTAGAATTAGACCAAAAAGTCTCTGAAACCACCGGCCTTGTAAACCTCGAGAAGGAAGCCCTCAGGAACCTTCTCGAAAACCACAAACAGGTCTTTAATAAACGACCTGGTTTGCTCCGATCTTACCAACACGTGCTGAAAGTAAAGCAGCACGAACCTTTCAAGGCGATGAGCTACCCCGTACCCCTAGCCTACCGCTCGACGGTAGATAAGGAAATCCGGGTACTCACCCAACAAAAGATAATTCAGCGCTCGAAAAGTCCGTACAGCAGCCCACTCCTGATATCACGGAAAAAGGATGGCGGAGTCAGGCTGTGCCTGGACGCGAGGCGAATAAACCAGATATTAGAACCGGACCATGAACGCATGGAGACCGCGGAGGAATTGTTCCAGGAATGCCGAAGCGTGTCGTTCCTGTCCACTCTCGACATGCGTGCCAGTTTCTGGCAGGTCCCTCTACACCCGGAATCAAGGAAGTATACCGCCTTTTCTCATCGTGGGAAAGTATACGAGTTCCGCGTGATGCCCTTTGGTCTCTCCACCAGCACGGCTAGTCTGGTGAGAGGACTCGAAAAGGTCCTTCAGGGGCTTCACGACGTGATCAACTTCGTAGATGACATTCTATGCACCTCCGAGACTTTTGAGGAACATCTCTCAAGCCTCGAGGAGCTGTTCCAAAGATTCTTGGAACATGGCCTGACGCTCAGCCTAGAAAAATCTTACTTTTTTAAAAAGGAGACCAAGTTTCTGGGGCACATCCTGTCGCGAGACGGGATAAGACCTGATCCAGACAAGGTGGAGGCCATCCAAGCCTTCCCCTCACCTAAGAATATCAAACAACTGCGAGGGTTCCTTGGATTAGTTAATTACTACAGCAAATTTACCAAGGAACACAGCGAGGCGACAGCCCCCCTTCTCCACTTGCTACGAAAAGGGGAAAAGTGGGAATGGGGCACCAACGAGGAGAGTGCATTAGCGAACATCAAAGCTAAATTTTGCACGAGCGTGATCCTGGCGTATCCCTTAAAAAACCGTCCGTTTTACCTACAAACGGACGCCAGTGACCTCGCGCTTAGGGCCGTCCTATCACAAAAGTCAGACGATGGAGAAACAATGGTCCTCCACTTCGCGAGCCGTACTCTGAAGGGCGCGGAACTCCGATATACCGCCACGGAACGTGAGTTGCTTGCAATTGTGTGGGCTCTCACCAAATTCCGCACATACCTACTTGGAGCACCGGTGGTCGTCGTGACGGACCATGTAGCCCTAACCTTCCTCAAGGAATGCCGGTTGTCTCACGCTCGGCTAACCCGATGGATACTCGCTATTCAAGATTATAATCCCACGATAGAATACTGCGAGGGAAAGAAAAATCTTGTCGCGGACCTCCTGAACCGTCCCAATACGGAACGAGCTAAGGAGCACATACGCATAGCCACACTCGAAGAAGACCAGGTGGAAGCCCTAGTTGCATCCATATCCCGCATCAAAGAGTTGCAAAAGAACGACCCCGAATATGGGAAACTCCTTGAGCAGGGCGAGCCAAAACCCAACGAACCCAATAATGTCCTTCGAGATGGTCTCCTCTTCAGAATAACGAAGGGGTCTGAGAGAGTCTGGGTGCCCGCCACGGGAATACGGGAGCTGATCATAAATTGCCACACCACCTACGCCCACGCGGGCGCAAAGAAGTGCCACCTGATGCTCAAAGAAGACTTCTACTTCACACGATTCCACCACGTAATCCGTCAAACCCTGGCCAGCTGCGATAGCTGCCGAAGGAACAAGATCTACACCGTGGGAAGCTTTGCGCACCAGCAGAACATCTTGCCCTCCAGACCCCGAGAGCTGGTGTCCTTGGACTACTATGGCCCTCTTCCCAAAGGACAATACGGTCTGAGCTACATTCTCGCGGTGATCGACGTCTTCTCTAAAATCACTCGTCTGTATGGGCTGCGCAATGCCACAACGGATGCCATGTGGAAAGTCCTCGCGGACGACTACTTCGTGAGCCCGAGGCCATACTTAGCGATCAAGGGACCCAATTCACCGCCAAGAAATGGGAAGCCTACTTACGCGGAAATGGGATAAGGAAAATCTGGACCTCAATCCGTCACCCACAAGCCAATCCCGTCGAGAGAACGAATCGGGAACTTTCTCGATTCTTCCGAACCTTAATCAAAGGCAAGCACAGCGAATGGGTCAAATGGCTACCCGTCGTCGAGGAGTGCATTAACATGACCCATCATGAGTCCACGGGCTTCACGCCATGGGAGTTGCACTTCGGAAAAGAGGTAGATCGTCCCTGGCAGCAGATCCTGGGGAAGCGGCAAAAGACAACCAACACACACGAACACCTCATACTGGCCGCCTCCGAACGGATGCGGAAAGCACGAGGCAAGCAAGCGGATAAGATTAACCAACGGCATAGGTCGAGGGAATTTCGCGTGGGCGACAAGGTACTTGCACGAGCCCTCGCCGTATCAAGGCCATCGGTATGTCTGATCGCTAAATTCCTGCCGGTCTATGAAGGTCCCTACGTCATTGCACGGAAAATCCACCAATCGTCATACATCCTTAAACACGTAGGCAGCGACAGAGAGCGAGGACTTTTCCACCAAAGCGATCCCCTATCGGATCCCCTGCGCCCCTATCGGCGACCCACGGAATACCCCCTCTACTAGAACACCAGGACGAGAGGAAGATAAGAGCCAGCGCGTTCTAGCTTACCCCAGTTCACGATAGATCATGGAGAAAGCCACTCAAACCCGCAGCGATTGGGAGGGTCACGAGGTCTCCCCGCGACCCTACATCCCCGCGGAAAAGGGAAAAAGAAACGCACACCGTCCACTCACCGGGAAGAGCCGACAGTCGCAGACGGAGCCGTGGTTTTTCCAGTACTTGGAGGAGGACGAAACGCGACAACGCGGGGTGTTGTGGATACCCGAAGGGACGCCTAGCCGGTTCGAGCCCGGAACAATAAAAATTAAAAGGAAATACGTGGTCCCCACACCTCCGGCGCCACCGCCCACTCCAGAATGGAGAGCACCGTCCAGAGAAGGACCACGAGCGGTACGCACCCCGGAAGAAATGCGGATCCTCTGGGGACGGCGACCCACCACGACCAGGCCCTCGATCAAGCGCCCGGCCGACGACCCCGCCATCGAGGAGGCGTGCACCCGCAAGAGTGCACGGGGTCGTCCCGCCACAGGGAAAAGGCAGTAAGGTCGTCTCCCCTCGAAGAAAGGAACTCCGACCTTGGAGGGGCCATGTAACGTTTCGGCTATATAGGTAAGCCACTGTCACACCGAATACGATAGCGTCAAACCTTTCACTAGACACCTGCGTATTCTGGCCAGCGTTCGACGCAACCAGCCATGCCGCTGGCCGGGCGGGTCTCCTGCGTTAAGAGATCGGGGCGAGCCCGTGACACCTCGCAAGGGGCTCCGCCCACCGCGAGGAGCGAGACCACCGCGGACTCGCGGAAAATCGCCGCCTTTATTCATACATCTCGCGTTCGGCGCCTTGACCACTCCCATCAGATCGAGAGCGTGACCCAAATTCATCGCGACGCCTCTTCGCATGGCATGAGCGCCTAATATCCGAAGAGGAACAATCGGGTATATTTTATCCCTCGATTTGAGTATAGTCTGCGAACGTCCTCAAAATCACCAACGCTGTCAACCCCACCGACGGAGTGTTCGTCGGCGGCGTGATTTCCCACCTAATTCTCCGGATCCTCGGGAGAAATGGAACTTCTCCTGACGGGCCTCAGGCTATTTAAGGGCGCGCACGAGTTGGAGCGGCACTCTGTCGCAAATTAATCATCATATTACGTGGAGTCACCGTCATCCGAGACCTCGGATCACAGGATGGAAGCCTTGCTGCCGTAGCCCTGGTCCCATCCTAGAACGACCTCAGCTTCGGGTTAGATACTCTATTTCCTTGGGAAGCCTCAGCATTGCGCTGGAAGTCCGACCTCGGAAATAGAGTCGTCGTGGTGATTGCCAGTCAGGGAATAGTAACGAACATCCGGTTGATGGTCATTCGGACAATCAATCGCCTACCTACGCTTTTCACACACACAAAACTCGGAGTGTGCAGTCCGTGAAGTGCCGATCGCGCTTCGCTGCACACGAGGAAATTCTACAACCAGCTTCACTGGTTCTTGGTCCTTCTCGTCTGGCACCGAGGAGGTCAGCCGTCCCTTCCGGACGGCCCCGCTATGCGCTCTCGGGGAGAATAATTCTACCTCGAGCTCGCGCATTATTTCAACGCTAGCTTACCTAGCGCGTGAGCGACACGGCGTGGCACCCGTGCGCTTTGTTGCATTTGGCAACTGTGCCAACCGATAGCATCGCCACTTTTATCAATATCTGTGAATTCACGGGCTATCGCATTCTGTTACAGAAGCGACCCCAGAATCCGGCGTAACGCGTATACGACGACGCTCGCGGCCTGTGCGAGCGCGAGCGAGAGAGCGAACGAAGGAGAGAGAGAGAGCGCGTTCGAGAATCACGGGCGCGCGACACCTCACCCGACTCTTCCTATCTTTGTCGCTCTAACACGACTGCGCTTCTCGCCAACCGCTCCATATCCCGGTAAACGTCGCTACACCGAACTAACATATTTAGAATCTCGAAACTAACACACTAACAAAATAATTGTTCTTCCACCCGTCCATATCAAATACGACAATCCGAAACATCAAATGCCGATGATGACGGATTGAGACAGGCGTCTCTGAGACCCTCTTACCACTGAGGCATCTCCAAAAAACCTCTCAAAATCCCGATCATCAACTTCGGCATACGCAACGTACATCACCCTTCAGGAGGCTACGGGAACCAAAAAATTCATCCTTCTGCAGAACTGTCGCCGTGCTAGCTCGTTTTCCTCTAATCCTCGCAAACGATCCGGAAATACGAATAAAAGCTTTCGCTCAAAATTGCGAAACGTTTCAATATATATATATATATATATATATATATATATATATATATATATATATATATTGAAACGTTTCGTGATTCCCACGAAAGCTTTTATTTCGTTTCTCGAACCGACATTCACGCGGGTATTTGGGAAACGAGTGTTAAGGGGCGAATATTCGCCGTCGGATGATGCGGGGTTCCCGTAGCCATCCCGAAGGGCGATGTTCTCTCTTTCGCTCTCTCACACTCTCCGTCTCGCTCGCACTCATACAGTCCACGAGCGCCATCGTATACGCGTACAGCAGGTTTCGGGGTCGCTTCTGGAACGAGAATGCGATGGCCCGTTGAGTTTACTTATTCGGGTAGTCTGGATTGGTTTTCTGGCGGTAATTCCGGCTGGCACTTGTTGCAAAGTGCAACGAAGCGCACGGGTGCCACGCCGTGTCGCTTGATAATACGCGAGCTCGAGGACGGGTTATCCTGCGACCCTCGAGTGCGTATAGCGGGGCCGTCCGAGAGGGACGGCTGACCTGCTTGGTGCCAGGCAAGGAGGACCAAAGACCAGAGAAGCTGGTCAAGAATTTCCCTCGCGTGCGGCGAAATGCGACAGGCACTTCTCGGACTGCGCACTTCGAGTAATTTACCGTGGGATGTTGGGAATAGCGATCAATCGCCCTAAGGACAATTGATCAGGTGTTATGTAAGATTCCCTATCTAGCAATCACCACGCAGTCTCCGTTTCCGAAGTAGGACTTCCAGCGCAATGCTGGGGCTTCCCAAGGAAACAGAGCACCTTACCACGAAGCTGGGGTTATTCTTGGATGGGACCAATGGTCCGGCCGCAAGGCCTCCATCCGGTGATCCGAGATTTCGGATAACGGGTTGACTCCATGTAATATGATGAGTAATTTGCGAAGAGTGCCTCTCGTGGTCGTGCACACCCTTAAATAGCCTCCCGCGCGTCAGGAAAAATTCCATTTCTCATGCGTTTTCTGGGGCGCTAGGTAGGGGATCACATCGCGGGGAGACGCTCAGTAGGTGGGGCGACTGTTCTGGTGACTTCGGAGACATTCGCGCACAGTAGACGTTTTAAGGGGAATGATCATCCAGATTGTTTCTTGCGTCGATATCAGGCGCACAGTAAGTATGAAGAGGCGTCGTGATGAATTTTGGGGCGCACTCTTATCTCAGGGGAGTGATCGCAGGGCGACACTCGCGAGATGTTAGACAGGGGGCGGGTACTGCCGCGAGTCTGCGGTTGTACCCGTGGAGCTTCTTGCGAGGTGTCGCGGGCGCGCACCGTATGCTCGGTGCGAGCGTCCTGCCCTACCGGTAGGATGGCCGGTTGGTCCGACCGCTGGCCATCTCACGTAATTAGATCGGAATCGGTGTAACAATTGCGTGTCAGATATGACGGATGCTTACCTGGGCAAGCGAACTGTTCTATGGCCCCTCCAAGGTCGGAGTCGCTTCCCCCGGGGCGCGACGACCTTAGTCCCTCTTTCCCGTAACGGGAGAACCTCGTGCACCCCTGCGAGTGCATGCCTCCTCGATGGCGGAGTCCTCGGCAGGGCGCTTGTTTGAGTGGTTTTGTCCATGTTGTATCGTAGACTCAGGTGTTCGTTGGGGAACACTCGCTCTTATATAGCCGTCCTGTGCCGGTGTTCTAGGAACGGGGGGGGGGGTTCTCGTGGGTCACACATAAGGGCGCAAATTGCTTTGATGGAACAAACCTTGCTCCTTGTCACTGTCCACGTGCTTGAGGATGTACGATACTCCGTGGACTTTTCGCGATATGACGTAGGGTCCTTCGTAGACGGGTAGGAATTTAGCGGTCACCCACTCTGCAGACCGTGATATGGTAAGGGCTCGTGATAGCACCTCATCGCCTACACGAAACTCCTTACCCGATGCTGTTGGTTATACTTTTCCGCTTGCTTGCCTCGTGCCTTTCTCATGCGTTCGGCAGCAAGAAAAATGAGGTTTTCCAGGGTGTTCGGTGTTTTTCGGTGAAGGGAAGGCTTGGATGGCCTCCACTTCATCCGGGTCAGGTCTTATGCCCTCCCGTGACAGGAGGTGCCCCAGAAACGTTGTCTCCTTTTTGAAGAGGCAAGCTTTCTGTAGGCTGAGTGTTAGTCCATGTTCCACGAAGCGGTGGAAAACAGCTCCTCTAGACAGGCGAGGTATTCCTCGAAAGTCTCGGAGGTGCCCAGAATGTCATCAACGAAATTGGTTACGCCGTGGAGCCCCTGAAGGACCTTTTCGAGTCCTCTCAACAGACTGGCCGTGCTGGTGGAGAGTCCAAAGTGCGTCACGCGGAATTCATATCCTTTTCCTCTATGGGAGAAGGCGGTGTATTTTCTCGATTCCGGGAGTAGAAGTACCTGCCAAAAACTGGCTCGCATGTCAAGTGTGGACCGAAACGAGACACTTCGGCACTCTTGAAATAATTCTTCTGCTGTTTCCATGCGTTCATAATACGGCTCTAGGATCTGGTTGATTCGCCTCGCGTCCAAGCACAGACGGACTCCTCCATCCTTTTTTCGGGATATTAGGAGTGGACTGCTGTACGGGCTTTTCGAGCGCAGAATTATTTTTTGCTTCATCAGTTTTTGTATCTCATCATCCACCGCTGAGCGGTAGGCAAGGGGTACGGGGTAGCTCATAGCCTTGAACGGTTCGTGCGGTTTTACTTTTAGCACGTGTTGATATTTCAGGAGCAAACCCAGTCTTTTCTGGAAGACTCGTTTGTACTTTTCGGGAAGGGTCCTGAAGGCTTCCTTCTCGTTTGCCTCAAGACCGGTCGTTTCCGATACTTTGAGGCCAATCTCTTGATCGGTGAAGCCCTCGACGTCGAGGTTCTCCTCTTGATCGGGGATGTCTGAGTCGAGGTTAGTGGACTGCACGGCTATGGAGTGATGGTGTCCATCCTCCTTTCTGCTGTCGAGAGTCATGTTATATTGTCCTAAGTCAATTATCGAGCGTGTTCTTATTAAGAAATCGATTCCCAAGATACACGGACTCGTAAGGTTGGGAACAGTTAGCATAGTGTGGAGTACCATGATCGTGCGGATTTCTATCTCCTCGAAGATTTGTTTGGTGACGGGAGTTGGACTTCGTTCCTCGTGATTTTCCACCACTGAAGGGCAAGATCCGAGAAACACTGGGATAGGATTATTTTATAGTCATAGCGTGTGCAAATACGCGGTGGTATTCACAGAGGTCTGTCAGGAATTGCCAGGGAAGCTCGTGATCATGCCCTCCAAAAGTGGGGGCGTTGATCTTCATGACTCCCGCGCTGGCGTAGTGAGCGATTTCTTCGTGGGATTCCGTTGGTGCCTTCGGGGTCGGTATGGGGTCGTGTTGTCCTTGATGGGATTCCCATATCGATCCTTAATTTCTTGGGTGTAGATGATAGGGGTTCATTACTCCATGGTTCGAGAGTGGAGTTCGCATCAGGGGGCCTCTGCAGTAGGCTCCTAACATGGACGTTTACCACCTCTTCGAGAGATTGTAATTTTTTTTGCAAAGTTTTCGTTGATGGAGAGAAGAGTGGCTGTAAGCGTCTCCGCATCCTCATCAACTCGTCGTTGTAAGTTGCCCATGATTTCCTTGACGACCGCCAGGGAGAGTTCTGGCTCTTCCGGCGAGGAACGGGCACTTTCGCTTAAATTTTGTCGGTCAGGAATATTGGGGTTCCATGCGGGAAGCTCCCTTATTACCCTTCCGGTACTGTGTCCCTGCGGCGTGTCCCCTTCTCACCTCCCCGCGACTCGCTCCTCACATTGCTTGCAAGGGGGTCGGGTTCGGCGGGTAGGCCGGCCGCGTAGGCCGAGTCTGTTGCGGCTCGGGACGGGAGCGCGGGGTTTAGCGCCCGCCCCTCCTGAGAAGGATTCCCTTTCCGTACTTCTTCTTCGATGAGAGAAAAGGGGAAATACTCCTGGATCACCGAGCAGTATGTTCGTATTTGTAATATTCGGTTTTGAAGCTATTGTAGTTTCGTTCCCCTTTGTTGTTGACTCCGGTATCAACGTCGTCGGCGTGGCCTTCGGGAGGAGAATTTTTTCTCTATCAGCCTTGCGGACACTGTTTACTCCACTTTCTATCTCCGTCTCTCTCATGACCTTGCTGGTTTCTCGGCTCGCTGATTATACGTATCCCGTTGCTCGAAATAATTTCTATCTCGGGCGGTGTTTTTGTCGGAATTTTCGAGTCGTACGCGAGGCTTGCTAATCCCTTGCCGCGCGCGAAAGACAAGAAAAACTCTTTCCCTCGCTCACGCTTGTTGTTCTGGGATAGCGGTGGCCTTGCCAGAGGGTAATCCTTTTCGAGCTTGAAACCGTGCGATCTCTTTTTCTCGCTCGGCGAGAGTGAGATAGACGAAATATTTCGTGAACTTAGCGCGAGAAATTTTCTCGGCTTGCACGAGAGAGAACGAGCATGCACCATGTGCGAATACTCGTTTCTCGTTATACGCTTTTACGTGTTGATTTATGGACGACCTGGAATTGGTTTTACTCAGCATAAGCTGGCTATCCGTTCTAGTGGTGATTGCGTCGCCTAACTAACTAGCGTTTTAATAACGAGGACGGGTATTTGGTAGCTTTATTTGTACATTTTCAGGAGATTTTAACAAGGCTTTCGTTAAACAACCCCAACAAGGCCACGTTGGGCGCCAATAAAACGTTTCGTGATTCCCACGAAAGCTTTTATTTCGTTTCTCGAATCGACATTCACGTGGGTATTTGGGAAACGAGTGTTAAAGGGCGAATATTCGCCGTCGGATGATGCGGGGTTCCCGTAGCCTTCCTGAAGGGCGATGTACCAGAGATATGCCGGGAATGATGACGGATTGCGATAGGCGTCTTTGAGACCCTCGAATGACTGAGGCATCTTCCAAAAACACCTTAAAATCCTTCTCATCATTCCCGGCATATCTCTGGTACATCGCCCTTCAGGGAGGCTACGGGAACCCCGCATCATCCGACGGCGAATATTCGCCACTTAACACTCGTTTCCGAAATACGCGCGTGAATGTCGGTTCGAGAAACGAAATAAAAGCTTTCGTGGGAATCACGAAACGTTTCAATGTATATATATATATATTTCAACGTTAATATGTATGTCAAATTTTATTATATATGTATGTACTGTTTTTATGTAAAAAGGTGTTGTTTATGATCTCGTCCCAAAAAACCCACGTTTCGATTATCCGAACTAGTCTCGGTCCCAATTGGTTCGGATAATCAAGGTTCTACTGTACCGCAGACAATGTTTATTCCCGTCAATCCAACACCTGATATTCGCATAGCCAACGTGCAGCTGCGATTGATTTCGTAACAATAACTTTGCGAAGGACTCGAACTTATCTCCTCTTGCTCGCACTTCTCGCACTTGATAACTCAGGTAAATCTCGATCCCCTAACTCGTGTTTTAGAGAACTTGATGTCACTGTTACAAGTTTTGCACTTTACGAGAGAAGCAATTGCAGTGAACACAGATAGAAAATTTAGGATTACGTAGCCATGTGCGCGGTCAATATCTACATCGAGCGCAGTCGACACTTTTAATTTTTTGCAGACGCATTTGTGTTTAGTTCGGCTTCCGATTTTTTCGTATACTGATTGCCGTGAAAAATATGTTTTTGACGAATGCCTGGGCGCCCTCCCATGAATCGTGAACCCTTCCTATCTAAACTAGTATGGGTTTCTTCACAATCACTCATTTTTAAATATAACTGTCTCAGCTTACAATTTTGTCTTGACTCTACAATGTCTCAATTCGGACTAAATAATTTTACGTCCTCCTCTTGGTTTTATGCGTGTGCCGAACCGAAAAAAACGTTACTTTTATCGTAGACCAAACCGACAAAGCCCGTTACCTTTACCGTTACACGATTCTATGTAGGAATAATAAGTCAACAATAGGAAAGGGTAGTTGCCGATCTAGCGCACCTGTCTCCGTATAGCGCGGCCGGTTACCGCCCCTACCTACCTGCTTCCAAGGAAATAAAAGTTTTTACGCTCTAGATGCTGTAATTTTAACAATTTTTGGAATTTTTCAATTCCGTAAAGCCTAACCGCTATTATTCCTAACCGCTCAGGCTAATGGGATAAGAATTTTTTTTAATGATATTTTTTGACATTTTTCGCTTATATAAGGCTTTTGAGACTGATTTGAGACTGTTACATACGGTACGAGTCATTCTATTTTATGCAACATGAGGTTGTAGTCTTCGAGAGCTGTTTGTACAATGGCATTGTCATCGGTCTTTGATCTCATGAGAACCAACTCGTGCTTGGCATTTACGACAATTTTACCATAATATTCGGCAAAACCGAAGAGCATGCTGAGCGGTATTCACACATCAAAGTTTTCCAATACATCTACAATCTGCTTGGTCTCTTCGACATCGAGCCATCCAGTGTTCTCGAGCATCGAGATTTTGGCCGGTGAGAGAGATGAATATTCCTTAATTACACTTGTGATGCCGACATTCTTATTACGATTGATTTCTATGGCATTCAATTCATATCGCACTTCCTCAAACAAATGGCAAATCGCATTGTTGACGAGACTGGTAGCAGCGGTTGACGTCCTATCACGCTTATATTTATTTTTATTTATTGTATCTGCTACGGCGAACGCTTCGCTAATTGTAGATTCCATGTACAGGGATTTCCGCTTTTTACATTTCCCACCATTTTTCTCCAATTCACATCCCTAATCGATCCCCACCTTGCGGCCGCAGCCGACTTCCCCCTCTGTATCGCATTCACCATGACATTTTCTGTCATGGGTATAGGGAAACTGCGGCAAACCTATACCAATACAGCCGGTCACGAGTTCGCTTCGCAGCCTCGGAGCTAGTCACGTTTCGTCGAGAAAATAGCTCACAGGCTACAGCCATACACACCCGACACACACACGTACCGGTCCGTGTGTGCGACATCTGTGTAGAACTCGAGTTACGTCACGCCTGTTTTTATTTCTCTCCGAAACTACGAGACGGTGATTCGAACCCGCGACCTCCCGATGTGTTGATTTCAGAGGCAAGCACGCTAACCACTAGACCAACACATCGGTGTTATCACGCTTATATAATTTCCCACATATGTTTAGGGAACTCTTGCTTGGCAGGATGAAGAGGTCTTGATGTTGGATGGCAATACGGATTTCATCAATGTAATTGAAAGTTGAAGATGCATATAGCTGATGAGCGTGAATCTCATAATGGATGATGGTTTCATCAAAGCCACTTTGAGTCCCAAATTCTTCAAGAGTAGCACCTATTGATGTGTTAGCACTTTCGGCGCTGACCGACGACTGATAGTTTTTATCCATCATCGTTTATTGTTATTAGAAGATCTATTGAAAACTATGCCCATCACGACTTTATATGCAGGCGTATGGTGATTACTTCACCGCGGAAATGTACCCAATCATCGTCCTGATCCACTATGCGAAGCTGTATCGTATCAATCGTTCGGCTCGCGATTGGCAGATAAATAACGTGCGAGGGAACTTCAATGATCTTATAGCTTGGTGGCACAGATGGAAAACAATCGTGAATTGTGTGCACTTTTCGACCGTTAATACCGGCTCCAGCGGTAACGTTGCACTCAACGCGTAGGGCCTTTACTTTAAGAATGGCTACATGAAGATCAGATTCGTTTATTTTATTGGCTTTCAATTTGCGTACGGCGAAGCCTAGTAGATGCCCAATAGAATCTCTTGGGTCAAAATTTACATCACGATCACACTCGGTCTCACTCCGTAGCGTATTATTATTGGGTTTGATGCTGATTTTGACGTTTTTACGCATGAGCTCTGCTTGTACAAACACCTCAATATCCTCTATTTCATAGCTACCCGTAGGTATCATCAAAACCTCATCTCCCACTTAAAGTTTATCATGGTCAACGACGATATTAGGAATAGAGTTGAAAGTTAACAATTCCACGAGACCAAGAGTAACATTTTTATGTCGAGAGTTCGATGGGGGGAAAGTATTGCGCCTCGAGTATAGACAATGAGCCAGATATGGTCAAGTTTAAGCTATCATCCATGGTGCTGGTAAATTCACAACTGAATTCTCCACGTCATTTCCTACCTATGTACAGGTTGATTCATAATAGGTGATGCACTCTGAACTGGCGGGTTGATGGGGGTACCCCGAGTGTAGTTGCCAAGGCTTTTCTGTTTTCTTCAAATAATTTTTGAATAGGAAGCATTCGAATTTGGGCGTTCGATGCATTGTTGTAGGGCTACAGCCCGCCATGATCGACGACGCCACTCGGCCCTCGAATCTGAGCGCGGGGTACGTAGCCGATGACACCCAAGGCAGATAGGCAACTGTCTCGCGTGCGCGGGCGATTTGACGTTTCGTGTATCGTTTGCTAATACTTTCCATCGTCTTGGGTGCGTAAGTTCAGAGCATGTGTCAAGCCGCGCGAAACGCAAGCAAAAGAGCGTGAATTGTCTTTTTGGGTACCATCACCTGTTATTCGTCGCTCTTTCATCCTTCGCCGATAAAAGAAAACATACGGATCTAATCATTTTTAAGCTTTACCATGTGGATAACTTACAATAAAATCGCAGGTGGAAACTAAATTAATATTCCTGGTAAGAGTCCAGGAGAGAGGATGGCCAGAAAAGCGAATGAGTGCGCAAAGGTAAGAAAGCATGCGAGAGACGATAAGTATAATCGAGGAGAAATGAGGAACGAAAGAAATACAATGAGTGGCACGGTCAGATAATAACGAAGGATGAAAGAGCGGCGAACAACAGGCGCCGATACCCGATAAGACAATTCACGATCATTCGCTTGTGTTTCGCGCGGCTTGACCCATGCTCTGAACTTGCGCACCCAAGATGATGGAAATCATTAGCAGACGATAGACGAAATGTCAAATTAGCCGCGCAAGCGAGACAGATGCCTATGCTAAGATGCCTTGGCTGTCGTCTGCTACGTTCCCCGCGCTCAGATTGTAGGGCAGAGTGGCGTCGTCGATCATGGCGGACTGTAGCCCTACAACAAAACATCGAACGCACAAATTCTAATGCTTCGCATTAAAAAACTATTTGCAGAAAACAAAACAGCCCTGACAATTACATTCGGGGTACCCCCTTGAACTCGCCAGTTCAGAGTGCGTCACCTATTATGAATCACCGTGTATGGTGTATATTTGTTATTGTGCTGCAATTGTCGAGGAAGAAACTTGAGAAGCAAATGTCCACATTCAATCGTATAATATTCTTGATATCCTCTATAATTATATTTAACGCTACCAACACGAAAATATCTCATGAGTTCGAATGGTGATGGAAGATTGCCGAAACTATCAAAGTACACGACTTTCCATCCAGTATTTTCGTAAGCAACGAACTGTGTACCAGGACCAATATTTCCATCCAAATTTAGAAATCCTGTTTCACATTTGAGGGGTCCGCTCGCTGGCAGTGTATTGCGCATGTAAACGCCACAGAAATATGGAATGTCCAGGATTTTCGCATATTTCAGAAGGTGGGTATCGCTGAGGAGTCGGTGAGGTAGCGTTACTTCTAGCTTTTTGGCTTGATATGAAGACCCAATCCCTGCTTAAATGGTTTCAGATTCAAGCCCTTACCCAGTTTAATTGCTTCAATTGTTCGATTATGGCGATTACTTTCATCCAATTCACGTTTAGCTGCTGGAGCAGCATTTACAGCTTTAGCTATACTAGCCGCACCACCTGACGAAGCACCAACAGCGCTAAGACCGGCAAGAAATGGGCACGAGGAATTGTAATACACCACCAATTTTATGGGGTACAGGAAGGACCCGAGGTTTGCGCACTTTGCCACCTTGTGTCTTTACAGCTGCATGAGCACCCTTTACAGCTGATTTAATAATCTTTTGTGGATAATTACTTTGAATCATTCTCTTATTAGCGGCGCCAATTATTCTTTTCAAACAAACGACACTCATACGGGTCTTCATCCCCATACCGAATTTTCTCTTTGTCCTCATAATGTTTGCCACACTCCAAGTACTCGCTTTTTCACCGATGCTAGCGTCTTTAGCGGTAACGCGTTGCCAAACCTGTTCAGACAACCCTTTCCGCCAAATTTCTCGCTTCAAGATTATCCCGATTTTTCGAATATGCAATATCGTGTTGTTTGCAAGCCGCATCCGATGGATTGATGACCGGATCACCACGAGCGAGCCGCTTAGCCAACTATGTGCCTGGTACGCAATACTGATATTCGGGCAGATGTCGTTCAACGGGAGTTTGTTGATGAGGCGGTTGACGAAACCTTTACCACTCTTGCCATGCACAATCATATCTAAAGATAATACGCGACTGACGAATAATCCTTATACGAATGACATTGCTATGATTTCGCCGTAAGTCGTGTGTGAGATGATGCCCAACAAGCAAACTATCGGAGGTGAACTTCTGGTGATAAATTTCGATGAATTAGTCGAAGAAGCGACAAACACGCCATGGGCATTTATTGCTGGATAGCATGCGTGCACCGTTTTGTGGTCTATCGAATTGTGGGAAAACCAACACTTGGCTCACTCTCATCACCCATCGCAATGGTTTGAAATTTGAAAACGTTTACTTGTATTCCAAATCGCTGAAGCAGCCAAAGTATAAGTTGCTCGAACGATTACTCGAACCTGTGAGTGGAGTTGCGTATCATCCATTCAACGCGCATGAACAAGTGATAGCACCAAGTGGTGCGCAATCTAACTCTATAATCATGTTTCATGTTATCGCATGTGAAAAACAGGATATTCTTAGAGTCTTCTTTTCCATGGGTAGACACGACATTGTTGACAGGTTTTGTCTTTGTCAGACGTGCACCCTATCCCCAAACATCTCGTGAATGTTAATGCAAATTTCGTGGTGCTTTTCAAGCGGGATGACATGAACTTCAAACACGTCTACAACGATCATCAAGGCGAGCAATGCAATCAGACGAAAGCATCGAGTGATGACAATCGGAAAAGACAGCGATGAGCAGAGAATGCAAGATGTCTGTAACCCTATAGTTAGACCATTGGAGAAATTGGTGTCATACAAAAACGGTGAGGTGGCGAAGAAGGAAATTAAAGATGAAAAAGTGAGTGATAATGCTGAAGAAGGAGATGCGATAAATAGCATGAAAAATCAATTAAAGAATGAGGCACAATATACCTCCAAAAGTGAAACACAAGATTCTTTCAAATTGACATATGAGGAACATGATGATAACTCGCAAAATGTTAATGAATTAATTTGTAAATATCTTTGCTTATTGCGAACAAATATAAAGGCGAGCTTCGATGTACTAGGTGTGCAACTAAGTTCCCGGGTTTCACACATGGATGACGCTAGCGACAACGATACAGGTCTGAAATTAGGTGTCTTTATAGCTTGGACATCTGTTAAGATTACCTAGTCGTAATATAAACAAATATCGCAAGACAACGACCTTTTTCTAACCTCGAAAATGTCAAAGTTTGTGCGAAATAAACAGCATTTGCGGGAAGCACTGCTTTTCTGCTTCAACCTTAAAAAACAGCAGCTGAAGCACGTCGATTACTTGAGGAGGCCTACGGCGAACATATACTATCAAAAATAACGTGTGAAGAGTGGTTCAAGTAGTTCAGGAGTGGCGATTTTGAGACTGGGGACAAGGAGCGCTCGGGAAGACCGCAAGCATTTACGGACGCCGATCTGCAAGCGTTATTAGATGAAGATGACACTCAAACAGAAGATCAACTCGCCAAGGCATTAAATGTGACTCGGCAATTTATTGCGAAACGTTTGTACGCCACGGGAAAAATTCATAAGGAAGGAAAGTGGGTGCCGCATGAGTTGACTGAGAGACAAATAGAAAATCGAAGAGCAACTTCCGAAATTTTGCTTTTGCGGCAGAACAAGAAGGGATTCCTGCATCAAATTGTTACTGGCGATGAAAATGGATATATTTAGAGAATCCCAAACGCATAAAATCGTGGCTTTCACTTGGCAAAGCGTCAATATCGACGGCACTGCCAAATCGCTTCGGAAAAAAGACAATGCTCTGCGTTTGGTGGGACCAGAAAGGAATCGTGTACTATGAGCTGCTGAAACCAGGCGAAACAGTCAATGAGCATCGCTACCAATAACAACTAATCAATTTGAACCACGCATTGCTCGAAAAATGACCAGAATGGGACACGAGACACGAACGTGTGATATTGCAGTACGTCAACGCTCCGTGCCAGCGCAGTTCCATCGTCCAGGACACCATAAAAACACTGAAATGGGATCTGCTACCGCACCGGCCGTATTCGCCAGACCTGATCCCTTCAGACTATCACTTGTTCCGGTCGATGGCGCATGGCTTGGGTGTGCTACACTTGGCCAATTACGATGCAGTACAAAATTGGTTGGACGAATGGTTTCAGTCCAAAGACGCGTCTTTTTATCGTCGCGGTATTTATGTATTGCCAGAGAGATGGAAAAAATGTGTAAATAGCGAGGGACAATACTTCGAATGAACCATTTTTTGCATTTGTCTTAAAATTTTCGATTTTATATTGGTAAAAAAAACCCAGAACCTTAGTTGCGCACCTCGATCGAGCTCAGTCTCGATCGATCGGCGATCGAGAGCGCTTCGGTCTTTTCCCCCACTCCCTCGCCTTTAATTCGCACGACCCTGGTGTCGAGGGGGGCTGCTACTGCGGGCGTCCCGTGCCCGCACTTGCCGTTCGACCGCCGCGGCTCCTACGTGTACCTACAGAACTACCTTAAGTTATCCGCTCAGATAATTGAAAATGTTTTCCGAAAACGACTCCTCAGAGTGTTACTTATGGCTCTTGCACTCTTTCATGTCTATATACCAAAGCCGAATCAAATGCACTGAAACTGGAGATATTTCCGTCAATGAAGTAATTGACCAGTATTCACAAATAGTGGACTATATAAATGGAGCAAAACGTTTGCCCAATGATCGTGATCGGAATTTGACGGCGTTTATTGGAGGCTCGTTGAGATCAGGTGGAAAAATTCAAAGAAAACATGAATAATATTTACCAAATTGCCAACGAATACTTAAACTCCTGGACAAGTGAATTTAGTACCGAATTAAAACACTTTCAGTGGATGACGTTAGCTGATGTTCTAAGCTAGGAACAAGCAGCAGAAACGATATATATTTTGTCTAGAAAACATGTACAGTTAGATGAGAGTAAATCTTTTTATCAGTGGCAAAACTTCATAAAATGTTGACAGAAACACAAGGATATCTCTGATTTTAAAAAGCTATTGGCACATCAAAAGCGGACTGCTCATTTAAAATCATGTCATAATGAAGAATTTCATTCCGAACTACTTAAATTGGCAGAATATTATTTTGAGAGGTCGGCGGGTGACGTCATGCGGGGAAAAGGATGCCCAAAATCATGGGTCAATGCCCAAAAGCACGAGAGGATAACAGTTGTAGGTGCCGGCCAAGGGGGGACATCGTAGACGATGCGTCGCTTTTCTAAGGGGGCGTTATTGATACAGGTGAATCGTTTCCAGACAATGGAGGAAAATTTCTCTCAAACATGTGGATATGCATGTGAAAGCCTACGTCTATGATACACTCTCGGCAACTTAATGCAATTTTACTGCTAAATGTCAAATGAGACTTTACAGATAAACTTTTTATGCAGCTATAGTAACGGAGGCCCTTATAAAATTACATGGCTTTCGGTCTTGTATTATTCATTCCGAAAGATAACGTCGAAATGTTTGCATGTGCGAGTATGTATGCAGTGCACCCAGCCAAGAACCCGTGGGACTTGACGAAGAATGAGCTCGAACACGTTCCAAAGACCTTGCTTATAAAATATTGGAGTCGACACATTGGTATGCTGTGGGATCGTTTGCCGGAACACCATCGAAACTACAGTGAAATATTATCTTATCTTCCATGCATGAAGCATTACAATGCACCTGAGATGTTGGATGATATTGATGGCACCCCACCTCCGCAACGGAATTGTGAGAAGTGTTGTGAGGGAGACAATACTATTCGTGAGAAAAGATAAACATTCCTCGACACATTTGAAGTTGTTTCGTCGATGAAAAATAGATTTCTCATTGTCAGCAAAACGGCGGAATTCTTCCAAACGAAGAAGCTGTCTCAAGGTTCCATCGTGTTATCCAATCTCCGACATGAGGGCTGCCCACACCAAATTGGCAAAGCGTTACGTAGTGGACATCATGGACGAGTTCGCCGTCTTTTTACCAGCACGGCTCATAAAGGCCTTCAATCACGGTCCAAAGATGTTCGAGAATATATTGGAAATGACTCGCAATGACGAACTATACATGAACTATACATGAACTATTATGGCGGACAATACAGCAGCATCGCGTTCAATAAACAGTGAGCACACCATTGTGCTGGTCGGAAATGATGAGTTCAACGGCATCACCATCATCGGTCGCTAACATCGTTGTTTTCAACATGCTCACAACAATGTATTAAGTATAGCTTTCGTCGAATATAAAAAATGTTCCACGTAGCTGTTGCATGTGAGAATAAATACAATCGAAAAAGATATATATCAAGATGTTTTATTATTTAAAAATGTTTTGTTTT